>MU105663.1:273990-408839 GCA_012274485.2 Sinapis alba | reverse complement strand
AACGCTATTCACAATTTCGTGTATATTCTAGAAGATCTTATAATGATATACAAGATTTGAAATGTGCGTATTCTCAGGTTTTATTATTAATATTATGAAATCTAACTAATAGTTAGAAGCCACGTTTGAAACTATGCTACGCATTAGTCGGGCTTTCAGTCCAGACCTAGCGATTTACCAACAACTCGAAGATTAAACGAGCATTAATTGTAAAGTAACATAATTGTTTTCAAGTTTTGAATAAATATATCTATATATTTTAGCTTAGGGAATTAATAAAGTGAAAGTAATTTGGTATAGTGTTTTGGGTTTTTACAAGTCTGCCCATGACGAGTTCAAGAGTCCAGCGATTTTCTGCATATTTTTTCTCACCGTCAACACAGATTTATCAAAATCCACTAATCTTATGAATTTTTCTTCTTGTTTTTTTCATCAAATTCATAGAACTATCTTTCAGTGTTTAATTTAAAACACTTAAAACTTCAAAATATTTAAGTTTTGAAGATTCTGATTTTGTTGTCCGAGGATGGTGAATCGCTATGGTGGCCGTGTTTTTGAACACAAGTACTATATTTGTTAATTACATTTTATTATTATATATTGTAACTAAAAATTTTATTGGTTTATTGTAAATTTGAATAGTTATACTTATAGCATATTGAATATTTTTCTATTAAAATTTATATGAATTTAAGATTGGTACTAAAATTTATTTAATCGACGGAAAGCACAGAAAAAATATTAGAAATTTGAAGAAGAATGATCACATGCTTTTATAGTATTCAAAGTTTATTATTAATTTCATCATTTACATTTTAGTTCCTTATGTTTATGTGTTCATTGAGAATCTTCATTAAAGTTCTCTTCCCCTTGGTGAGTTGGAGAACCCATATCTTGAACTATTAAATGTATCAGATTTTTTCACGGCTGAACCCGACCTATGTAAATCGGAAGAAATCATAAACTAATATAAGCACATACATTTTTGATGCAACACTGGACATTTCAACCTTAGGCATAAAGTAAATAGATAGGTAATGTGTTAGATTCAATTATTTATCAAACAAGAGATTCAAAACATAAACAATAGATGCCAATAGTTTTATAAAGAACAATCTAGAACTTGAAATTATAAGTAAGCCATCCAACTATCGCTGAGATTATTATCAGATGTCAGGATCATAAATATCCAACTCTTGTTGCAATTACAAATACTTTAAATAAACATTAAATGCCAATTCAATATGTTCACTAAGTCCTAGACCAAATCTTGTTGTGAATAACAACTTAACTTAGCAGAATTCTATTCAGGTGTTAATTACACTCTCATGTCTCACAACTATCTTAAAATCATTTTTCTAGTTAATTACTCTAGAAACAAGCAATAAGAATAATCCTAATGAAAGATACAATAAGTTAAACCCTAGCAATCAATATTTATCAGTTTAACATTAGACTCATGAAATTCTTAAATCTAACAAGATGGTTTGCTCAGACATGATAGATGCAAACATAATCATATAATGAATAAACTGCATAGATAAATCCACATGAGTTCCAAGAAGACTCTCGAAGGAGTTATTATCTTCTCTCCCAATCTCAAAACAAAACTTAAAAGAGAGTGTATATGTCAACAATAACTTAGAAAACACAATATATGGTTTAAAACATGTTCCCAGCTCTTTTGTAAATAAAAGAAACTTTTGGGTGAAAATGCAATTATTCAAAGCTGATAAAAACTTGTCAGGGGGCAGATCAGTAGGAGTGTCGATCGACACTCAGGTGGTGTTGGTCGACAGTATGCTATAAGCTCGACATTATCCTCACGAGCGTCAGACGGACCACTATTTAGTAAAACGAGCAAAACATTTGATCCAACTGTGTGATCGACCTCAAACCAGTGGCATTATCAATCTAACTCAATTATATATCTTGTGTCATAATATGAGCTTCCAAAGGTCTTGGGAAGTCTTCCATCCTTTTCTAAACTTCTGAGCGACTGCACAGTTTTGCATCTCAAATAGCTCCAAAATCTCCAAAGTTGCCCAAAACATACATAAACCTGAAAAGACTCTCTTTCTCTGAGCAACTTAAATTTATAATAAAACAAAATAGAAAAAGGAGGGTCAAGCCCATAGGCTAACCGACATCAAGAATAGAAATAAGACCATGGGCCTTAAGGGCATGTTTAGCTAAGAGGTCTGCCTCTCTGTTATGGGAACGAGGGATGTGATGAAAGAGGATAGAAGCAAAGTTAGATGAGAGACTGTCAATATCCTGGAGAACACCATAGATCTCTTTGATCTGGTTTTTGATGTTGATTTCTCTAATGAGCGTTGAGCAGTCCGAGTAGATTGTGACTGTTGGAAGCCCCAAAGCTACTACCTTTTCAATACCTTTTCGGAGAGCTATGCATTCGGCCATGAGAGGGGAGTTAACAGACTCGATGATCTGGGATCCTGATAGGGGTTAGTCAATTGATCTCTGGTCAGATTCCGTGCGGTGCCTGCTCGCTCTGAATAAGCGTCCCAAGCAGCGTTTACGAAGCATGTTGGCGTCGGAAGTGTTCTCATCTCTTGTCGGGATGCATTCCTAAGAGGTAAGTTGTTAATCATTCTCGGTTGGTCCAACGATTGGGCTTGTTCCCAATCTCTTGCAGCTGACAATCCTTTTGTTGCAATCTCCACAGGGAGATTTGTCTTGTCTTCGAAGATTAACATGTTTCTGGACGTCCAAAGGAACAAGCAGATCCACAGGAGGATTGGAGCTCTAATTCCTGTAGGAGGGAGACAGAGAACTTGTCTTAAAAGCACCATCGAAGATTTAAAGTCTGGTTCCTCAGCTATGTGAACTGGTGATTTGAGAGGTATGTGGTGCCAGATTTGTTTGGCAAATGGGCAATGGAAGAAGATATGCATTGCTGATTCTACTTCCTTTCAACGAGAACAGAGGGCTGCTGAAATCATTCCACATCGTTGTAATCCCACTCATATAGATAAAGAGCCTTGAATGATCAACATAGAAAGACTTTGAGTTTTGGTGCAGTTTATGCTGACCAAATATGTTTTAACCAACTGAATTCCAGGTCAGAGGGTGGAGGAAAGGTTGATGTTTGAGGACGGGCACTTTGGTCTTTACTTGCGAGTTGTATCCAGATTTTTTGGAGTAAACTCCAGACCGGAGTGGGAGCCAGAAATAGATATCCTTGGCTCCTTCCTTGCTCGGTTTGAGGCATTGAATCTGCAAGCTGAACTCTGGTAAGATTTGGTATATTCTACTCTTGTTCCATTGCAGATCATCCGTGAGAATATCAAAGACTCTAAGGTCTAGAGCTGATTCATGTATTGGTCTGAAATATTTCGTTTTGAGTATTGAGAGAGATCCATGAATCCTTCCAAACTTTGTATTCTGGCCATTACCGATAGCTTTTCCTAGGTTCTCTTGGAACAGGTCTCTTCCATGGGGAATGCTTCTCCAGCCATGTGAGCAGACAGCGGGAACCTGGGCCTAAAGGAAGCTATTTTTGTGATAATATTTTCCAGTAAGTACTCGAGCTAGTAGACAACTAGGGTAAGTTAGAATTCTCCTGGCTACTTTAGCTAGTAGTACATGATTATTCGGTTGGATATCCCTTAGTACTAGGCCTCTTGTTGATTTAGGTTTGGTTATCTTGTCCCAAGCAAACCAACGCATATTTTTCTTATCTTCTGAATTGTCCCACCATAAACGAGTGAGCGTAGACTGTATTATGTTGCAGAGGCTCACTGGAAGTAGGAAAAGACATTGTATAAGTGGGGATGGCCGTAAGGACCGCTTTGAGAATGGTGAGCTTGCCTTCTCTCGAGAGGAAGCGTGTCGACCAATTGGAGGCTCTCCGTCGGATTCTGTCTACAGTCAAGGTAAACAAATCTTTCTTTCTTTTCCCAAAATGTTTTGGGAGTCCTAAGTATTTACCTAGTCCTCCCTCTCTCTAAATTCCAATTGTTTCCTTAGTTGCGGTCTTTATTTCCTGAGGGGTTTTAGAGAGAAAGTTATAGAAGATTTGGAGATGTTGACCTTTGACCTCAAACCTTCTCATATTCTTGTAGGATTTGAAGCAGGGAGAGGCAGCTCTCAGCTGATGAATTACAAAACATCATTGTATTGTCTGCAAACAGCAGTTGGTTGACAAGGGGACTGCCTTTAGCAACGTGTATCCCTCTCATGGATCCACTAAGTTCTGCCACCCTGCACAGGCCTGAGAGAACCTCCCCATAAAGAATGAAGAGATATGGCGAGATCGGGTCTCCTTTCCTGATGCCACGGTGAGGTTTGACTGCTCTATAGACTGAATCATGTATTAGGGAAGAGTAGGATACATATAAAATACATTGCATTATCCAGTTGATTTATTTTTCATGAAAGCCTAGATGTTTCATAACTTGTGATACAAACTCCCATTCAACTCGATTATAGGCTTTTGCAATATCCATTTTGACTGCCATTGAGCACTGCTTTTGAGCTTGAGAAGTCTTAAGATACTGCAGAACCTCATGTGTTATTAACACGTTGTTTGATATTGCTTGGCCAGGGATAAATGCAGATTGATTCTCCAAGATGATAGAGTGGAGGACATGCTTCAATCACAGATAAATTAATTTAGAGATCACCTTATAGTACACATTACACAGTGCAATAGGTCAGTATTCTTCTACGTTCTTTGCGCTTTGTATCTTAGGTATTAGCCTGATATGTGTTTCATTCAACGTAGGTGACATGAGTCCCGTAGAGAAGAAGCCTTGGATCTCCATGATGACTGAAGGGCCAATCACCTCCCAGTTTGAATGGAAGAAGCTTGCCGAGAAACAATCAGGGCCCAATGCTTTGTCTGCGTGAATTACAAACAAAGTTTCTTTGGTTTCTGCTGGCGTAGGATCTCTGCTAAGGGTTTCATTCTTCATTCCAATCCTGAGACACGCAAGGTTTGAGGGCTTTTATAACTGTAATATTGTTGTCCTCTATTTGATTTGCAGTGAAGAGCTTATCATAATAGGAGTAGACAAGAGATGAAATCTGATATTCTCCAAAATAAGGTACACTGTCATCATTCTCCAATACAGTCAGTCTGTTTCTTGCTTTTCTTGCCTTTGTCACTGCGTGGAAGTACCCCGAATTTGAGTCTCCTAGGGTCAAACAAAGTTGGCGACTCCTTTGTTTCCAATAAGCTTCTTTGGAGAGATAGGCTTTTAGGAGACTTTTGTTTATTTCTTTGATTTTGTCTTCATTTGGAGCATCACTAGTCATTTGGTACTCTAATTCCTCTTGAAGGTTCACAATTATTTTTTTGCTGTTTTTATGGAACAACTTGCACCATTTACAGATCGCTCTACGACACAGTGAAAGTTAAGCTTCTACTCCAAGGTAAGCACAATTATTTTCTTTCTTTTTTTATGTCTTTGTTGTCTTTTAGGTGTCTGTCATAACGAAACAAATTGTAACCTTTCTTTTTCGTCGTGTCCAGGTAGGAGATGATAGGGCGATGGCCAGACCCCTCGTATTTGAGGTATTGGCAGCGACATGAAGGGAAGAGTTTGTTCCACTCTGGGTTACAAAGAGATCTGTCAAGACGGCATTGTACCAGGTGTGTACCTCTTTTTCCTCTCCAGGAGAAGAAGTTGCATGAGTGCTTTAGATCGAAGAGGTCATTTTCTGAGAGGAAGGTTCGAAACGCACCAAAGGTATCCTCTGCCCTTACCAAACCTCCTTTTCTCACTATTTTATACGAGTTCGTTGAAGTCACCAGTCAGGAACCTTGGTCTTTTAGGATTAGGATGTAGAGATGATAGTGTGTTCCAAAAAGGTGTTTCTTTAAGTATGATCTGGATCACCGTAGACAAATGTAGCAAGGAAAGTTTTTCTTTGGAGGTAATTCTCGTATCAATGTAGTTTTGGGAAGATGATAGTACTGTAACAACAATGTCTTTCTTACAGCTAAGAACCAAGCCTCCTCCTCCGGGGCTGGGGTGGGGGACAAAGAAATTGTTTTCTTCTTTCAGCCAACAAAGCTCTTTTCTAATCATTTCTTCTGTTTGTTTTATTTAAATTCCATTAGGAAAGTAAATGTCAGGAGACTTCTTCTTGTGAAGCTCCTTTAGTCTCTCGACTGTTATGGGGTTCCCCAGCCCAAAACAGTTCCAACCGACAATTACTAAGGAACCAGGTGATGGGGAGCCTGAAAATCCGAACCCCTCTTATTCATTGCTGGGATCAGTTGAATTGTTGGTGTTGGATTCGTCCGTGAGGTTCCTGCACTGCTAATCTCTTGAGATGATTGTCTTATTGTCCACGGTTTGTTTGTTCTGTGCCCCTTCGGAGTTGCGGTTTTTGTCCTGGTGAGTTCTGAATTCTAGAAGTGTTTCTTTTTTTTTAAAGCTTTCACCACGTATAATGTCTGGTGTGACAATTACTGATCTTATTCTTGCAGGTCTCCCCCGCTTTTTCATCTGAGTCCGTTCAAGAGGAGGTGCTGCTACTGTTATCTCCTGATTATCATTCATCTGATTTTCTTCCTCTTGCACCTGTGGGCTGTCAATCCTAGAAGGTTCAGGGACGGAGATTACCTGGAGAGAACCATCTCCTGTTGGAGGAGGCGTATTATGATTTTTATTAGAGACGTGAGCCAAAGACATATTTTCTCTTCTTGTTGCTGATGCGATAATAGCCTAAGCAGCTTCTTCCATTTGTCCATTTGCATCCCCGTAGAGGACTCTCTGGCTTCTCGCTGCAGCTTCAACAGGATCAGTGCAGCTCAGGTACTGTCTTGTAACCTCATGCAGCTCTTCCATAACTGTTTTCCTTGATGGGATTATGTTCACAAGGGATGAAGGTTGTTGATTACTAGCAGGGGGGAGTGTAGCAGGTTCAGAATTAAGAGAGATATCAACTCCAGGGGCTTGACTAGAGGGACCTGAGGGTTGTATGGGTCTCCATTGTCTTGTATCTTTTTCTGGGAATAGAGCTCTTCCGTGAGAGGAAGTACCAAGATGGGTGTATCTGTTTTTGACGAACGGTGGAGAGGCATATTCTGTTGCTTTTCCAGATTCTTGTCTTCTGACCCACGAGAGAGAGGTATTGTTGGTTGTAGTTTCTCCAACTTTTCCGGAGGTGGGGGGGGGGGATCTTGTTTTTTTTTGTTCTCACTTGAGCTCCAAAACTATTTCCATGTCTATCAACCCTCTCTTGGAAGGGCTTTGTGGGTTTCTTTTGATTTCCTTATGATGTTTTCCTGACTCATTTTGAAGAGTTCTTTTAGCAGGAGAGAGATCTATTCTAGCATACTTCCTTGCTGGAGAAGGTTCTCCTAAGAGATTATGCCTTGATGATATGTGTACCTCTGGCTTTCCCTTTCTGGTGTAGCTTTCCGGTTTGACGGGTATTTTTTCTTGAGGTGTAAGAGGGAGGGAGAGGGGATCGGTGTGGCATGCCCACCCTAAGGCGAGGAGGAGAGGGACTCAATGTTGCGTGCCCGCCCTAAGTCTAGGAGGAGAGGAGCTTGGTGTGTCCGCCTCATGGCTGGGATGTGAGGAAAAGGAGCGGGTGTGGACGAGACATGGTGGTGTCTATCTTACGTCAACATGACGAGTAGGCATTCCCGCTTTGCGGTGCATGGAAGAGAGAGAGTTAAAATGACGAGAAGTTAGGAAGCAACGTTTAATTGTATTTTTGGGAGTTGTTCATCTAGATATCGAATAATATTTCTAGAGAACTTGTTGTTTTGAATCTTTAACGAATCATACAAATTTTTTATCTCTTGCATTCTCTTAATTAAAGAAAGAAAACTTGTATGCGGTAAATTCTAGACATTGATTTCGTCGTGACCGATTTTGACTCCATTACAATACATAATTAAAAATGGCATAAATACTACACCAGTAGCACTGCTCCTTCACGACTTGAGATACCCCTATAGTTACGTGAAAAAAAAATTCTAAAGAACACCTAATTTACTTAGCGAGTTGGGTTCCGTAAAAAATAAATCATTCACCCCCCCCCCCCAATATGTATCAATTAATCAAGCAATCAATTAAATCATTATGCACACATAGCGTAAAATAAATATTCAAGTAATCCAAACAACCAAGCTACCTAAGTTTTAAACATCCACCTTTCACAGTTGGTTAGATCTTCATGATCGCTGAGGCTTTTGGAAGATTGATATACCTTAATTGTTACAAGTTTTAACCATGTATAAGTTCTTTATAGAGTTTTTATATTATGTTTTAGAGTCGTTTTAGAGTCTTTCAGGTCGTGTAGAGTATATGAAGTCTCGTGAGAAGGAACTCTCCCAGACACAGTTTTCAAGGAAGGCTTCTAGTTTGAAACTGACTTTGGTCCAACGGTATTTCTTTTCCTCCTTTGCTTGTTTTAGAAAGTTATCCTCTGGTCCCTGCTCTTTTGTCTACGGTCACCCTAATCCTTTACTTGAAAGAGACTTCTTCTAGAACTGAATCTCAAAATCCCGAAGAACTCATCCTCTAACAATTAAAACAGCTCAAGAAATATTCCCTCTCGTGAGCTGCTCCTTCTTAGTTTCAAGAAAATCACCATCCCCCTACAATGTGTTGGAGATGGCACACCTCTCATACCGCACACCTACTCTTCACAAACTCACATTCTCTGTTTGCGCTTTGTTCGTAGTAATTTCAGAGAGACTCGGAGTCAACCTACCACTCCTCCAATTTTAAGGAAAAGAGAACCAATCTGTTAGCTGGTGACCACTTCAGTGTAACTGAAATAGCTTGCATATTCTCGGAAGCTGAAAAGGAAAAAGTTTCTCTGGTAGAAGTACCGAAAATGCAAAAAGAATCAAGGCACCAAGGCTAGATACTACAGCTCTCATCAGGGAAAACTCACTGACACTCATTGGACGGCTTACCAACCCTCATGAGCAACAAATTTGGGCTCTCATCCCCTCTCTCTCGTGCAAATGGAACCTACAAGGGAGGGCAGAAGGCTCAGACCTAGGAAACAACTGCTTTCAATTCAGGTTTGGGAGAGAGGATGACCTCCAAAAGGTGCTCGACAACAGACCCTACAACTTTGCCTACTGGTTAGTCATACTTCAGCGATGGGAACCTGTCATCTCTCCCTCCTTCCCCTCCTTGATTCCTTTCTGGATCCGTATCAAGAGGTTCCCACTCCACTATTGGCATGCTGACATGATCTGCAACATAAGTAAAGAACTTGGAATTCTAGAGCACCACGAACTCACCAGAACCTCAGCAAAACTCCGTGTGTTAGTAGATGGCCTCAAACCCCTTGTTTTTTTGTACTCCTCCAGGCGCAGGTTCAAATCTGTCTCTAGCCAGTTTTATTTTTCTGAATTTTTTTTGGAAAAAGTATTTTGGTTGAAACCTTAGGCGTTGAGATTTCTCCAACTCCGTAATAAAATGAATTTTACGGGGTTTGATAGATTTTGTCGTTGCTCTTTCTGTTTAGACAAAGAAATCACTAGCTTGATTAGGTACTCGTCTTGTGGCAAAAAGTCGCGACTAGGTTTTTGATTTTGTCGAGCATTGCGGCGTTTGCGTAAGCGTTGGCCATAGGAGCAGTCGCTGTTGGATTTGTTTTACCAGAGTTGTTGCGAGCTGCGAGTTTGTGTTTCATATTTCCAAACATCATTTCGATCAAGTGTTTTACGGTCGTGAGTTAGAATAATCCGTCCCCCCCCCCTATTCTATTTTTGTATTTCATATTTCCAGACTGTGTGAACCAAAATTTGCACTATTAATTTGTTAATGGAGGAAAATAGAGATTCTTGATTTTTCTTGAGGATCTGGATTCTCTTTAAGGACCAACGACAAGTGATCAAAGATATGTGAGAAAGACATAAAGAGAATAAAACAAATCTAGAAAGACATAGATCTTTATTTTGAATCCGCGTAAGAGCGTTGCGATCACTATAAAAGCTTTGGCCACAAGAGCTATCAGCGATTTTCCTAGTTCTAGCCACCTAAAATCTTAAACCTTGTTGAGTCGCAGCTCGATAACAAAAGACAAAAAGGATATGAAATTTTTTTTGTTGATTTAGGACTGAACCTTATGGAATGATGCCTATGTACCACTTTCGAGGATCAAGCCAAACGTAGTTCAATTAAAAAAGTGGAACAAGAGATCGAACTGCATGTGCGAGTTCATCTACTAATCAAGTGTCAGTTCGTCTACTAATCAAGTGTCAGTTCGTCTATTAATCGAGTGTCAGTCACATAAACCACATAAACCAATATTGTCGAGAACAAAACCTAAAGTTTCTAAGTGCAAAGAGTTCTAAGTCTCAAAAATCATCCTCTGCTCCTCGCATTGGCTCTCCTTATATATGCCTCCAAGTCGCCCATCTTTCCCTTTCTTCCCCCGATTTGAGTTTATCCCTTTGCGGAAGTTTACCTTATCTTCTCATTCTTCATGTTTATCTTGGAAGTTCTTTGCATTTATCTTCCTTTTCCATTTATCTTTACCCAAATCGTATAAACTGTCATTTTACTATGGGCATATCCTTGTTTTGAACCATAAGTGGGCTTTCATCGTATTTTAGGTTGTTTCGTGCCATTTTACGACTTATGCGTTTTTACAATTATTCTCGGAAAAATCATCGATTTGTTTGATGTTCATTTTCTATGTCGTTGGTCTTACAAACTGAACCAAATCAATTCATTAAATTGAGGATATGATGGTGTTAGGTTAACAGATATCGACGTTTGACTTGAACTTTTAGAGAAAACATGTGTTACTTGTTTTCTTCGTAAAATCTCAACGGAACTCTGATTGGGACGAAATGAAAGACATTTCGATCAAGACTCGAAAGAGAACATAATGAAGGAGATAAGGAAGAGCAGGAGTGTCCGTGAGGGAGAGATGAAGTTGGTCTCGCCTTGAGGGCAAGAAGGAGAGACGAGGGGGAGCGGGTCGCGCCCTGAGGGCGAGATGGAGAGAAGCTGGTCTCTCCCTGAAGGCGAGACGGCAAGACAGAGAGGAGATGGTCTTTCCCTGAGGGCGATATGGCGAGACGAGGAAGAGCTGGTCTCGCCCTGAGGGTGAGATGGCGAGATAGAGAAGAGTTGGTCTCGCCCTGAGGGAGAGATGGCGAGACAAGGAGGAACTGGTTTTGCCCTGAGGGAGACATGGCGAGATGAGAAGGAGGTGGTCCCGCCTTTAGGGAAAGACGGTGAGACGTGGAGGAGCTGGTCTTGCCCTGTGGGAGAGATGGCAGAACGAGCTGAGGGGACGTTGATGCCTTTTGTTCACATTCCCCCCGTTGATTACTTTGTGTTGTTTCTAAACTACTTGGTTTGTTTTACTTAAGTTTTTCCGTATAGATCTCCTGAAAGTTGTCTTTTGGAAGATTATCTTATAGATTTTTCTATAAGGCTTTTTCCGCAGAAACTTTCCAAATTTTGCTTGCGGAAGGTTGTTTCGTAAAATTTGTCATTTACTGGAAAAATCTTTTGCAAAAAAAAATTCTGAATGTTTGGATAGAAACTCTTTCGTTTCTTGTCCGAAATGAAATACACAGATTTTTGTTCTTGTATCCTTTTTTAAATAGGATCGGTTTATGCAGTGTAGTTTCTTTGACATTTCTGACTCATGTTTACCTAAGGCATATTTTTTGAAAGATTTTAGCTGTTGATTTTGCTATGACGGATTTTGACTCAAACAGTGAGAATGTTTGTCCTAAGTGTGAGGAGCCAGATGAGTCTGTTAACCATGCTTTTTGGTACCAACTTTACATGCATGGACCTTATTAGCTACGCTTTCTATTCTAAATATATTTCATGTCTCTTGTTTCTCCATAAATATGGATTATCCATTCTGAAAAAAAAAGTTGTATTGAAGATCTGTCAATGGATAAAAAAACCTTATCGGTGGATAATTTACTAAAAGCTCGAAATGATAAATTATTTAGAGGATTAGATATAGATTTTTTTGGAGCTAGTCAGATATGTAAAAAGGGGAATGCCAAGCTGTATAATGTATTACCAAACTATATGAAATATGGGTGTGTTATATATACATTATATGTTCATATTAATCTCAGCAGAGTGTAGAATATTTAGATATTTATGGGACAAATACTAAACTGGTTTACTATGATATAATTTTAACAAAAATTCGACCATTTTGTCTCATATGGCATATTTAATTACCTACATGTAAAACAAATTTTTACTCATATAAAAGTGAGAAATATAGCATATTATTTTTACTCGTATCATGTGTCTTTAGATTCACTTTATTAATTTATGCAAGCATATTGAATGTTATGTTTTATAAATATATACCTAGAAACATTGACAATTTTGTTATAATTTATCAAAGACAAAGGAATTACACTCTATATTAATTTGTTTGTTTAAATATCTAATAATGATATGAGCAACCAACACCACCATGTATAAACAATTAAAAATATATTCAATCTTGTTATAATCAAGTTTATTAAAATTAGTTAATCTCAAGAAAATATTAAACTATAACAATAATCTCTAGAAAACAGCATATAACAAAATTATTGGAGAAATATCTTCTAACATCTAGGCAACTCGGAATATTTCTAGAGTGGAAGCACCGTGCACGGAGGAGCATGTGGCAGACTATACATATAGCCCAGTCGTATAGTATTTTAGGAACAACCATCCATTTTTCTCACAAAACTTCTAATTTCTAAGTAGTAATTGATCTACCGATTTTTAAAAAAGTTAATAATTCGCACATCTATTTTTTACAATATAAATATTTCACAATTCGATAGTTTTTAAAATAAACCTAAGTTTTTTTAGTAATTTAAAACCGATAAACACAAAAGTAATAACATTTATATTGAACGTACTAATCTTTATCAGGTATATCAATACAATGGTACGTACGAGAGTTTTAATAATCAAGTTATGTTCTATACATAAATATGCAAAATTTAATACAGAGTCAACTAGTAGATAAGGATATTTTCGTATAAAAATATTTATTGTTATTCGTTCGGATAGTTAGAGTATTTTTAGCGGTTAGTCTGTCAACGTTATTCTCTATATAATATTTTATTAATAATAATTACATGATGTTTCGTACCTTGTGCAGACTAATATATACTCAATCAAATTTAGTTTTAATATAAATTTATATTTTTATTTAAATTATTTAATTCATTTGAAATATTAAATTAATCTGAATATATAATTTAATTTTTTTATTATAACAAAATTTAGATAATAGTTTATTAATTGCAAAATCTTTTATTTCTTTTATCATCAAACCTTACATATAAAAAAAAAATCATCATAATAACCTAAAAAAGTTTTATTAATATTTAAAATAACATAAAAATATAAATCTACAAAATAAAACCATAATTATTAATTATTAGTAAATCATATGAAAACAAACGTTTCTACATCAAATAATAATATATTGATTGAACATTTTTTGTTCCATGATTTCTATAACATAGGTTTAGTTAGATTTTATATAAATTTTCTATTTATCATAGTCTATAGTAACACTTATTAACAAATTTTACAATAACTAAAAATATACTTCTATTTACAAAAACTTATTAAGTAAAATTAATAAATTATATATTTCTAGTAAAAGTTAGATTTTGAATTATAACATCTCTTCATTTTTTGGACTCATAACATTTGATTGGTAAGTTAATGTTAATAATTATTCTAAATATAATAAAAAATATTTATTAAATAATCACTAATTTTTTTAAAAAATTAACAATTATTATTTTTAATTAAAATTAATGACTAAACTTAAAATTATGGAAAATATGACGAATATGCTTATAAACACTATTAAAAATATAACAAATAATCAAAAAAATATTATACAATTTAATATTACTAAAATAAATGTAATATAGACATATCTATAAAATTATTTCTAAAATTTAATAATTATCATCAATATAATAAAAATATTTATTAAATAATCATAAAAATTATTTAAAACTAATAATTCAAAACTTATTAATTTAAGCCTAAACTTAGAATCATGGAAAATATGGCACATAAGCTTCTATCAACTAATAAAAAATTGATAAATAAGCAAAATAATATTATACAATTTAATATTACTAAAATAAACATATCTATAAAAATATTGCTAAAATTAACAATTATCTTGAATATAATGAAAAAATATTTATTAAATTACCACTAAAATTGTTTAAAAAGTAACAATTTAAAAAAGTTATTAATTAAAACTAATAACTAAAATAAAATCATGGACTAATAATTGAAAAGATATTAATTAAAACTAATGATTAACATAAAATCTTAGAAAATATGACACATAAGCTTCTAAAATTAATAAATATATGAAAAATAAGAAAAATAATATTATATGGCTTAATATTACTAAAGTAAATATAAGATGAGCATATCTATAAAATTATTATTAAATTTAATAGTTATCATGAATACAATAAAAAATATTTATTAAATAATTACTAAAATTGTTTAAAATATAACAATTCAAAATTTTATTAATTAAAACTAATGACTAAATTTAAAATCATGAAAATATGACATACAAGTTTCTAAAAACAAATAAACATATGACAAATAAGCTAAATAATATTATGCAATTTAATATTACTAAAGTAAACATAAGATGAATTTATCTATATAATTATGTCTAAAATTAATAATTATACTAAATATAATAAAAATTAATTATTAAATAATGACTAATTTTTTTAAAAAACTTATTAATTAAAACTATTGACTAAATTTAGAATCATGTAAAATATGACACATAAGCTTCTAAATAAAAATGATAAATAAGCAAAATAATATTATATGATTTAATATTTCTAAAGTAAACATATCTCTAAAATTGTTGCTAAAATTAATAATTATCTTGGATATATTATTAATATTTATTAAATAATTACTAAAATTGTTTAAAAACTAACAATTCAAAATTTATTAATTGAAACTAATGACTAACTTAAAATCATGGACTAATAATTTAAAAACTTAAAATCATAGAAAATATGACACATAAAATTCTATAATTAATAAAAACATGACAAATAAGCAAAATAACCTAAAACTATAGAGAACATGACAACTAAGCCAAATCACTTCTTAAATAATATTATAGATTTTATCTTTTATTAAAATTAAATGTTTAAAAACTATTTATGCCATTCAAACAATGACAGTGTAAAACCAGTTTTTCAGCATTTTTTCGAAAGTTTCTATAGGTAGAAGCGTATCCTAAAATTCTACCCTTTCTCTCATGCTTTTACGTTCTAAACTTTTTTGTCTGACAAAGTATGGGAAAAGCTCCACTAAAATTACCTTTATATAGTTTGGTTAACATAACTGTGAGCAGACAAACAGCACATGGTGCATTTATTGTCTGATTATTATTTTTCAATCAAGATTCGGTGAAAGCATGCTCCTCGACCAAATGGACTTGTACAATTCAAAATATTCAAGATTCGGTGAAAGCATGCTCCTCGACCAAATGGACTTGTACAATTCAAAATATCGGTATTATATAACTTAATACTGAAATCAGAATATTCTAATTACACAAAAATATTATTTACGACAGGGAACAACATTAATGTTCACATGGTAAAATGATTTGAACAGATCACAGCGCAAAGTAATATTTCTGTCTGTCAAAACTTATTGTTCTTATAATCATCAATGGAGATTATGTATATAAAATAGTCAACTGTGATAGAAAATTATGTTCAATGAAAATAAATTCCTCTATTTAGTATGCAAAAAAGATGTATTTTTGCAATTTTGCATACATCCATTAAATACCCAAAAATATATAAAAATAAACTTATAAATAATATTTATTATATATTATTCGAAAATCAGTGATATGTGGTTTCATTATAATGATTGATAGAATCTCTAAAAAGTAGTTTGGTCGATTTTAACATATATTATGTTTTTCGTTAACTAATCATAGAATTATTTATTAATATATATATATATTAAAAATATTTTCCTTGTTTCCTTAAATAAAGCTATAAAATTATCTAAAGTTATTAGGAAAAATTACCAAAACCAACCTAAAACTTGAATTCAAATGCAAAAGTGTATCCAAACATCAATCAAATACAAAAGTAACCTAAAAGAATAGTGAAATTAACAACATACCTCTTATGACAAAAAAATTGTATGTGTTGTTACCTTTATAGCTTATTTAAGTCTTCCGTCCTTTTTAAGTCTTCTGTGATTTTGTAAGACTTACATGTAAGTCTTCTCGTTTAGTAAATCTTAAAAATAATTTATAAATTACATAAAAAATATTTTGATAGGAGAAAATCTAAATCATGTAATAATAAACATTTGTAAATGATATAAAATAAAATCTAATTGTTTTCAACATAGATGAGTGAATGTATCATCTCATGATATTCTTTGGTCTAGGGCTTGAAACATATGTTATAGTATTGTATGTGTCTTTAGGGTTATATTTTGTAAACTTAACTAATTTTTTTGAAAATCTATTTTTTACATATATTTGTTTAGTTTTGTATATATTAAACAATTTTGGAGTTGATTTTAAGTTTAGTGTAGTGTTTACAAATATTTAGTTTGTTTTTTTTGTTTAGGGTATTGGAAGACTTAAGTCTACTAAACATATTACGCTAGAAGACTTACATGTAAGTCTTCTCGACGTATTAGGGTGTAGAAGACTCCCCGTAAGTCTTCTCGCTTGATTTTTGCCATAAGACTTCCCCGTAAGTCTTCTATGCCGAACCGGTTGTGAATTTTACCAATTTACAATTAACCTAACCGAATGTTTTACTAGACATATAAATAGTTATTTTTAACTTTTTTTATTAATTCACTATTTGCTGGTAAACCACGCAACCCTAGCCGTTTCTCTCTAAAGACGAGATACCGAAGACGATTTCTGCCATTTCTCGTTTTTCGTCGTTTTTCACCACCGCTAATCTCTTTCTTTCATCGAATCTCCTTTATCTTTCTTATCAGAATAGTATTTTTGGAGATTAAACTAACCCGCTTCCTTTTTTCAGATCCAAAATTGTTCGTGTTCCGTTATTGTTATCGTTGAGCTCCGCCACCAGTAAGTTCTTCATCTTTGGTGTCGAGTCCAGATTTTGACTAAAAGTGAACCTTTACAAAGTTTCACCGCCGTTAAACCCTAAACGTGATAGTCTGACTTCTTATTTTACTTCGAGTTTTGCAGATCTGTTAACCGTTGTTGTCGTTGCCGATCCTAACTTCACCGTTTTTGCTTCCGACTGTAAGTTTTTCAATATGTTTGTCTAGACTTTGTGGAAGTCTTCGAGGAAGTCTTCTAGTAGGCTTCTCGGAGAAGATTACTAGAAGACTTCCAGTTATTATTATCCGAGAAGCCTACTGGAAGACTTACTAGAAGTCTTCCAGAAGTCGTCCAGTAAGTCTTCTAGTAGACTTCTCGGATAGTAATAACTAGAAGTCTTCTAGGAAGTCTTTCAGTAATTGTGTTTGGTTTGTGATTGAGAAGTTAGTTTTTAATTATTTTACAGACTGAAAAATGGATTCACTAGAACCCCCAAAGAGGATATTTACCTTAGAGGAAGAGCCCTTTCCAATCAAAAACATATCATACTATACAGATGACTCCAAGTTGTTTTCTACTGTAAGGGATGCTCTACATGATGATGAATACGAGGAGCTTAAGGAATCAAGATCGGGAGTATTCCTAAAGTTCAAGGAGATGGATTTTGGTTGGGCATCAAGACTGGTTCATTACTTGCTCTGCTTCCAACTCAACATCAAGAAAAAGTATGAGCTTTGGAGTCTTGTTGGTGCAGATCCGGTGAGTTTTTCACTGATAGAGTTTGAACAACTCACTAGTCTCAACTGCGAGTACATTGAGAACCTTGAAAATCCGATATGTGAGGTTACAAATGAGATGGATTCTTTCTGGGAGCGGATTGGTGTTTCTGTCGATGCTGGTCCAAGTTTGGAGCAGATAATAAGAGCATGTAGGAGATGCCAAGAGTGGTCTCGGGATGATCGCATGCGGCTGGGATACCTAGCCATTTTCTCTGGATTCATTGAAGGGAGGAAGTACTCAAACACAACACGAGCTAGTCTTGCAAGGTTCGTCATGGATTTGGAGAAATTCAAGAATTATCCATTGGGGAGAGTGTCTTTTAAGGTGTTGATGGACTCTTAGAGGGTAAAAGATTTCACGAAGTCTTATACTGTCGATGGATTCATACATGTTCTCCAGGTGTGGATCTACCATGCTCTGCTAGAATTGAGTGCTAATTATGGGAATCCCATACCAAACAAACCGTCTCCACCGTTGCTGGCATTCAAGGATGGCAAATGATGGTAAATGACGCAAATGTTTTAAAAAACGCTATTAGCAGAAAGGTAATTTCCCAAAATAGTACGACTTATATGTAAGTCATCTATAAATTTTTCTCACTAGAAGACTTAGTTAAGTCTTCCCCGAACTCTTCTGGTGAGAAGACTTTCGAGTTAAGTCTTCCGAATGTGAAGACTTAGTTAAGTCTTCCGGAAGACTTAACTCAAAAGTTTTCTGGTAAGTCTTCTGGTGAGAACTCTTTATAGATGACTTATATATATATATAAGTCTTCTATATTTCTAATTCGTCAAATATCTAACTTGATATCTTTATATAATGCAGATTCGCGTGATCAACTATGTTGAGAAGGACATCGAAGAAATATTTCCAAAATGGGATAATGATAGAGAGGATGTGGCGGTCGAGAACATTATTCAAGTCATGTTTAATGCTCCGCCTAGCTGGAAGTGGACCATGAATTGTTTGGAAGACGTTGGTATTAACCCGTGGACCAATCCAAAGACGCACGTTGTGTACGTGAAGGAAGAGAGTTCTGTAAACAGTCTTGTTGTAAGAGAAGAAGATATTGAAAGACCTTCAAAGAAAGCTCGTATAGAGACACCAGCAGAACCTCGTTCACAGGATATTCCAGATGCTCGTTCGGAGGCTATTCTAGAGGCTCATTCAGAGGCTTCTATTTCTGTGAGTGGGGTTGACAAAGCATACATTGAAAAATATTTTAAGGACCTCACAGATGTCATGAGTGATGGGTTTGGAATGTGCCTTAAGGAGATGAAACTTCTTGGGAATAGGATGAATATTGTGGAAAAGATGATGGGAATCACATGAAAAGGGACTTCCTCTGATGATTTTCAACAGACTACCTCAAGTCTGCCTAAAAGGGGGCTCGAACACGGAGTTAGTTCCGAAACTATGCTCCCTATAATAAAAATAATAGGAAACAAAACTGAAACTTCGTTTGTATTGCAGAGTGAAAGTATGAATGGGGTGAAAGCAAGACAGGATGAAGAACCGAGTTCCTCCAAAGCTCTGAGTGTTGAAACCAAAGAGAAGGAAGTAAAATAGGGCAAAGAGAAGGAATTGAAATAAAAGGCCACTATGGGCTTAGAGAAGGCCTTAGTGAAGGTGAAAGAGGCTAAAGTCAAAGAGGCTAAAGTCAAAGAGGCTAAAGCCAAAGACGCTTAAGCCAAAGAGGCCAAAGCCAAAGAGGCAAAGGAAAAGGAGGCCAAAGAAAAGGGGGCCAAAGAAAAGGAGGCCAAGGAAAAAGAGGAAAAGGAGGCCAAACTAGTCGCAGAGGCCTGGCTCGTAGAGGCCAAACAGGAGGAAGAGGCCAAAGCGTAAGAGGCCAAAGCGAAAGAAGCTGTTGATACAGTGTTGTCTACTGAACCTGAATCGAGTGTTGAAGCTAGTGTTGTCTTAATGGACAAAGACAAAGACACCGTATCAGATGTAAAGATGCATGAGGCTAGGAGGCTTTCAAAGAAGGATTCTGCTTTGCAGTTGTCCGAGAAAGGAGTGAGCGAGATAGGAAGCTTGCTGCCTCACAGCAATCTCCTTTTTAGGAGAATAACACAGCCAAAATGATCATCCCAAACACTAGGATTGGTCAGGGCTATGATCTTTTTGCACTCCCGGATAAGCAGTTGAGCAAAGCGCTTACGGAATGCCTAAAAAAAGATCTGTAAGTGATACTTTGTTGTTTATTAGTCTACAGAAAATGATTGTTAATCCTTATCTACTTTTTGTGTTTGCAGAAATTGGAGAAAATCTTTTGAGCGCAAACCGAATGGCTGTCTAAGTTATTGGTATCAAGTTATCTGAACCCCCCTAGCATGGCTCCTTGACACGGTAAATTTTCTGGAATAGTGTTTACAAAACACAAAACAAGTCAGAAGACTATCCATGTAAGTCTTCTGTGAAGTCATCCTAATAGAAGACTTACTAGTAAGTCTTCTGGAAAATCTTCTATTGGGACGACTTCACAGAATACTTACCAGTAAGTCTTCTGGAAAATCTTCTGACTTGTTTTGTTTTTTTTGGTTGCAGCATATGGATGCTTATATCAATGTTCTAAGGTTTCGGTACATAAACAACTCAAATCATTTTAGGAGCGAAAGAATCTACTTTCTCGATCATTTGTTTTCACGGATGTGGAGGAACAAGTACGGGAAATTTAAGAGCTCGACGCCCGATCACAACAGTTTAGGAAGAAGGCTGCCTGGCGGGTCGTGGAATCTTTATGCAGGCATAGTACCAATATTTTGTGCTACTAATAATATTTGGGGTGTAGATGTTGATGATATATATGCGCCTATGAACTTTCAAAACAATCATTGGCTTGCTATTTGGATATTGATCCCTAAGAGGCACATAGTAATTTGGGACACCATTGTGAAACATATATCACCTGCACAAATAGATGAGGTAATGGAGTCTTTTCTCACAATGATCCCTTATTTACTTGTTGAGTGCGCTTCCACCGACGAAGAGCGTATCAAATACTCACTGGAGCCATTCACGTATGAGAGAGCGGCAGTTGGAGTACCATAGTGAACAACTGGTGATTGTGGTGTGTACGCCTTGAAGTACATTGAGTTTCATGCTCTTTGGTACACTTCGTTTCCTGCTTCCTTTTGTAAGAAGAACGTGAAACATATTCGGGAAAAGATGGCGCATGATATATATCACAAGACCCCTGGCTTCGAAGGCATCAAAGATAAGTCGTCCTATTATAATGACTTGGATACGTATGAATGACTTAGTATGTATGTAATTATTTGTTTGTAATGGCTTAGGATGTATGTAATTATTTGTTTGTAATAACTTAGAGTTAGATTTTATATGTAATTATTTGACTTAGGATGATTTTGTTGTAATGAACGATTTATGTTGTAATGAACGATTTACTTTTATGTAAGATGAATAGGATAAGTTCAAAAAGACAACACAAAGACTTAACATAAAACTTAATAGAAGACTTAATAGAAGACTTAACAAAAGAGTTAACAAAGACTTAACAGAAGACTTAATAGAAGACTTTCACGGAAGACTTAATGGAAGACTTAATGGAAGACTTAAATGAAGACTTAATGGAAGACTTAAATGAAGACTTAACATAAGACTTTCACGGAAGTCTTCTCACCCGATCAGTTGGTGAAATGTGAGCTCTTATGACCAGTTTCTTGGCAGTTTGAGCACCTATACTCCATGTGTAGCTTCCGGGGTTTGCATCCTTTAAACTTGGATAGATCCAACCAAGATTGTCATCTTGACTTTTTTTGTCTTCCTGGACCACGCTTTTGTTCTGGAGAAAGGCATTTATGTGCCTAAACTTCTCTAACACAAGGATATATATTATGTGAGTATCCTGAGAACAAAAATTCTTTTCGAGTAATACAGACTAACGAGGGTGGAGACATCCACACCAAAAAATGTAGCATCTGTTATAGCATGAGGACAATGTATTTTTCAATTGCAAGGACACCACAATCACACTTTCCATGTTCCAAATCAACAACAAAGTCATGTTTACCACTTTTCACAAAGAACCGCCATCTATCAATTGGTTGGACACTAATCGGAGCCGTTGTTTCCGAACGAACTGCCAATAAGACTTCAACTCCTCGACTATGTTGAGTTGTGAGAGTCAAAGCATCTTCTCTCCTTTTCCAATACCACCTTCCTAGCTTCTCCCTTATAAACTCCAAAAGGAATGGTATTAGAAATCCTCTAGCTCGTTTGAGTGCATAATTAATTAACTCAGCAATGTTTCTCGTTTTTATGTTGTACCTTTCTCCTAGACAATGAACCCGTGACCATAAAGACGTGTCAGCTTCCTCCAAATATGTTGCAAGATCAGAGTTTGCACTCCGTATCTCCTCCATGTACCGGTTAAAATCATAATGAGTATTAGCATATGCAACACCTTTCACCAAGTACAAGAGATGCTTTCTCTTATACTTTTGGACAATGTTCTATTGTAGGTGATAATAACAAATTCCTCGAGTCGCCCAAGGAAACACCTTATCACATGCATATTTAATGGATGTGTGCCGGTCCAAGACTATCACCAGGAGATATTCATCAGTAATACAACTCCTCAGTTTTGTGAAAAACCATTCCCAAGATTCATTGTTTTCAGCATCAACGATTCCAAAAGCCAATGGAAATATCTGAAAATTATCATCTTGTGCAGCTGCAACTAACATAACACCTCCGTAATTTCCACTTAGGTGAGTTCCATCCACCACGATTACCCTTCTCTGATACTGATACCCAACTATAGAAGCTCCAAAGGATATAAATAGATACTTAAATCTACTCTTAGAATCAAGCTCTATACTTGTGATAGAACCCGGATTTGCTAACAAGATTTGCTCCAAATATGAAGGAAACCGCTCATACCCATCTTCTATTGAACCTCTCACCAATTCTTAAGCATGTACCAATGTTCGGTATGAAGTGGTGTAATCTAGATTCATGCCAAACATCTTTTTCATTGCATCTTTGATATGTTGCAGAGTTAACTCATCAATGATTCCAACGCGATCTAAGAAAATACTAGCAATATACTTCGGAGCACTTTGTTTCCGCTGAGCTATCCGGTCTGTCACATAACATGTATGGTCTTTCACATACTTGGTTACCCAAAAAGTGTTCGCTCCATGTTTCACACTTGCTCTAAACTTCCATACACGCCCATTAACCCAATATTTTGCCACAAGTAGAGTTTTTGTTGTCTTGTATATTCTGTAGGAGAACTTCTTCTTCACTGCTGTCAACCGCAACTCTGAAACCAGTGCATCCTTGTTAACAAAACTTTGGTTGACATAGATATTGTCGCAGATACCAGTGCATCCTTCCCTATCATATGCCGCTTTCAATTCCTCAAAACCCATATCATCTTCTTTTACCTCTTCTTCATCTTTAACTTTTCCATAAACATTGTAATCTTCAGCATTGTGAACGTTTTCATCAAAATAAGAGATATCAGCATTCTTCTCCCTTCCATCTTCTCCATCTTCATGCAAGTTATCATTATATTCTTCCCCGGCTTCATATTCTTCTTTGGCTTCATATTCTTCGCTTTCATTACTATCTTCAGCTTCAGCTTCAATTTCAGTTTCAGCTTCAGATTCAGCTTCATTACTATCTCCAGCTTCTTTATTTCCGAACTTGCCTCGGCTTGATACACAAAGACGTACATAATGCGTTTTAGTTATCTCGATCAAGTTCTAAACTTTTCTATCACTTGTAACATGAATAGAAGGGAAGGTTGCTGGAACCATCTATTGCACCATTGCTTCTGGTAATGAGTAGGTCGTCAACCCCACAACCTCTGTGTTCATGTCTAGGTTATAATCTTCTTGAGCCATTTGAACAAGTTCCTCATGTGTAGAACCTTCGGTCAAAAAGAACATTCTCGCTCTTTTGACATAATCAACCACAAAGTTCCAAGAATGATCTTTCACCAACCATTCTCCATAGACTACCGGTAACTGGCGCATCATCTAAAAAAATATAATTAAAACACATTAGATAACATAGAACATCAATATAGTCTTCTATCATTAGCTAAAAACCCTAATAAACATGAATGTTGATATCCTCATAATTACAATAGCCTTAATATTTGGTTAATATAAGAAGAAAATATTTAAAAGTCTTTATATGTTTAGAGAAAATGAAAGTTTATTAAAAAATGACTTAGAAGACTTCATGAAAGTCTTCGCAAGAAGACTTTCACGTAAGTCTTCTAGTCGAAGACTAACGGGTAAGTCTTCCGGAGAGGTCACTTTTGCAATTGGAAATCTATAATGGAAGACTTCCAGATAAGTCTTCTACAACAGACCTCTCGGGAAGACTCCCTTTTATTTTTTTACAAAATCGAAATGCAGGAGAAGACTTCCAGGAAATCTTCTAAAAAACAAGTTTGTTTTGCAATTGACCGAATTGTGTTAGAAATTGGACTTTCCCAGAAGACTTACAAGTAAGTTTTCTGGGAACGATTCAACAAACGTCTTCTCAACTTTCAAAATTAAGTCTTCCAACCGTTGGTGTAAGTCTGCTTAGGTTACTTTTGCAATTAACAATAAAAACTTAAAATGATTAATTTCAACCAGAAGACTTCCAGGGAAGACTTCCAGGGAAGTCTTCTGTCGTAAGTCTTTGTTGACCAGAATCCCGGAATAAAACTCCAGTAGACTTACCAGTAAGTCTTCCGACGGAAGTCTTATGGTTGAAATTAATTATTTTAAGTTTTTATTGTTAATTGCAAAAGTAACCTAAACAGACTTACACCAACGGTTGGAAAACTTAATTTTGAAAGTTGAGAAGATTTTCATTGAATCGTTCCCAGAAGACTTGCAATTTCTGACACAATTCAGTCAATTTTGAAAGTTGAGAAGATTTTCTAGGGAAGTCAAATTTCTGACACAATTCAGTCAATTGCAAAAATAAACCTGTTTTTTCTAGAAGACTCGAGGAATTCTTCTCGTTTTTTTTTGTTAACAAAGAAATGTTGGAAAAGAGTTCGAGGAAGTCTTCCCATTTCCATATAAGTCGTTTCAAAAATATACCAAGAAACTCAATTGCAAAAACTAACATGTTCCTTGACTAGAAGATTTTTATATAAGTCTTCTCCAACGAGAAGACTTATATAGAGGTCTTCTGGACGAACAAATTCGGGTAAAAAATTGATTTCATACTTTTACAACTGAGATAAGTTGTATAGCTTCTCCATACCATAGAAAATGACTAAGTTAAGCGACCCACTTGTTAATGACCAAGAACCATTAGCTTAAATGGCTCTATGAACCTTACAACTGAGATAAGTTGAATAATAAAAATTGATAACAATTTATGTATCTTATACAGTTTTGTTTAATTTAATATTATTAAAATAAATTAAAAACACATTAATCAAATAATAAAATATTAGATTTTTACTGTACATGTTATATTTAAATTTAAAATGGAAATAAAATAATAAAAATTCAGAAGTCCCAAATTTTGAATTTTTGATTAATGGTTTAATTTTTTTATAACAAAATAAAAATGAACAAATGTATATGAGTACAAACTAATATTTAATAGATATTCAAATTTAAATATTTATTTAAATATTGTTTTGAGTAAACTATATACTATATAAAATATATAAATATTTAAAATTTAAAATTTTAAAAATTTCATTGAACAAATATTGAACGTTTAATATTTTAATCTGAAAATTTACGTTAAATTTTTAAAAATGATTATAAATTAGTAAACTAATACAAATTTCATATCAAATTTTTTTTATCAATAATTTAATTTTTTGCTATAAAAACATATAAGTAACCATAAAACCACATGTGTAAGAAACATATTTTAATAGATAACATATTAAAATATACTATATATTTATGTTAATGCCACTTAAATTTAATTATATATCATGTAATTTGCATAGATAAAATAATTTTTAAATTTATTTACCAAATAAATTATTGTAAATAAATAACACTACTTATTTTAGTTTACGTGCTAATGCCAATTTAATCAAATATGTAATAGTTACCAAATTCTTAATAATTTAATACATATTTATTATTTTACAATATATAAAAATGCAAATATACAATACTTATCATGATTAAAATGCGGATCTTTGTACTATAGGAGAAAAGTTCGGAACTATTATATAGACATTAATTTGATTTTAAATAATTGGATCTTGGCAAAAAAACATAATTATGTTTGGTAAAATGTATAAATGCAAAGAGAAACTATTACCCTTTATAAATTCAACCAAAGAAAAGTTTTTTAAAATCATAAGGGTTTCAAGTCCACACATTTTTTCTCTCTCTTCTTCCTAGAAAAGAAGAATTCTATGTTTTCCTTCTTAACACATTTTATCTATCAGTGGAGAAGAGACTAATCTTTTTTTTTTTAATGTAAATTTTCTATTTTAGATCAATTTTTGTAATTTTTTCAACCAGAATCCGGGAAATTCATCAAGTTTCTAATTATTTTCTCGAGTATAGATTGAGAATTAAAGTTTCGATTTGGTAATCAGAGTTTCAAAGGAGTAACTCTATGTGGTTCAGTTCATTCCAACCAATCCATCTCCATTTGGAATAACCACTATGTTTGTGTAATATCTTGCTCACTTGTTTTGTAACCTTAGTGGACGGATAAAAGATTTTTGTTTCGGAGTTACTCTGGAGACGTGGGTGCGCTCCATTCAAGTGATGAGGAAGATTTAAGCTTAAGAAAGGATGATGATCAAGGAGAGACTATTTAAACTAGTACTTGAAGTTAAAAGCTCAATAATCAACGAAAATTGAAGAAGTTGTGAAATTGATGAACAAGGTTTGTGACGGAAAAAACTATTTGGCTGCCAAAATTACCATTCATTTAACGGACAATTTGAGTTACATTATGTATTCTGTGAAGGTTTATTTTTTGGACGCATATTTTATTCTACCACTTCTAAAATATTTTAATTGTATTATTTAGGTTAATCTTGTTAGTTGGGCTTTTTAAAAAATCTTGTACCATTTTCTCTTTATGCCCATTGGGCTTAATCAAAACTATTGTCGAAAAATAAAAAAAAGTTTTTCTAAATCATAAATCTGATAACCATAACCCAATAAGATTGATTGGCATGATTTTGTCTCTAATCCGAGAGAGTGATGTGATAAGTGACAAAACTGAGATATGCCAAATAAATTACATTTAAACATGTATATCGAGTAAAATAACACATTAATCAAATACCACAACCAACTTTATCTAGTTATGAGAGTATTAGAGCATTAACATTGGTAGAACGTTTGTGTCTCTTAAATAATATTATTTTTATTATTTCTATTTTGTAATTTAAAAAAATATAAATCATTAATTGAAAACAAATATACAAAATAGCTCTCAAAATTCTTAGAGCAGTTTTTAGCATAGAACATACTATTCCCATTTTTTACTTTTTTCTTATTTTTTTATTTATTTCATTATTTAATTGGCAATAACAGCTCTAATTTGCAACCATAGTAGATGTTCTTAAGATTAAAATAATAGTATTATTATAAAAAGTAAGTGAGATGAAAAAAAAAATTGAAGGAGAGAAAGGAGAATGTATTCTCAAACAAGAACACAAAAATTAAAAATGAGAACATGTTCTGATAGATATCATTCAATTATTGGTTTAGTTTTGTTTTTGTTTAAAATTTAATTACATCATAAAATTATATTAATTTTATAATTAGACAGCAGTTTATTAGAAGTTGTATTGATGATGATGCTTTTATAATCCATCTAACTTTTACCTAAATTACACTATACATTGTTTTGTCTCTTTCAATTAAAAGGCTTATGACCTTTCCAATATCATTAAAACGGAGCCTATGTTCTGGTGAGTTGGTGACTGTGCTTTGATTGTTCATTGACAAGAAGACCATTGTGATGCTGAGAACCACAAAACTAGTGACCTTCAAATCTGTTCAGATTCTAGAGAATTTAATTCATGATAATAACTACTTAACCAACGTTAACAACTACTTAACCAACATTTTATTGTTCGTAAAGAAGATTAGACTTTGCATTGTTGCTTCTGTTCTGAACTGAAGGTTTTGTATTTATCTTTCATGCAGCTCAAATTAATCTTAAAAACAATTCTCTCAAATAAAATATCAGATGTAGTAATTAGAGTTCGAATCCACATGAAGTGGTGACACACAATAGATCATATTAAATATAAAAGCAAAGTAGTCAAGTAAATACTAAAACAGTAAATAATTATCAAAACAGTAAACAAGATAGATATAGTTTAAGAATATATAAGAAAAAAAGCTAGACTTCAGGTTTAGGGAATCCAAATTATGATATAGATGCTAAGTGCATGTGATGATCAAATCCTAGAATTCAAATACAATTGTAAGATCTTCAGCTTTCATTGTGAGTCTACATGTTTGAATCTATATCCATACTTTCATATCTGATATAGAATGAGTGTCGATCTATACACTTATTTAGTGTCGATCGAAACATCTTACAAAAAAGTTTTAAGCTTAGATCGTTTGTTCACTTAGTCGATTAAACTAGCTAGCTATTGCTCGTGTCTAACAACCTAGCTCAGCATAATTACTATCAGGTATGAACCTACTCTCCCAATTGTCAATTACCTAGATCATGATTCTAGTTAGCCACTCTAGAATACAAGTAGTAAGTTCTAACTCTTTGAAGGATTCTAGATAATCACCTTACCAGTTATATAATCAATAATTCATCAATACACTTATAAACCATAAGTCTAACAAGGTGTCTACTCAGACATAATCAAGCAAAACATAGAGATAAACATAATGAATTGCATAATTGATTAGAGATAGGAAAACCCAAAGTTCCAATACAATACTCTCAAGGACTCTTGGATCTTCTCTCCAAGCCTTAAAAAGCTTATAAGAATAATACTAAATCTATATGTATGTTCTTTCTTTACTAAACAATGGCATAACATATATATATATATATATATTAGGTATATATATATTAGGTCAAAACTCATCAAGCTAAATCTTGTAATTTATGGAGACTTATGGGCATAATTCTTGATCTTGGTCCGTAAGGCTTTCTTGCTCAGATGTTGATCAACACCAAGGATGTGTGTCGACCGACACTTTCTCTGGGTATCGACTATGTTTTCTCTTCATTTTCCCAGCTACGAGCTTAGCTCCAATTAAGCTCCATTTAGCTCTATAAACTCCACAATGCTTCAAAACACATCTAAACCCTGCAAAGACTATAAAATAGACTCCAAACATAATATAAATATTATAAATAAATCATATATTATGGCATAAAAAGTGATAAAATCCATAGTATATCAATCTTATACAAGTAAAATAATCATAGCTTTCCCATCAAAAAATTCACAAAACATTAAGTGAAAAATAAAATAAAAGGGAACAAAATTCAGTTGCGATGTAAACTTAAGTACTAAAGAAACGTATATTCTACAGTATTGTGAACTGAATATTTGTAAAATATTTTCATAAATAAATACATAATATAAAAAAACAGATACAAGAATTTAGAAAGAAAAACAAGATTACAGAAGCAAGACACTTTTTCCTTAATTTTGTAAACGTTCTCTAGTGTGATGGTTTGTATGGTGTTTCAAAACTTTAGAATATAACTATATATGTTTTCGTCTTTCATTACTGAAGAACGTAACATGTTGAACCTATTTTGTGTTGTACTCTCAACTATTACATAAAAATACTATTTATAATGGGAGAATGTTTTCTTGTTGATGTATATGTTCAGTATAATGCAATATAGGACAAGTGCTTTATATGCTTGTTCCAAAAAGCACTAGTGATCAAATGTACGCAGCACTGTATCAAAATAATAAATCTTGATCAACCACTAAGACAAAGTCAATGGCAACGCCTTTTATCATCAATGGCAAATATATTTTCAATCATAAAATTAATTTGAGTTTGACCCAAAAACGTAATAGGGTATTAGACTAGTTGTTTATTTATCAAATTTGAAATTAATTTTAAATTCCAAATCAGAGGATTCCAAATTTATTTGGTTCAACTCGGTTTAATGTGCAAATACATTTTAGTTGAATATATTTTTCCACCAATATACCATACTCCATATATTCATATAGTTATAAACCATTTTATTACTTCTCCATATATAAACAAGAGGACTATCTGCTCAAGTTTTTAATGCGAGTTAGTTACTAGTTTTTAAACTTAGTAAAATTATCAAGCTTTACAAGTTTTTCAAGTCAGTGACTTTGGACCAACATTTTTTATTCATGTGAAATTTATTTTTTATATTTGAATACACTATCTCATAGTGATCACAAAAAAGAATCCAATGATTCCAAGATCTGGCATTCCGACAATTGAATTGTCTGGAAAGTTTACCAAAATATTGGCTAAGGCCATTTGTCTAAAAACAGTTTCAACAATTATTAGGTCAGTGTTTGGGTTCCAGTTCAGACCTCCCATATGATGTGAAGAAAAGAATATTGTAAAAGAAAGCCATAAGGAGGGGTGGAACCTCTTACCTTATGGTTAATAGCCACACTCTCGAACTAACTAAGCTATTTTAAGGGAAAATTGATCATATAACCTAAAAATAATTATAATTAACTAACTAACCATACCAAATTAGAAGATATGATATGATATATGTATATTAGTTGAAAATCTGATAAAGTTACCTTTGCATAATTTTTGATATAAGCAAACAAGTAATCAGACATACATGATACCTCCGGTCACTCCATTGTCTTCCCCTACACCACCGTCGCCATTCGTATTGTCTCCTCGCCTCCTCTTATTGTTTCTTCTTTTCCACCGCATGCAGTAGTTTATTCTCCTCTTCCATCATTTTTGATGAAAACTCTATCAAATCCTCTTGATGACAACTCTATCAAATCCTCTCCATATCATATATTTTCTTTCCGTTCTTATTTTTCAGTTTCGGAGAAGTGAACCGTTCAAATTAAACTGTACTATTTTGTTTTGTTCTATTCTATTAAAAATATAAAAAAAATAGATGTTGCTTCTCCTTCTATGTTTCCTATCAATTCCTATGACAACTCAACCAACTCTTCTACTAATCATATCGATATTCTCTCCTTACTCTTCTTATCCTTCATCTATGGAAAAGATGAACAATTTACATTAATATATAATGTTTTGGTATATTTTATTATATTTGGAAAACATAAAATATAGATTTCCATTTTTCTCCTTCTGTGTCTCGTCTAGGGAATTCCAAAACAAATCTCTGTGGTCCTCGATCTGCCCAGCCCCCGAAATAGCCGCGAAGTCCAGTGTCTGACCGGACGAATAGCTGCACTTAACCGATTCATTTTCCAATCAACTGACAAATGCGTCCCCTTTTACGACCTCCTGCGGGGAAACAAGAAGTTCGTATGGGACGAGAAATGCGAAGAAGCTTTCAGCCAGCTCAAGCAGTACCTCACAAATCCGTCGGTCCTCTCCAAACCTGGCGTCGGTGACATCCTGTCCTTATACGTCACGGTCTCTTCCGCAGTAGTTAGCATTTTCCTCATTAAAGAAGATCGTGGAGAGCAAAGGCCGATCTTCTACACAAGCCGACGGATTACCAGGCCGGAGACTCGCTATCCAACGTTGGAAAAAAATGGCACTGACTGTAGTCGACTCAGCGAGGAAACTGTGACCATATTTCCAATCGCATTCGATTGAAGTACTCACTGATCAACCTCTCCGAACACAAACCGATCCGGACGACTAAGTAAATGGGCAATCGAGCTCAGCAAACTCGACATAACCTGCAACTGGATCCAGAACTCGCCCAGTAATTTACCCTACCCAGCTCCAACTAGATCCTGCACATCGACGGATCCTCCATGAATAAAGGATCAGGAGCAGGGGTCCAACTACAATCTCCTACCGGCAAACTAATCCGCTAGTCGTTCAGCTTCGGCTTCCCCGCGTCAAACAACGAAGCAGAGTATGAGTCATTGATCGCAGGACTCTGTCTCGCAAAGGCGGTCAAGGCCAAGCGAATTAGTGCCTACCGTGACTCACAGCTCGTCGCCAGCCAGTTCAGCGGCAATTATGGTGTTCGCAATGACTGCATGGATGCTCCATATCCTTTTATGCGCTGGGCCATGGACATCATCGGTCCAATGCCCAACTCCAAACAGCGGCATTTCGTCCTAGTTCTTACAGATTACTTCACCAAGTGGATCTAAGCCGAATCTTTCGCCCAAGTCATTGACAAAGAAGTTCGCAGGTTCGTCTGGAAGAATATTATTTGTCGCCATGGCCTACCCTACAATATTGTGACCGACAAAGGATCTCAATTTATGTCGGGTAACTTCAAAGAATTTTGTAATCGTTGGAACATTCGTTTGAGACCCTCGACTCCCCGCTATCCACAAGGAAATGGGCAAGCCGAGTCGTCCAATAAGCTAATAATCGTCAGAATCAAGAAACGTCTCGGCTTAAAAAAGGATGATGGGCCGACGAACTGGATGGAGTCATGTGGTCGCACCGCACGACTCTGCGAGAAGAGACAAAAACAACCCCCTTTTCTCTAGCCTATGGGGTCGAAGCAATGACCCCAGCCGAGGTAAACATCACGAGCCTTTAACGCTCCAAGATACCACAATACGTTGAACTCAACCGTGAAATGCTGCTCGATGCCTTAGACAAGATCGAAGAAAGACGCGATCAAGCGTTGTTTCGAATCCAGATTTACCAGCACCAAATCGAAAGCTACTACAACAAAAAAGTCAAGGCGCGACCCCTCGAGCTTGGCGATCTTTTCATGCGCAAAGTGTTTGATAACACAAAGGAGTTTAATGCGGGTAAGCTCGGTACCAACTGGGAGGCTCCGTACAAGATTAACAAAGTAGTCAAGCCCTCCTTGTACCGACTCGAAACCTCCCGTGGTGAAAGGATACCAAGAGCGTGGAACTCCATGCACGTCCGCCGGTTCCATTTCTAACCGGAAAGTGAGACAACAACGTAACGACAAATAGTCATTTACTCGTCCACAAAAAAAAAAAAAGAGTAGATGCGCCTCACAAGCCACTTCCACTCGACCAAGTAGATGCGTCCCAGCGGCCACTTCTACTTGGGACTAAAGAACTACGAATGACTTGATCCTCTCCCGAGGTACGTAGGCAGCCTTAACCGGTCCAGCTATAACAACATCAAAGTTGAAATATTTCTATCACCAGTCCGAGAAAAGGATCAACGACAAACCGTCATCTTCCAAAACCAAAGCGATGCCATTTCCTCTACAAGCAGACAAAACATGGATTCTCGCGTCCGACAAAATGGTTATGTTCTGTTCAGACAATTAACCGCTAGACAAATCGGTCGCTGTCACCTGTGCGCCAGAAGCACTGACCGACCAACCGAGTAAAATCTTCAAACTTTAATTAACTGAAAATAAAGGTTTGGCTGACCAAAATTCTCATCAGCTACTACAAAACGAATCGATGACCTTTTTACTCAATCTATTCTGCTTATTTGTCTTCTTTACTTCCATCATAACTTCACCTGTAGAATATGTAAAACAAATGACGACATTTCTAAGCATCGATAACCCCTTAAAGCCGAGAGAAGGCTCTCTCTCAGTGGGTTACTTCGAAATTGACCTGCCGATTAAAATTTGAGTCTTTTGTTCCCAAGTAAAATACTACGCGAACACTCAATACGATTGGAACGAAACCAAACTAAAATGCTGCATTCGGGTATCTAAAGTTCATACATAAGCGCAGCTGCGCTTGATTTCGTTGCAACAAAAGTACCAACAGGACCACAAAAAATAGAAAAGCAAAAGGAAAGAACCTAAAAGTAAAACAACAACAATGAAGATCAGCCTTCGCGTTCATCGGCATCATCTCCGTCAATACGAACAGAGGAGTCTTCGGTGCTCCCGGTCAATGGGACCGAGCTATCCATAACCACCCAAGACACTATCGAAACAATTTCTTTCTCCGTGTCTGGGACCAGTTCAGGGTGTGCCCCGCTCGATGCCCTTTCAGTCTCTTTTACATGGCTAGATGGATTCTTCTCGGTTGAGACTTCATTATCTTGATCCTCCGATGAGCTATCAGAAATTTTGAATGGGTTGTCGGTGCCTGCGTTCGTTTGCCCTTCTCCCGAAAGGAGACACGTCTCTTCATCATTGATGGGTTCCACCGCGTTGAGCGTCCTTTCATGGGTCTCTGGTGCCGATGGCTCTTCCGTAGCCAATCACCAGATCTTCGGTCTGTTCGTCCGGTTGACCACCACAAGAATTACTCGGAGTATGAAGGCGGGATGCAATTCTCAGATCAATCAAGGAAACGTTCGACCCAAACGGGTCAATGGCGAGTAACTGCGATGGAAAAACAAGGGGCGACAAAGATAGGTCGGTTTTAGGAATGGCGCCGACCTCAAGCTTATTGACTTCCAGCTTATAGAGTCTCTCTTGAGTGGCCACCATATCGATCGCCGCCTGCGGAATCTCTGTACCGCCGTCTCTTATCATCTCGAGGCATTTCCTCCTCCCCGACGCCAGCCCATATAGGTTCCGCGCCTTTTCAAAGTCATCTTGGTGTCTCTCGTAATCGCGGATATTGTTGAATCGGGCGTTTGATTTGGCGACCATTGCGGTTAGGACCCTCACCCTCTCCAGCGTAACCTCGCGGCTCCGCGAGGCCCTCAGCCGCTCCCTTTCCTTGAACAATTTTGCAGAGATAGCATCCCTCTCGTTCTCTAGTTTGGCCTTCTCCCTCTCAAGCGTAATCTTCTCCCGGGCAAGCTCTTTCTTCTCGGCGTAAGAAGATAATAACTTGTTTCTAAGCTCATCAAACTTTGCCCGTAAGATTTCTTTCTCCTCGGTGGATTTAGCGGAAGCCTTCTCAGTAGCTTCCTTGTGTTCATCCCTGATCCGAACAATCGCTCTCTCCCTGAGCCGAGCTAGCTTCTCCGCCGACCCTAATTGGGCCATCGTCTGCTTCAGCGTAGTATCGTATTTCTCGATGAGAAAATTCATACTACCGTCGCTCTGCAAATTGCGCAAAATATCGAGCAGTTAGCGAAACAAAACTAACGTTTTCATGCTTAAGAATTGAACTTCTTACCAACTTCCGCGTACGCGCAGCATTGATGTACGCATCCTTGAAGTAAAGATCCGTGATCGGCAGAACATCTCTTGGCCCACCACGGATTTGGCGCACCAACTCTGCGCATTGAAGTGGATCGTAAACCAGAGGGGTATCTCCTTCGTACGAGAAGTTCACGCGATCCAGAAACTCGATGCGGGGCTTCTTAGCGTGAACCCGCCACTCCCTTATGTGCCAAGTGATGACGCTCTTTCACTTGTTGTCGCCGGTGCAGAGCCAGCACCTTCAGCAATCGGCTCGCTCCCCTCGTCTTCTGCGGGCTCGCTCTTCGTCTTCTTTCTTTCAAGAGGAAAGTTTGGATAACTCTCATGCTTGTCAGAGACATCGCCATGTTGATTCGATAGGGCCACCTCGGGGGGGGGGGGGGACGCCTCGACAATTTTCTTCTTTGGATTTTTCTTTGGACGTTCATCTGAAGCCGTTCCAGAAGGGTGTTTGGTCGCGTCCCCTTGGGCTTCATCCAAACCATCGTTGCCATCGTCAAGAGGGGGTTCTCTGGATCTCTTCTTCCCTTTCTTCCTCTTCTTGGTCGCCCTAGGAGACCCTTCTGGTGGGAAAGACTCATATTCCTTCTCAGTGGACGTCTTCGTTTTCTTCTTCTTCTTCTTCTTCTCGGACCTCACAACCGTCTGATCATGACCCAGCTCCTCAGCGACTGGTTTCGAACCAAAGGCCTGATCTGCCCCATCGGCCGCTTTTGACTTCTTCGTCGCCAACATCTTCAGCTGTCCCTGCAAGAAAGCACTTAGGTCGGGAACACCCTCCATTTCTCGAGCCTAGTCTAGAATCTTATGTTGCTTCTTCGTGAAGAGGGATAGGCGTTTCTTTCCGAGACCCAACAAACACGGTTGATTAGAAATCAATTCCTCTGCAAGGAACCGATGCACTCAGAACCAATGGCTGACAAAATCCCTTAAATCTAAAATATGCACGCGTAAGATACCTCTTGCAATTCGATCTTGAAAGAAACGTATCTAGTCGAGACTGAGATCCGGCCAACAACGATGACTGAGCATAGCGAGAGCCTGAGCCTTCTCGAAGAAATCCTTTGGGTACGCGATCGTATTCGGATGACGAACTGCACGGCAAACAAAAATTAAGGGTTAAAACATGCGGAAAGCTTCGGTTTGTCGACAACTACGATCTACCAATTCTGTGATTCCAAAGGACGCGAAAGTCAGCTTTTGGCGGTTCCTCGAAGGCATGTTCGTCCGATTTTTTATAAAAATAGGAACGCTGCCAATTCTTGGTCTTGTTCGGATGTCCAGTTAGTATGTTGTAACTCGGACACATCTTCACAGAGAACAAACCACGGGGCATAGGCTTTAGGAACGTCAACTCTTCAAAGATTCTCACGCTCAGCGAGATATCGATCTCGGCCGCCAGAACCATCAACGCCACAACAATGCGGAACGATCCATTCAAAAACTGACTAATTGCCACGTCTCGACGGAACGCATAAGATGTGATCAGCCGGAGTATCGGGAACCAAAGTTTCGTGTCTGCACCAAAATATGACTCGTACATGCACTGATACCCGATGGGAGGCGACCACGGTCTCTCCTTGTTGGACACGATGAGATAGGTCACCCCAACACCTCTGCATTCTCTCAACAGGTTTTTCACGTTGTTGTGAGTGGAACAAGTCCTAAACACGTTGTCCCACGACTGTCCCTCAACCCTCAGATCACGTAGTCTGTCAGGCGGGAGCGCGGGAAGTCCTTCGAATATCCCACCAGGATGATAGCAAACCGGCATGTAGTCCGTCAACTTGATGCGCCTCCCCCGGTGATCCCTCCTCAGGACCCAAGAATCCCCCCTCGGAACTTCCGAACCATCGGATCCAGAGTCTTCTCGGCTAGAACTATCACTTTCACTCCTACTGCTGTTAGTGTTTACGCCGCCCCCGGCATTCTGACGTCCCCTTTCCTCGCAAATCAACTTGTGAGCATCGGCGACTAAAAGCCTTTTCTCCACACTCATATTTTCCGTATCCCTCATGGTGTCGCGATGAAGCATGCTAAAGTCATCGAGCGGACTTCCATTAACTGTCGCGTCCCGGGTAGGACTCTAAGCAATAATAACGGTTTTCCCTTTTTCTTGGCGAGATAATCGCTAACCCGGATCTATCCTACGGGAACTTAGAGAGAGAAACAGGAAAATCTAGAGAGAAGGGAGAGAAAGAGGATACCTGAGAATGCATAGACGAATGACGAGATCAAGGGAAAGGCGTCTATTTATAGCAACAGATAGAGGCACGCTTCCGAATGCAATTATTAGGTTTAAAAGGGCCTTATTGGGCCTCGAAACCGCCTAAAAACCCAAGATTTTACTCGTGACGGCTTCGCTTCTCGCTCAAACCAGAATTAGATTTAATTAAACTGGAATAAACCAATTAACCGGTACAGGACACTGAGTAGCAGCGAATGACCAAAATTGCACCTCGCTTTACTCAAACAATGAGCGACAAGAGACAAGCGACAAAGTCACGCCTCGTCTCCGTTAAACAACTCAGCGACAAAATCTGTATGCTGCCTCAAATGAACAACGAACGACAAAATCATATGTCATCTCCAATAAACAACCCAGCGAGAAAAATTGCATGTTGCCTCAAATGTATGGCGAGAGACAAAATTCTCGCGATTGCCTCGACTGTACGACGAGCTACAAAAAATTATGTTTTGTCATGCGAGGATGGCAAGCGACAAAACAACAAACAAACCCATCAGAGATATCTGTCGAAGCAGGTCCTCCTGTACCAGATCTCCCAATTATTAAACCTCATCCTCAAACTTCACTTCAGTCGGCTGTGGTACTCGCAAGTGAACTGGGGGGGGGGGGTCATTGTAGGAGATGGATTACATCCTTATGCAAGGCCCACCAAATAGCAAGGTTTGGACCATCGGATCCTGTACTCGGCTTGGCTTGGCGACTAGATTCGCCAACTCAACGTTCCTCTCATCACAACCGACCAAAAAGAGCGGCTTGAAGCTGTTGAGCTCTCTAAGTCAAGTAGACGGCCCATTTACTCGGCTCAACGAGTAAATCCCACAAAGCCATCAGATAGGGAGAACCAAGGGAAAAGGGTCTATAAAGGAGGAAAAGAGAGTAACGGAAGAGGGGATCTTTTTGAACAGAGAAAGATAGAACGGCTAGATTTAGGGTTTTTACTTGTACTATTTCTTGCTGTTTAGAACCTCTTCCGGTTTACCATTTGTTCCCTTTCAGTCACAACTGTAGACCCTCGTTTCTCGATCAATAAACTGTCTTTGTTCAGCACACCGACGAGTTTTTGTCCATTCCTTCCAACTAGACTAAACTCTGCACAAACAAAAAGTAACACGTTAAAAAGACAAAAAAGAAATATGAGAAAATATTGTTCTATTCTACATGTCTAATAAATATATAGAATAATATAGTATAATTAATACATCGTATTTTTCAAACGTTCACGCACGAAAAAGAAAAAAGTTATCTTTTTACATAACAAATTATCACATCAAAACTCGCACTTTATTACATGGTTATTGATTCAATATAGTCATTCTACTAATTCACCCTTCGATCTTATTACTACAGTGGGACTATCCAACGATGTCGTCGTTCGGCTGAAAACTTAGAGATTCCCGCCTCCTTGCCTCAAAACTAGGATCACCTCCGAACAAGAGAGAACCTCACCATCGAGAATGAACTCCATGCACTTCTACCAAAAATAATCGGTGGATGTAAAGCTAGAGAGAAGACATCGGAGTTGCATGCAACCCAGATCCGAGACCTGAAAACTTCTCCGAAGAAACCTGCGCCGCCAAACCAAGAAACTCGCTGAGATCTGGAAAAACTCTCAACCAAAGCCATCACAGCAAAGCTAAAGGAGGACATGGAGGGAGGCAAACGCTGTCCTCTAACATCACCCTTACCGCCGCAAAAACTACAGATTTACCCCAGAAGTCCCATATCTGAACCGGAGAGAAACCCAAGAGCTTCCCCTCCGCCACCATAGAAAGAAGGCCACAAAGAAAACATGAAAAGCAAAGAAGAAAGAAGCAGATCACGAAGGGCCTTCGGCAAAAAGAACACATGATCGCCAGACTGGAGAAAGAACTAACGGCTGAAACCTAAAGAGATGGAAAATGATAGTTTATTAGGGAGAGAGCTTTATAAAACTTCTTTTAAAAAGGTTATTCTAACAAATGTTAGTAAGTACAAATGACTGGAGTATTGAATACATAAATGATTTTCTTTACTTTTACTATTAATATTGTAGTCAAATAAAATTATGAGTATCATATAAGTTGTTTTTCTTACTATCTTTGGCTTGATCAATATCTTTCTCCTCCTCCAGTGCCAAATTTTCAAACTATTTGTGCAATCTTTCCCAGTGAAAACTCTCAAACTCCTCATGTTTGTCTTTAACGTGGTGAGTAAAATTGGCCTTGGTGATTAAGAAAGAATTTCAAAAGTAACACGTTAAAAAGACAAAAGAAATATGAAAATATATTGTTTTATTCTTCAAGTCTAATAAATATATAGAATAATATAGTATAATTAATACATCATATTTTTCAAACGTTCACCCACGGAAAAGAAAAAAGTTGTCTATTTACATAACAAATTATCAAATCAAAACTTGCACTTTATTACATGGTTATTGATTCAATATAGTCGTTCTACTAGTTCACCCTTCGAGCTTATTACTACAGTGGGACTATCCAACGATGCCGTCGTTCGGCTGAAAGCTTAGAGATTCCCGCCTCCTTGCCTCAGAACTAGGACCACCTCCGAGCAAGAGAGAACCTCACCATCGAGAATGAACTCCATGCACTTCTACCAAAAATCATTGGTGGATGTAAAGCTACAAAGAAGACATCGGAGTTGCATGCAACCCAGATCTGAGACCTGAAACTTCTCCGAACAAACATGCGCGGCCAAACCAAGAAACTCACCGAAATCTGGAAAAAAATTCAACCAAATCCAACGCAGCAAAGCTAAAGGAGGACATGGAGGGAGGTACATGCTGTCCTCTAACATCACCCTTACCTCCGCAAAAACTACAGATTTACTACACAAGTCCCATATCTGAACCAGAGAGAAACCCAAGAGCTTCTCCTCCGCCACCATAGAAAGAGGACCACAAACATAACATGAAAAGCGTAGAAGAAAGAAGCAGATCATGAGGGGCCTTCGGCAAAAAGAACACATGATCGTCAGACCGGAGAAAGAACTGACGTCTGAAACCTAAAGAGATGGAAAATGAGAGTTTATTAAGGAGAGCTTTATAAAACTTCTTTTAAAAGGTTATTATAACAAATGTTAGTAAGTAGAAATGACTGGAATACTGAATACATACTCAAATGGTTTTCTTTACTTTTACTATTAATATTGTAGTCAAAAGAAATTATGAATATCATACAAGTTTTTTTTTATTATTATCTTTGGCTTGATCAATATCTTTCTCCTCCTCCAGTGCCAAATCTTCAAACTATTTTGCAATTTTTCCCAGTGCAAAGTCTCAAACTTCTCATGTTTGTCTCTAACGTGGTGAGTAAAATTGGCCTTGGTAGTTAAGAAGGAATTTCAAAAGTAACACGTTAAAAGAACCAAAAAAATAAAAAAAAATATGAGAATATATTGTTCTATTCTACATGTCTAATAAATATATAGTATAATATAGTATAGTATAATTAATACATCGTATTTGCCAAACGTTCACGCATGAAAAAAGAAAAAAGTTGTCTATTTACATAACAAATTATCACATCAAACCTTGCACTTTATTACATGGTTATTGATTCAATAATGTTCTCGATATAGTCATTCTACTAATTCACCCTTCGAGCTTATTACTACAGTGGGACTATCCAACGATAACGTCGTTCGGCTGAAAGCTTAGAGATTCCCGTCTCCTTGCCTCAAAAGTAGGACCACCTCCGAGCAGGAGAGAACCTCACCATCGAGAATGAACTTCATGCACTTCTACCAAAAATCATCGGTGGATGTAAAGTGTGACAACCCGTCCCGCGGATCCCGGCTCACAGCCCTGCAGGGCATCGACCCTAACTCCTCACATGTAAGCCCTCACTGAATCCCCCATGCAGGTTATTGGTGCGCTTGGTGTTCCTTGAACCCAAGACCTCACCTTTTAACAACTCTCCCACAGGGCAAGCTGTCACCAAGGAACGCCAAGCATATCAATAACCTACCGGTGGATGTAGAGGTGTTTCCTCCCACGGTGAGGGATTATGATCGATGTCCTGTAAGGCTGTGAGTCGGGGTCCACGGGACAGGTTATCACTAAAAAAGTCAACTTTTTAATGTGACAACCCGTTCCGCGGACCCTGGCTCACAGCTCTGCATGACATCGACCCTAACCCCTCACATGTGAGCCCTCACTGACTCCCTCATGTAGGTTATTGGTGCGCTTGACGTTCCTCGAACCCAAGACCTCACCCTTTAACAACCCTCCCACAAGACAAGTCAATTTTTTTTTTGTGACACCCGTCCCTCGGCTCACATCCCTGCAGGGCATCGACCATAACTCTTCACATGTAGATCAATTGGTGATAGTTTGTCATGTGAAAATGTTGTTAAAATGTGAGGTATTGGGTTCAAGGAACACCAAACACATCAATAACCTACTGGTGGATGTGGATGCATTTTCTCATACGGTGAAGGGTTATGTAAATTAAACCACATAAAATAAATATTATACAACTAAAAAATATCTTAACACTAAATAACATTTGTTTAATTTAAATTTTTTATTTAATTAATTTAAAATAAAATCTGCGATGTCGTACTGATTATGATGTAGTTATCTTTACATTAAAAATCATAATCAGGTGTGAAAAAATTAATAGCATAAAATAGGTAAACCCCAATTGATTTAAAAGGAGAGAAACACTGAAAACATAAAAATATGCACAATCACGTTAATTGCGCATTTTTGGAGAATTACAAAAATAGAAATCTACATACACCTATCTACTATAAAGATTCCACCCTCGTGTGGACCGACTTCTGACAGAAATATTATCCGTGTCTTCAGTGTTGTTGGGTTGTACTTGTACTTGTACTTATAAAAAGGAGTCTAGAATTTCTCGATTTACGCGTAACTTAACGTTAACCTTATTAGCTATTTTGAAATCGAATTCAAATGTGACGGCAGGTTGACAAAAAAAAATGTGACGGCAGCATAATAAATGCGGATTAATTTTAGAGAAATTCCTTTAAATAGCCCCTTTTAAATTGTTTGTCATAAAAATAGCTTTTAAGGAAGAAAATGACCAAAATATTTTTTTTAGAAGCTAAAAAATTCATTTATATGCATTTATATCCCTAGGGTTAACTAATTTGGACTTTAGGGTTTAGAGTAAAGGGGTGGGTTTGGGGTTAGGGTTTCAAATTTTTTTAAAAAAATAAAAAAAATCAAAATTTCAAAAAAAAAAAGTCTATTTTGGTCATTTTATTTTTTGAGGGCTATTTTTGTGATAAAAACTTAAAAATGGCTATTTAAGAGAATTTCCCTTAATTTTATAGTACATTCCTCCATTTTATTTAAAGTGTCCATTTAGATTATACATACAAATTAAAATTATTTAATTTTGTATTGTTTTACTGTATATAAAATATTTTTATCATTTAATCATACTTCAACCAAAAAAATACTGTAAAATATAAAAAATTATATATCATATTAAATTAATAATTTTATATTAAAATTTTAAAATAATATTTATTTTATAACCAAAAAAAATATTCTATATAGATATTTAAAATGAAACTGAGAGAGTATTAATTAGCAGTTGGTTTCTCTAGTTCGAATTCCTATCTCGTTGTGATGATGAGAGGATTGCATCAATGGCTTCTTTAACTTGAGAAATGTCCGGAGCTTTTCGTCCTTGTGCTGGCCAAAATTCATCGGCCGCAAGTACCTATAAATAAATTTGTTTAGTACATATGAGATACTTATGAAAAACGAGACCCTACTTTTATATAACATAGCTAGTGATATAACTAATGGAATGTTTGTAAAGAATAATCTACCTTAACTTGTAGTTGAAGAAATTTGACGTAGCCAATTGCTTTCTCAAGCATAGTGACCAGATCAACCTACATAAAACCAGCAGAAACATCAAAAAAATCACGAATATGTGTTTATTGTTCTCTGAAGAAATAAATGTGTCGGAGAGAGTAAAATATACATATATGATACCTTTGTGCCATTAGGTACAAGTTCTTGCAATACTTTGAGGCGTTCACTGATCCTTTCTCTTCGGTTCTAAAAAAAATACATATTTTCGTATAGGTTAATTTACAAAAACACTTAAATATAGTTCTTACATATTCTTATGATGAAATCCTTTCAAATTCAAAAAGATCACAATGGAAATAAAATGTTGGTAAATAAAGAAAAAGAATGCAAACCTTAGCTGCCAGGCTTTGTGGATCTTTTGGTGAGGCTGTTGCCTTCGGCTCGGCCTTCCCCTTAGCACCGCTACACAGCTTCTTTGAAGATTGAGTGTTCTCTCCCTGTATTGATGATTAACATCTTCAAGTGATCTAAATCATAATTGAGAAATAAAGTCATATATAATTGTACCGTGCAAAGACGTTTACTTCCAGCCGGCTTAGGGGACGTTGACTCGTGCCTTGAACTGGTGTTTACAATGGATGAATCAGAATATAACCAATCTCCATTTCCATGGTTTGTCAAACCAAAACTACTCGATGTTTCAAAGTAATATGGAGTTTTGACAACTCTAGGGCTAATAGTACTGTCGAACTGGTTATGGTTCCAACCTGTGTAGCCGTAGTTCATGTTCCCGTCCAAGACCAATGGCGGAGGGATAAAGCTTGTGTGGCGATCGAAGCTAAGAAATGACGAGGTGTTGAAATCCATCAAAGAATTATGATCTTCGATGGTTTCATTGGAAGGGTAAAACAGAAAACCTTGAGGAATCTGTTGATGATCAGAATTCATGGTGCTACTGCTTGAAGCCGAACCTCCTCCTTCGCCACCTGCATAAGCTACATCTGCCTGATCTAAACCATAATTCTCCTGCACAGAGAGATCTTCAGAAGAAGAATTTGGTTTAGAGATGTAATTAGGCTCATTTAGATGGTCATTAACGAGTGCCATTGACATGAAGTATAGGGGTCTCTTGTGGTCAGATATTAGGGTTTTTGCCTTTGGAAGATTATGAAGACTTTAAAAACTGAATGACGAAGAATGGTTATAAGGTGGTAGTCTGGTAATTAAAGCGAGACAATGTTCGTGTAGTTATGTTATCATAAAGGTTTATATATAAGCGGTGGTGAAGGTGATGGTTAAATATAAATTGTATATGTTTGTTTCTATTTAAGTTAAATGATTAAAACAAGATGAAGAAGCTGGCATGAGATCAAAATATATATTTTCCTAGTTTATTGATGATATGTTTCATATAAGTCGAAGCTTCAAAGTCATTATGACTGTAGATTTAGACATTTAAGAATCAGTTCTTCACTTTTTCTTTGTTAAATTAAGAACCGGTTCTTAAATTACGCTAAAACCTCACCCTAAGAACTCGGGGTTAGTATCTACATGCAAGTACAATTTCTAAAACGTTTAACAACAAAACGAAACCGCTTTAAAACCAAATTAAGATTAACTTACTTTTCATTTTGGATTTTTTTTTTTTTTTTTTTTTTTTTTTTTTTTTCTTTTTTTTTTTAACTCAAGTGAATAGATGTGTACTTTTAAAGTAAGACTTTAATCTAAGAGTTTTTCTTCTCCCTTTAAGGTGAACTCGAGTGTTCACCACTAAAATAATAGGTAACAAAATTTATTAATTCATATTTTGTTTATAAAAAATGATTTCTTAAAAATTAAAAAATAATATTAATTACTTAAGAAAAACAAATTGGCATTTGTTAACGCCGTCAACAAAACCCTAAACTCTAAACACTAAACCCTCATATCTAAATGGTAAAACTTAAACCTAAACCCTAAACTTTTAAGTTTAAAATATATAGTCTAGGGTTTAAGATTTATAATTTAGAATTTAAATTTTAGTGTTTAAAATTTAAAGTCTTATTAACATCATTAACAATGTCAAAATTTTGTTTTTTGTCCACAAGTAATAATATTTTTTTATAATAAATAAGATATAATTTGACCAATTTTTATTGGTTATTATTATTTAACTATCAAATATACTTTGATGCTCGAGTTCAGTTAAAAGGTTTAACCGGATAGTTGAGATTGAATTTGGCGAATCCCCATGCGAATATACCATTGTGATTGAAGATCTCAGTTAAAATATTGGAAAGTTATACAAGGTAAATGATTAAAATATCGGAAAGTTAGATCACAATATATTAAGTTGCCATATCTAAAATTTTGAAAGTATTTTATGGAAAATAAACTTCTTATATAGTTTTTAAGAAAAATATATAAAAATAAAATTATATGTTAAATATAAGCTAAAACCCAAACATGAAAACTATTTAATACTTAAATATAGCAGAAATTGCACTCATTATCCAATAGGCAAATTCACCAACTATCCAAAATTACACTATCTATTCTCTTTTTCTTCTTCTTATATCTCTATATTCTCACTCTAAAACTCTAATTATAACTTTTTTTTTTGTTATTTCACAAATAAATCCTAAATTTAATGTCACAAAAATCAATCAATCATTTGATTTTTCTTCAAGTAACTTAAGAGGTCAGATAAAATCGAAAAAACATTAAAAGGTTTTTAAAATAAAACAGAGGATATATGGCTGGAATGAGTAGGTCCATTTGCACTGGTTAGCCAAATATATATAACTACAGAACAATCCTAACAAGAGTGGATGACTTGCAAATTTTTTTAATACTGATCCATCCATTCCAAAATGATACATGTTCTAGAAAAAAAAATATTTCAAAAATGACATTTTTATATCTTCAATACACTTTATATCAATTAATAATGAAATCTGTAAAATAACAAAAAACTATGTATTTATAATTAAGTTTTAATATGTTTTATTAATAATGTAAATTTTTTAAAATATAATATAATTCTATTTTAAAACAGATAGAGTAACTAAAGAAGTTTTGAGTTTGAATTTCGGTGCATCTTTTTAAAGACCGTGTTAAATTAACCATCGTCTGAAAAATATATTTTTTCCAACAAAAATTAAATATGATATCTCTTAAACTTGTACTAGGTGATCAAGAGTTTTATCAGTAGGCTAACTTTTTGTTGGTTACCTTTTATTTTTAAAATCATAAGCATGGATGTGTGATATACTGGTACGAAGTAATAATCTATAATGATGTATGTACCATATAAGCAATTAATGGATGTGGATCCAAGTGTATTAATTACAATAATACTGTTAGTTATGATCTCTCATCGGGATTGTTAGCTGGCAGTAGTGAAATTAATGGACTGGAGACTTTACAAATTATAAACAAAATAGAGATAGAAAATTAAAGAGATTGAAAGAACAATGGAGCAGAAGCATCGCCGTAGCTTCCGCTAATCTTCACGTCGTTCTTATTCCATTTGAATACTTCTTTCAATTTTTGTTATTATTTTCCCAAAGTTCTGAAAAAGTTTTTTTTGTTTCTTTGACACCAAAAACTCATTCTATTACTCAAACTTATATTGATCTCGATAATTAGACTCTAATAAAATAGCCAACAAAACAAATGTTCTTATGAAAGAATCTCAATGTTCTAGCTAAATGATGTGTAGTTCCATTATATCATCTAGAGATATAGGTGATCTTGAATTATGCACTTGAGGTCTTGATGAATCTCCTTCAACTCTGTCGAAAAGCTCAGCCATGACTCCGGATCCCCTACCATTGCTATTACATCTGTGCAATCCATACCAAAGTGTTAATACGTTGAATGATGCAACATTCTAACCATAGCTCATTGAAATGCTTCTAACTCCGTATGTAAATGAGATTCTCTTCGTTTTATATTTCTTGTATCTAAGAGCTGTGTCCGTTCATCACCATCAATCCATGTCCGTCCACATCTACTATATAAAGAAATAGAGGTCCAAGAGCTATCTACCAAACAAATACTCTCCAAACATAAGGCTTGATGTGACATTACAGGCTCAAGGTGCACATTTGTAGTGGCGACATTATCCGTAAACCATACTCGACATTCTCCTTCAGCTTATCTTATCAACTCTAAGGGATCTCTGTCGATTTCTCTAAATATCTTATCATTCTTCGGTTTCCAGAGATACCAAATTATCCATGGGTATGGATCTTTGTCCATTTACGGATCCTTAACACTACTTTTTCGCCAAAAAGATAATTCATATTGGTATATATGCTTGAAACGGGGAAAATATCTGGATGCAACAGTTTTGCTGTTAGGGCCCATGTTTGAGTGTCAGCGAACATTCAAAGATCGTATGAGTTACATACTCATTTGGTTCCCCACATCGCAAACAAATATTATCACATCACATATGACAACCTGCCAAATTCCTTGTGACAACAATATGACCAGTGATTAATTGTCATATAAGATGACATATTTTTTGGAGAGTATTTACCTTCCAGGCAAAGGTCTGTAATTTTGTAGTGGTTGGTTCCGTAAAAACAACATCATCTTTCTCGTTAAGTATATGTCTGACAACCCAATAATTTGACACAACAATGTACACACCATGTTGTAAAAGAATCATGTTGTAAAGACCATCTTATGCTCACGACTTTTAATCAAGAGAATATCCTCTAGTGCGACAAACTTGCAGGTATTGCCTTAGTTCCATTCTTTTGATTCTCCATTTATGAAGTTGCTAACCGTCATCCGGTAGCCATAAATCCTTCCATTCTTTAACATCATACATATGCCCAAACGCAATAAATGCCTTGCTGCTAATATACTAGTTCACACATAGGGAATCTACTGCACCAGGTCGCAGTGGCGAACTTAATATGTAGTAACTTCCCCGCAAAACTAGCGGTACTAAAGAGTTTGGAAATTATACTAATTTTCATAACTGCTTTGCCAACAATGCTAAGTTAAATTCATGAATCAATGTGAATAAAACTCCTCTATCTTCTCTTGACAACATAGTTTTTCCCGTTTCTCCAAATGAATTTCTCTTTTTGGAGGATTTGAATTCCACCAAAAGTGTGAAATGTCACTTGCTATATTCTCGCAGATCTCCAAAATCAGTAATAAAGTAGACATGACATATGTTGGTAGAGCTAGTGATGAATCCCTTATGATGAGATCCTTTTTGTCCCTGATTCTATGAAAGATGATCTTCTGGGTTGAGAGAGAAATGAATGAATCTGATGAAGATGGGTTGATGATTGATTGAGGTTTCTTCAGAAATGATCTATGGATTGATCAGATCTTGTGTAGAATTGTCTAGATCAAGAGAATGAACTTTGGGTATGATCAAAGACATGATTTTGCAATCAGACAATGAAATCAATGCAGATTCAATATTCAAATAATGAACAAGAGATTCACATAATTTAGATAGAGTATTTTAATAAAAAGAGTGAATAATTTTTTTTGAAACAAAAAGAGAGTATAAGTAACAAAAGAAGAAAAATGAAAAGTCCAAAGGACAAGAAAATTTTGAAAATGATGTAAATAAAAGGGAAAATATCTTATGAAAGTCCAAATACTGAATAATTAAAGAGTTGACTTGGTTTGGCTTGATTTCCATCTTGATTTGGGTCTGGTTCAGAGTAAACCAAGGCATCAATTGATTTCTTTAGCCTTCTGGTTTGGGATCTAGTAATTGGGCCCTTAAACAAGTATAATGGATCCTTGTCTTGACTGGTTTGGGCTGGGTAAGAGGCATTTGATTATGGTGAAAGAGTTGGCCGGTTTTCATCCCCATCATCTATGCCCATGACACCTTGAGTATTCATCTTGTTCAGCTCATCTAACTCCTCTTCAGTGTCACTCCCATTCAGCTCAATTTCAGCTATTGGTTCAGTCATGGTTGCATCATCTCCTCGTCCTTTAAAAGGATTTGTCCTCAAATATTATTCATTTGCACATAAAAGGATCAAGTCAGCAACATTGAATGTATAGCTAACTGCATACTGACCTTGAAGATCAACTTTGTAAGCATTGTTGTTGATGCGCTCCAACACTTTGAAAGGTCCATCTGCCCTTGGCAAGAGTTTTGACTTTCTTTCAGGAGGAAACCTATCCTTTCTCAAGTAAATTGACACTAAATCCCCTAGTTCTAGTATCAACTCACGTCTCTTCTTATTGGCATGCTTCTCATACTCTTTAGTCATGTCTTCAATGTTCTTTTTAACCTGTTGATGCAAAGAAACCACATACTCGGCCTTGGCCTTTCCATCAAGGTTAGTCTGCTCATTAAGAGGTAAAGACAACAAATCCAAAAGAGTCAAAGGACTAAACCTATAAACAATCTGAAAGGGAGAATACTTTGTAGCCCTATGCACTGAATGATTGTAAACAAACTCAACATGTGGCAAACAATCTTCCCAAGACTTAATATTTTTCTTAACCACAGATCTCAATAGAGCAGATAAAGTCTTATTGACTACTTCAGTTTACCCATCAGTTTGTGGATGACAAGTAGTTGAGAACAAGAGTTTAGTTCATAATCTAGACTAGAGAGTCATCCAAAAGTAGCTAAGAAACTTAGTATCTCTATCAGACACAATGGTTCTAGGCATTCCATGTAAACGCATAACCTCTCTAAAGAAAAGATCATCAACATTCATAACACTATTAGTCTTGTTGCAAGCAATGAAATGAACCATTTTAGAGAACCTATCCACCACAACAAAGATATAATCTCTACCTCTCCTAGTCCTAGGAAGTCCTAGCACAAAATCCATTGAGAGATCAACCCATGGTGCATTAGGAATAGGGAGAGGGGTATACAAACCTTGAGTCCGATTCTTGACTTTTGCTTGAGTACAAACTATACACCTGCTGCAATGCTTCTCCACATCCTTTCTCATGCTTGGCTAGTAGAAGTGTTCTTTCAAAATACTAAGGGTTTTAGCTACACCAAAGTGTCCCATCAATCCTCCTCCATGTGATTCCCTGACAAACAATTTCCTCAAAGAGCATTTAGGCACACACAAGCGGTTTTCAAAAAATAAAACCCATCAGACTGATAGTACTTGCCACTAGTATGCATCTCATTGTTTTGAAAAACTCTTTGAAATCAGGATCATCAGCATGGTAAGATTTCACTTGTTCAAAACCTAACAACTTAGTTTCCATTGAAGACAGCAAGGAATACCTTCTAGACAGAGCATCAACTACCACATTTTCTTTACCTTGCTTGTAATGAATAACATAAGGAAAGGTTTCAAGAAATTCAACCCATTTAGCATGGCGCTTGTTCAGCTTGTGCTGACCCTTTAGGTGCTTTAGAGATTGGTGATCAGTGTGTATCACAAACTTTTTAGGCTAGAGATAGTGCTGCAAGGTTTCAAGAGCCTTGATCAAGGAATATAACTCCTTATCATAAGTAGGATAATTCAGCATAGCTCCACCAAGTTTCTCACTGAAATAGGCAATTGGCCTCTTCTCTTGCATCAGTACTGCTCCAATTCCTAACACTAGATGCATCACATTCAATCTCAAAGGTTTTAGAAAAATCAGGAAGAACAAGTAAGGGAGCATTAGTCAACTTCCCTTTCAGGTTTTGAAAAGCATCTTCCTGCTGTTTTTCCCACTTAAAACCCACATTCTTCTTGATAACTTCAGTGAGAGGTGTTGCAATGGTGCTAAAGTCTTTGACAAACCTTCTGTAGAAACCAGCCATTCCATGGAAACTCCTAACTTCACTTACACTCTTAGGACTGGACCAATCTCGGATTGCTCTTACCTTTTCTTCATCAACCTTGATTCCCTGAGGTGTAACAACAAAGCCTAAAAACACAAGGTGATTTGTTCCAAAAGTACACTTTTTAAAATTAGCAAACAGAGACTCCTTCCTAAGCACTTCAAGAACAATTATCAAGTGATTAACATGCTCATTCAAACTCTTGTTGTATATCAAAATGTCATAAAATAAACTACAACAAAATGACCTATGAATGCTCTAAGAACATGATTCATCAACCTCATGAATATACTAGGTGCATTTCTGAGACCAAAAGGAATAACAAGCCACTCATATAACCCATGTTTGGTTTTAAATGCAGTTTTCCACTCATCTCCTTCTTTCATCCTAATCTGATGATATCAACTTTTTAAATCAACCTTAGAGAATACACATGAACCATGCAATTCATCTAACATATCATCAAGTCTAGGGATAGGATGCCTGTACTTTACAGTGATATTGTTGATGGCTCTACAATCCACACACATGCGCCAACTTCCATTTTTCTTTGGCACCAAGAGTACAAGAACAACACATGGACTCATGCTTTCTCTGATGTGGCCTTTCTCCATCAACTCATTAACCTGCGTCTGGAGTTCCTTAGTCTCTTCTGGGTTGGTTCTATAAGATGGCCGGTTGGGAAGAGAAGCTCCAGGAACAAGATCTATTTGATGTTCAATCCCTCTGATTGGTGGCAGTCTATTGGGACTCTCTTCTGGAATAAACATCAGCAAACTCCTGCAAAAGAAACTTAAACTCACTCGGTGGCACCGGTTCATGATCAGAAGAAGTGATTAGTGCACCTTTACAAACAAACAAAAGCATAGACTGTTGGAGATACATAACTTTCTTAACCTCACTGTTTTTGGCCATGAGGTGAATCTCCTTGTCTTTCTTTCCTTCAGGTGATTTCCCTTTGTCTTTAGCTTCTTGTTTTCTGATTTTGAGTTGCACTTGGTCTTGATGAACCTCTTGAGGTGATAAGGGAGCAAGAACAATCTTCTTCTCTCTTTGAGTAAAGGAGTGGCGATTTGTAAACCCATCATGGATGGCTTTCTTATCATACTGCCAAGGCCTTCCAAGGAGGAGATGACTAGAATCCATGAGCAGAACATCACACACTATCTCATCTTGGTACCTCCCAATGGTTATAGGCACCATAACTTGTTTTGTGACCTTTAGCTCATCATCTTTATTCGGCCACTGAAACATGTAAGGTTTAGGATGCTTTCCAGTATGCAATCCAAGCTTTGCTACAAGAGATTCACTAGCCAAATTAGTACAACTTCCACCATCAATAATAAGGCTGCAAACCTTATCATAAACAAGGCAGCGAGTGTGAAAGAGGTTCTCTCTTTGATCATGCTCCTCTGGTTTGGACTGAAAGGATCTCCTAGTGATTAGAATCTCTCCATGCAATGGATAGTCAACAACTTCTTCCCCAGCAGCCTCTTCCTTTTCATCCTCAGAAATTAGTTCTCCACTTTCAAGCAAGATCATGACCTTCTTGTTAGTATATTCACTGGCATAGTGTCCAATTCCATGACACTTGAAGCAATTCACATCCCTAGTTCTTGTAGTTGGCGCTTTTCCTTGATCATTTCTACCAGGAGCCTTTGCTTCTTCTCCAGCTAGGTAGCGCAAAATTCTCTTAACTGCTTGCCAATGAAGATCGGTCGGCTGGTGCATGAACTGGGATAATCTGTTGACAGAGTAAGCAATATCAGGCCGTGTGAAGGAAAGATATTGCAAGCTGCCAAGGACTGCTCTATATTCAGTCAGATTAGACATAGGAGACCCGGATGTGAGAGTAAGTTTTGGCATCGGAGCCATAGGAGTAGTCACTGGTCGCGCGTCCAGCATCTTCGTTCTAGTCAGGAGATCAACAACATATTTTCTTTGCATGAGATAGAGACCCTGGGATGTTCTTGTAGCTTCAATACCAAGGAAGTAGCACATTTCGCCAAGATCCTTTATAGAGAACCGGGAGGCAATGGCGTTGACAAACTTGGCGATGAGAGCATTGTTACTGCCCGTAATAAGCATGTCGTCGACATAAACAAGTATGTAGATGCAGTCTGACCTGTGACGTAAGGTGAACAGAGATGTATCAGCTGTGGAGTTTGTAAACCCAAGGTGGAGAATATACGACCTGAGTTCCATATACCAAGCGCGAGGTGCTTGTTTGAGGCCATACAATGCTTTCCGCAGGCAACAAACGTAGTGGGGTCTGTCTTTATCTACGAACCCGGGTGGTTGGGTTACATAGACCACCTCTTCCAAAGACCCTTGTAGAAACGCATTGTTCACATCTAATTGTCTCAGGTTCCATCCTTTGCGAACAGCGATTTTGAGAACGGTTCGGACTGTAGTAGACTTGATCACTGGACTGAATGTTTCAGTGTAGTCAAGTCCTTGTTGCTGATTGAAACCCTTAGCCACAAGCCGAGCTTTGTACCTGTCAAGCTCACCGTTAGGCAAATATTTCAACGTGAAAACTCACTTACAGCCAATAACGTTTTGTGTGAACTCAGGAGGAACCAGTTCAGCTGTGCCATTGCGAAGCTGAGCATTTATTTCATCACACATTGCTTGTCTCCAATTCGGATCTCAAAGTGCTTCAGCCACGGTTTTAGGTATATAGGGTTTGAGTTTGGTCTTGATGGCGTTGAGAGAGAGTTTTGTTTTGGTCTTGGTAATGTTATTCCTGGAACGTGTTTTCATGGGATGTTGGTTCACAGGTTGAGGTTGTATTTGTGATGGTTCAGGTGATGGAGAGGGAGCTGGAGGGATTGGAGTTGGTGATGGAGGTGGTGTCGGTATGTGTGGTGTTTGAGATGTTTCAGGGGATGAAGGGGGAGCGAGGGTAGATGGTGATTGTGGCTGAAGCGGAGACGAAGGCACAGACGGTGGAGCAGAGGACGCCGGTTGTGTTTGGTGGTGAGGATCAGAGCACGGGGGCAGAGTCGTATGAGTTGAGATGAGTGGCCGTAGAGGAACAGGTGTGGTTGCTTGAAACTCACGCATTGATGAAGATAACGGTTCAAGTGTTACTTTATCTATCAATGCAAAAGGGAAGACTGCTTCGTTGAACGTCACATGCCGGGAGGTGTATATGCGACCAGTTTCGCGATGAAGACAAAGATATACGCTTTGGCTCAAGGAGTAACCAAGGAAGACGCAAGATGAGGATTGAGCATCCAGTTTATGTTGAGCATATGGTCTAAGCCATGGGAAGCATTGAGAACCAAAAATCCGCAGCTTGTGATAATTAGGAGCCTGTCCAAAGAGCTTCACATACGGAGACTCATTACCCAGAACTGGTGTCGTCATCCTATTGATCAGATACACGGCAGTAGAGAAGGCATAGGTCCAATATGTTTTCGGCATAGATGCTTTCCCAAGAAGTGTAAGACCTGTCTCCACTATATGGTGATGCTTTCGTTCGGATAATCCATTATGCTCTGGAGTATGTGGCGGTGTAGTCAAGTGTGTAATACCACTCGTCGCAAGAAACTGGCGCAATGCAACAAATTCGCCACCATTATCCGAGTATAAGGTGCCAATCTTGTGTCAAAATTTATTCTCTACCAAGGCTTTGAAGGTAACAAAGGTGTCATGGACTTGGGATTTTAGTTTGAGAGGGTACATCCAAGTGTATCGGGAGTATAGATCAAAAATGACCAAGTAATACTTATAGCCATCGATGGACACAATGGGTGAGGTCCAAACATCAGTGTAAAGGTATTCAAGAGGGTGAGAGGAGACAATAGTGTTTGAATAAAAAGGCTGTTTGTGGCTTTTATTGATAGAGCAATCCAAACAGGACAAATTTGTTTGAGAAGAAAGCAAAACATGTAATGAGAATTTCGACACAAGAGACTTGAGGACTTGGAGAGATGGGTGACCGAGGCGTGAATGCCATGAGTAGAGGTCCGTCTTCGGGATAGGAGCAGCCGAGAGAGACATAACAGATGGAGACGCAACAGGCCACTCATACAACTCATTTCTAGTTTGACCTTGGAGCAACTGGACCCCCGTGCTGAGATCCTTCACCTGAAAATGTGCAGGAAAGAATTCAACAGAAACCTTATTAGTGTTACACATACGGTAAACAGAAATAAGATTCTTATGAACATTAGGCACATATAACACATCTCTCAAAGCAAGATTACGAGTGGGAGTAGGGAGCAAAGCAGAACCCGTATAAGAGATGGATAAACCAGACCCATCAGCGATCGTGACCTCCTCACCACCTGTATACGGTTGGTGCAGAGCTAGGTTGTTCAGGTCCGACGTTAGATGATGCGTCGCTCCACTGTCAAGTAACCAATTGTTGGCATTGTACATTTGCGTGGAGGCCAGATTAGCGCGGGGTTGCCATGGCGCGTAAGAGGAGACAGAGGACTGAGCAGAGTTACCAAAGTTGTTAGGAAGTTGGATCTGGGAGCATCTTCGAGCACTATGACCATGAACCCCACAAATTTGGCACTTTCCTAAGTATGGTCGAGGAGATTATTGCTGATGGTTTGAGTGTGATGGACGATTGTTCCAGTTGTTGTGACTGCCACGGTTGTTGTGTCGTCTCTGATTCATGTGTGTGTTGTTGTTGTTGAATGAGTTTCTCATGTATTTCAGTGAGAGTCGGGGAGACATCTCTGCCTTCGATCTGCTCAGCCATCGTCTTATACTCCTCGGGGAGACCTTCAAGTATGAACTCGATCTTGTCCTCATGATCAACTGGTTTCTCAAGTAGCGCAAGTTGATCAAATCGGTTAGTGATACCTTGAAAGTAATAATAAATGGACTTGGTTCCTTTTGTCCATTGCTTAAGTTGTTGGCGCAGTTGCAGAATGTGTCCACGAGATGGTTTGGCGTAGGTAGCAGATAGAGTGTTCCAGATATCTGCGGAGGTTGTTGTCGTCGCAAGTAGCGATTGAACATAAGTTGAGATGGCGCCGAGTAAGGCACTGTAAATCAACTTATCTTGTTGTTTCCACAAGACATAAGCGTTGTTTTGTGGTGATAGTATCATCAATCGTAAGAGTAGGAGGCGGTATTTGAGCAGATCCATCCACAAACCCAGCCAAATCGTATCCATCGAGAAGAGAGTGAACCTGACGGCTCCACATGAGGAAGTTAGGTCCTGTGAGTTTGGTGACGTTGGTCATATTGATGTTGAGCAACATAGGGGTGTTGGAGACGACAATGGTCTCATTGGAAGTAGCCGGCGATGTGTTTCCAGACATGGTGAAAGAAGTTTTGAGAAAGGGGGTTGTAGATCATAAGGGAAGAGAAGAAGACGATGAATAGGGTTGGCGGCTAAATTTTTTTTAAAGGTATCGATATTTGCTCTGATACCATGTATGATTGGAGGCTGAATACTTTATTAACAATCATAGGTACAACTTATATAGAGAGTACAAGAGAGATTAGGTAAAGGTTAATAACACAAATAACCTTAATTACATATATTGTCTACACTTCTCGTTTGAGAGAGAAAGGAATGAATCTGATGAAGATGGGTTGATGATTGATTGGGGTTTCTTCAGAAATGATCTATGGATTGATCAGATCTTGTGCAGAATTGTCTAGATCAAGAGAACGAACTATGGGTATGATCAAAGACTGAATAATTGAAGAGTTGACTTGGTTTGGCTTGATTTCCATCTTGATTTGGGCCTGGTTCAGAGTAAACCAAGGCAGCAATTTATTTATTTAGCCTTCTGGTTCGGGATCTAGTAACTGGGCCCTTAGACAAGCATAATGGATCCTTGTCTTGACTGGATTGAGCTGGGTAAGAGGCATTTGATTTTGGTGAAAGAGTTGGCCGATTTTCATCCCCATCATCTAAGCCCATGACACCTTGAGTATTCATCTTGTTCAGCTCATCTAACTCCTCTTCAGTGTCACTCCCATTCAGCTCCATTTCAGCTACTGGTTTAGTCATGGTTGCATCAGCTAGCAAAAATTGTTTTAACAACACCTCGTTTCCACCTTTCGATAACCATTTCTCTGTCCACCCATTTACTCGATTTTGAAGTTTCTCCTTAATAAATTCAAACATCTTACATTTTGATCCGCTTATATCCTCAGGAGTCCCTCAATAAGAAATAATTCAACCTTCTTTCTGGATCCCAAGAATATTCTCTAGGGTTTGATTCTCTGCATGATTAAGAAGGATAACGAACGCTTTTGTGCATAGAATAAAAATGAAAGAAAAAGAATAAATATGAAAGAAAACAAAGGATCTCCTTAGCGTAAACCTCTTTGAGGAGTAATATTTCCCTAGGTTGACCATTCATGAGAACTTTATATTTGACAGATGTTATACATCGTATGATCCACTCAATCCATGTGGAAGAGAAACCCATTTTTATCATTACTGGTCGGATGAAGTCCCATTCCATCCTATTATATGATTTGCTCATATCTATCTTAATACCCATTTTTTTGTTCTCCACCTGGATTTTCCTGATGGCATGAAACAACTCCTGACTAATCATGATATTATCTGAAATTATGTTCCCAACAACAAAAGCTGATTGGATTTCTGAGATACGGTTTGGCAGCACTTTATGCAGTCTCTGGTATAAGACCTTAGAGATTATCTTATAACTAACATTGCATAAATTGATTGGCCTAAATTGTGCCATTTCCTCCGGCTTATCCTTCTTCAGGACTAAACATATATATGTATCAAGGTGTTGATTATTTGTGATTTTATAATACTTTTTTTAGTTTTTGTTTTGTTTTACAGAAAACCAAATTTTAACCAATCAACTTTTTGAACAAATAGGTTGATCGAACGGTCTTTTTGGTGGCCTTCTTAAAGCGTTATGATCCCCTTGGTTGCATAGGGCCGGTTCTTGGAACATACCGCCTAACCACTCTCTAACACCGGCCCTATGCAACCAAGGGGATCATAACGCTTTAAGAAGGCCACCAAAAAGACCGTTCGATCAACCTATTTGTTCATAAAGTTGATTGGTTAAAATTTGTTTTTCAGAAAACCAAATTTTAACCAATCAACTTTTTGAACAAATAGGTTGATCGAACGGTCTTTTTGGTGGCCTTCTTAAAGCGTTATGATCCCCTTGGTTGCATAGGGCCGGTTCTTGGAACATACCGCCTAACCATTCTCTGAGTTGTTGACTACAATGTGTACTGAATAGAAACACCAAAGTAGATCGACCTGCCAGTAACATCCATGCTTACTGAGAATGTGTGAAGGAACCAAAGCCTGACCTCCAACATAATCTACATTAATTTCTTGTCTTGGGGCTTAGTATACACTGGATCGGATTCGTCTTGCATGTCCGGACCAGAGAAGGATAACTGAACAGTTTCCCCTAAGAGAGACAATATATACCTGCCTGCTTTTTTATTTTCCTACATTAGCTACGGATGTCGGGATAATATATTTTCCAGATATTTGATGATGGGAGTCATCGAGTTCTGTTTGTTCTCGAAGGCCTAGATTTCTGACGTTGCAGCTTCCTCCTCCGTTTTTGGCCAATGAAGCACAAGCAAGGGGATACTTACTTGGCTTTTGGTTTTAAAGGCAGAGCCGAGATTTGCTAAGGCATTGTCCTGGGAGTTTTGTTCCCTAGGGATTTTTGTGAGCTCAACTTTGATATGTGGATCCGGAGTTTGACACACCTTGATGTTAACCGGTTTTAACCATGGTATAAGTCCATTTATAGAGTCTTTATATTATGTTTCGAGTCTGATTTGAGGTATTTCTAGGTCTATGTACGTTTTGGAGATGCTGAAGTTGGAAATGATATTTGGAAGTAGTGTCAATCAATACTCCATGTGTATCGATCAAAACTCGTCCAACTTGGCGAGACACGGCAGAAGTTTCAAAATTACACTTTCACTCAAAAGTTTTCCTATTTGCAAAGATACTCCCTGGACGTGGTTAACCTATATTTATCTATTTTCCAGCCACTGTATAGGCTAAGCATTATTTACATTAGAGAGATTTTGGAGAGAATATTGTGACTCCTTCAAAGATTGATTAGAACTCCAATATTTCTTACTCTTAGTATTTTATGCAATATATTCAAACTTTTATTATGTTTTCCATGATCATGTTTTAGTAGTTTCATTTTTAGAATATGGATTTTTAGGGTTATGGTGAACTTGTGATTTATGGAACTGCTAGGATAATTTATTTGTATCCTTTATCAGGATTGTTCTTATTGTTTGTTTCTATAATAACTAACTAGAAACTTGATCTCAGGAAAGTTTTAAGATTCGATAGTGTAACAAACGCCTGAACTGAATCATGTTGAGCTAAGTTGTTTGTCGCAACAAGAGTTGGTCTAGGACTTAGTGAACATATCGAATTGGTACTTAATGATTGTCTAGAGAAATTGGATCTGCAACAAGAATTGGCTTTCAAGGATGTAGACATCTGTTAGTAATCACAGCGAGAGTTAGATGACTTACTTATAAATTCAAGTTCTAGGACTGATCCTTAAAAATACATAGCAGTTTGTTTATCTGAGTTTTTATTACCTTTTTGATATCCCTAGATCTAGCGCGTTTTCCATCTGTTTACAAACTGAGTTTATTGCTTTGTTTTGATCTACTGCTTTCATACTAATGATCTAGCTTAACCAGAAACAGATAGTCTACTGTGTAATACATGCTTCATGTGGATTCGATCCCCAAATAATACACCGATCTCTTATTTGAGAGAGTTGCTCTTTGGAGTAATTTAAGCATTTTAGCATTCTTCAAGCCGAAAAGGCATAATCTTGTATAAGTAGATGCCCCTAGACATCATGAGTGAATGTTTATACTAGTCATCTTAATGCATGAGTATCTGGTTGTGACTGGATAAGGGATTCATGAAGCTCATTCGTGTACTGCACCTCTATTATGAATCCGATAGATTTCTGACTTTGTTATTGATGATGGCATCCCACTATGGACCGAGTTTCTTTGTTTTCTTCCTTATTGGTTGATGTTGGGGGTCAACCTGTAGTTTGTGCATAATTACCTCTGTATCTATGTCGGACATATACACATGGGACTAGGTGAAAAAATCTGTTTTATTGGAGAAAGTCCATCAATATTTACCTCATAACCGTTGGTAACTTGGACCCTATTTTTAGATTCCTGCCTCTCTCAAAGGCACCTCGTCGATTTCTTTAACCTCTAGGTCTTCTGTGTGTGGAGTCAAAGGTACCTCGTCAATTTCTTCAATCTCTGGCTTTTATGTGTGTGGAGTGGGGTTTTGTTGTGATTACTATAAGACCATATAGTCTTATCCTTAAGGGTTGTCTGGTAGCGGGAGCGTGAGTTTTCCTGATATCCCTTTTTTTTTATGCCGCATAGGTTAGGAAATTTGACGACCTCGTGGAGAGTATATGCCACGACTCCCATGTCATGGATATAGGAACATCTCATTATCATATTTTTTGATGAAACAAAGTTGATTACCATGAACGTTGTAGACATATTTACTTCTTCTGCGTAAACGGTAAGTACAATTTCTCATACTGTTTGTTTGATCTTGCCTCTGAACCTTATAAGTGGCGTGACTTCCCGAGTCATGGCATCCTTTTCCGGTCTTAGATTGTTGTAGCCATCAAGGAAAATGATATTAGTAGAGATTTTTTGTTCCACTAGTATCCTCTTCACAAAAAAACTTGTCACTGGGACAGATACGACCATGGAATCATGGTCCGAAGCAAGGATTTTCTCCTGCTCTTTTGATGTGAATTTTATTGTGTCAGTCCTAGGACCGTGCGTTTAACTTTCCTGGTTTCTTGGCCATTCCTGGCACTTTTGGTTCTTTTCTTGGAAGCTGCATGATAACTTCAGAGACGCTAGATATTACATTGATTGCCCTATCATGTCGAGATGTCAAAGCAGGAGTAGTTATGACCAGTTTGTTGTTCCTTTCTTTTTTTTTCTTAAGGAGATTCTTGGCTTTATAGTAAATGAATTCCCGGAGGTATCCTTTCTTCAGTAGCTCGTTGACTTCCATTTTTAGTGAGATGTAATCCTCCGCTTTGCGACCGTGGCTATTATGGAATTCGCACCACCGATTTGTTCCAAAATGCTTCTGGTGCTTTCATCTTCTGAGGCCACTTGACCTGTGGGTTCATCTGCCTCAGAACATTAACCAATTCCTATTTGAGATGGAGAGATTAGAGATGTCTGGCCATGTTGATATTTTCATTCCTACGGCTTTTTTACATGCCGATTATGGTATCTACCACAATTTTTATACCACATGCATCTTTTCTTGTATTCTGATAGGTTTTCTCATCTTTGTCGCTCTTTGCATTCCTCGTGCTCCTAGATTTCTGCTTTTGGAAATGCTTTGATCGATATGCTGAATCTTCTTCCCATTTTACTTGTGCCCACACCCGGGACAGTACATCCTTCATTGTTATACATTAGTACTTTGTCAACTCCTTGTACAGGTCCCCTTTGAGTAGCATGCCTCTCTTGAAGACAAAATGGCTGTCGAGGCATTACATCCGAGGATGGATACATTTTCATAGTTGAAATTTCCTATGTAGCTATGCAGTGGTTCAGCTGGATATTATAGGATCTCGTAAAGATTGCCGATTGTCTTTTCTAGGTTTTTGCTACTCGCAAATTATTTTACAAACTGGTTGGTTAGGGATATACAGGAGCATATTGACCCGTAGGCAAGTTGTTGTACCATTGAAGGGAGACCTGGTCAGAGTTGAGCCAAAACCCTTGCACATGGATTCTCGGAGCTCATTATGGATAGCTATAGTAAGCATTTGTTGCTTGTACTGATCCACATGATTATCTGGGTCAATTGTTATGTCATACATTTTTAAATTCCTAAAGGAGAACTTTCTTGGCATCTTGATCAGGGCGATCTCGTCTACAAACGGAGTATCTGCGTAGGAGTCGAAAACACTTCTCTTGATAAGAAGAGAGACATTAGGAAGCCTCTCTATAAGCGAGCGGACATCTTCAAATTTGTTGGGGAGACTTCTTATAGGTAAGCCATTTCTTTTGATTATTTGCAACGGCTTCTTCCTAAATCTTCTTGTCAGTATCAGAATCATCATCATCTTTGGTCGGGTTTGCTCAGTTTACCTGTCATGTAGCCCCCTTTAGTTGGTACTCCATTCAATGGTGGGGTCTGCCGAATTGTGTTGCCTCCCTCAGCTGGAGTGCAAGGGGCTACATAGATTGAAATCTGGTTCAAAACCTGCTTTGTTTCTATCCTGCAGTGTTGAGGGTTAAGTTTTCCTCTCGCAGAACTAGGTTCTCAGCTTTCAGCTGTGATAGTTTATGTACGCTCTGCTCCAACTGCTTGGTGTATTCTTCCACCCTTTCTTTCTAATTTTGGATCTCCGAGATGATTATGATATTATCCATGGGGGTGTTGCTATTTTCCCTGGCTGTATTCATCTCGGCAATCTGCCTCTGCATGGCTTCGAGTTGGGTTCGTAATTCAATTTTAACCGAGGCGGCCAAATGTTATTTATGCCCACTTTCAGTCATCGTCGTGTAGTCCAAACTGTTAGGGTAAATTTAAGCAAGACTCTATTTAGTAGAAGGAAAGATGATTAAAGATAGTATTTTATTGATCTATAGCGCAAGAAATACAACTTATAAGTCCGAAAATCCTAGTTCTAGTTGTTGCTGCTAAAGTCGAGGTGTAGAGTAGTCGATCCCATCTTCTACAGCTTTGAGTCCCTTTTCTAAGTTCATGTAGTCGAAAATTAGGTTAGATCTTTTCATATCCTGAAACAAGGAAATATCTCTCTTTATTAAAAGTTTTCCATATGACCCAGAGGCAGAATGAAAACCCTGCTTGGAAGCCATAAATCATCTATGCAGTGGAAGAAAGTCGGTGTCCTACTATAATTAGGAGGAATAACATCATGAATTAATTAACTCCAAACATTTGTACGACTGACACAACAATTAGAAATTGATGCATTTATAAGATATTTATGACTTATTGGCTATAATATGTTGCAACATTTTAATAATAAATTACCTATACTAATACATTATAACATCGTTCGGCAAAACAACCCATGCCCTGAAGAAACTTTGCATGCATAATAAAGACTCTTAGAACAACTCAATGATAGTATTTTACCATGAAATTCTTAACTTATATATTTGTGTATGTATATATTAAATATTATTTAATTAAGAGTACTAAAATCTTGGAAATCCAACAAATAATATCCATTTTGAATTTTATTGGCTGGGTTTCCAAGACTTTTAGTATACTTATATATATAATTTAAGAACTCCATAATAAAATATTACTGTTGGGGTTTCTCTTTGTGTATAATCAGTGGTGGACCCAGCCAAACCTTTTAAAAGGTCAAATTCATAATTACCATGTTATACAAGACAATAAACCATTTTTATAATATTTTCAGAATTCTTTTTCTAAAATACAAGTAAGAAAGTTTCACATTTATAAAATCCAAACCCATATGCCAAAAAGCTGGCTCCGCCACTGTGTATAATTGTTTCTTCTTTTCCATGAAGTAAGACTTCTTGGTTGATATTTCGCAGACAAACCGGTACCAAGTTAGTTTTGTGAATACTACCTATCAGTAGGTTTTGGCAATTCAGTTCATCTCTATCTTTCTTAGAGAAACGTCTGTTGTAGTCTTTCTATTGATTTTTTTTTTTTTTTTTGTTTCCCTAGTGGAACTGTGGTGTGGACTAAGTAATTTCTTAGTGGAACTGTGGCGAGGAACGGAAAACCAAAAAAAAAGAAAGATAAACCCAAAAACCGGCAGAATACAAACAAAGTTCCACAATTTTTGCTACACTATTTGTTTCAAAAAGAAAAAAGAATCAAACTGTACATAAAGAGAGAAAGATAAAACACCTAAAACAATATAAACACCGGTAACCAACTTATGATATATTTTTAGACGAACAAATCAAATATATCATCAAGCTATATCATAGTATCTTATACATGTATATATCGATCTATTGGGTCCACATTTTTGGCACTTATATTTTTAATTTAGCGTATCAATTGTAAAACAAATTGAGTGTAGTGTTTATAAGTTAAAACATTTCATGTAATCCTCCCCCATATGTAGTACCATCAGCAGCCAACACAACTCACCTGGTAAGAAAAAACTCAGTTGGTAAGAACAAGAAAAATTAAAATCACAAAGATCGACAATATAATTACAACACTTACTTTGTCCTTCATCCGTACTCGTTTTTCCGCTTCATATGGTTTCTTAGACTTATAATCCAAATTGCATGACATTCGTTCAACTTGTATCTATTTTAGAGTGTAATTATACTATTATTAAACACCCGGTACTCTCAAGTTGTGGGGCTTTATATAATACTCTTAATTCCAATCCATTCGTTATTGATTATTATACTCGAAGTAGAATGAAACATGTCTTTTCTTTATTTATTTTTCTCAAGCAATCTACGTCAACATCAGAGAAGCCACTTGTGGTGGCGCGTTTGAGTTTAAAGGTTCATGGCATTTGTTAAAGTAAATTCGTGCATGTAATATGATCGCACTACGAAAACATTTAAATAAACAAATAACAAACAGGAAAAAGATCAAAAGTATTGAATTGAAGATCTTCATAGCAAAACTACAATGTTTGGTGTACAAATCCTACTTCTACCTTTCTAAAACTATTATATGTATGTTGAATAGTCAAGCTCTTGTTCTAGGGTTTGGATTTCTCTTATATAGATTGTTAATAATTGGCAATTAGGTTAAACACTTCCATATTCGAGAGTATGGAAGAACCCCTCTTAGTAGAAATTTTTCATTTGGTATGGAGATAAGGATGGATCCGGGTTTGAGCCAGGATTTCTCCAGATAAGAATCTGAAGGTCGGTGTTCTGCCTTGGAGCAGAAGTAATGTCTTCATGAATTATTTATTCTCAAAAATGTTTCCATTTATCTTTCAATTTCATGGGTGAAATCGAGAGATAACTTGTGCACTTTTGTCGACCGGAGTCGTTCATTCTCAGAAGGCTTATCGTGAGCATGACGTCACATCTTTAATGTCTTTCTCAGGGTTGTTTAGCTTGGGCCGTGTATAAACCCATAAGTAGAGATCTAGTAGTAGGTACTTGAAGGAGGATAGTCGTTTGGTAGGTGCTTTTGAGTTGTGTGTCGCGTAAACAGATAAAGGAATCATCGCTGTACTATAATGGGTACTTGATCCTCTCTTTTTGTTGATGATTCCTAGTCAGAACCAGGAGTTCTGAGTAGTATTATCCTACAATGAGTATACATTACTACTTGGCTGACAAAGACCACATATATCTATCAAAGTGTGCCATAGCAGGTGTCGGGGAAAATAATTTTGGGAGATGTTACTCCAGCTTTCGAGCAGGACACTGACTTTCAGATTTCTACATGGAAAAATCCCGGTTCAGTTCTGACTCCATTCTTGCCTTCGGATAAAAAAGGAAAGTTTCTATTAAAGGAAATTCTTCCATATGTCTGAATATGGAATATTCTGACCTAATCATGTGCAGTCTCGAATCAAGGCTTCACATAATCAAGTCACCGAACTACATAAAGCTCGAGATGCCGCTGCAAAAAACCCGAGCTTCTCTCGGAAGTTCAAGTATTGAAGCACACGCTGGAAGAACACTCCAAGATGCTGGAGTAAAGCGTGGAAACGTTCTCACAGCTCGAAGCTGAGAACCTAGTTCTCATAGGAGAAAAACAAGGTCTTCACCTAACAAACAACAAGGGACATCCGTTTCGGACCCGAGTTTGACCGATTCAGTCCATGGAGACCCCGGCCAAAGAGGGTAACGCTACCCGACAGCTCCACCACTGAATGGAGAGACGAATATGGGGGTCAATGCTGGGAGAAGGAGTAAAGCTGACTTTACCGAAGACTATTATTCTGAGATGGGAACCAACGAGGAGGCACCCGAAGGATCAACATCGAGGAAGGATGCCATGACTGCTTACCACAAGCGGGTGTTTTCTAAGAAATTTGAAGTTGTTCAATCTATGATGAGACTCCCAGGGGTAGCTCCTCCAATCCAAAGAAGCGCTCTTAACTCCTATGCAAACACTCCCTTCGTAGAGGAAATCTTGTTGGTAAAGATGCCGAGAACGTTCTCTTTCCCTAATATGAGAATGTACGACAGTACCAATGATTCAGAAAACCATGGGGTCCAATACAAGCAACATATGATTATTGTAGCAATCCAAAAAGAGCTTAGGGAGGCCATCATGTGCAAGGATTTTGGCTCAACCATGACCGGACCCGCCTTACAATGGTACATCAACTTACCCAACGGGTCGATACGCTCTTTCACAACCCTGACCAACAAGTTCGTGGAGCAATTCGCGAGTAGCAGAAGCCTAGAGAAGACAGCCGATGACCTCTATGATATTCTCAAGCACCAAACTGTGCCTTTGCGTAGCTACATAGCACGCTTCAACCATGAAAAGGTAGCCATCCCATGGTGCAATGCCCAACTGCAATCTCTGCCTTCAAAAGTGGTATGCTACATGACATGGATTTACACAAGCAACTGACCAAGTATTAGTGGAAAACAATGGAAGACGTACTATCCTGAGCATTGGAACATGTAAAATGGGATGAGGATGTGTCAATTTGCTCCAAAATTCCTCAAAAGCAGGAACAAAAAGGAGAAAGTAGCGACAAAAGCGATCGAGATGAAACCGTATCAGAAGCCTGAAAAGGAGGCAGTAAGCTGGAATTGGGGCATGTATCATAGCCGACCCCTAGACAGAGCTGAAGGAATGATAATGTCCACGTGGCCAGACATCTCTCACATATCCATCTCAAAATAGGAACTGGTCAATGTTTTGAGGCAGATGGGCCCTCAGGTCAAGTGGCCTAAGAAGATGAAAGCACTGGAATCATTCTGAAATCCAAACTGGTGGTGCGACTTCCATAATGACTAGAGTCACAAAACGGAAGATTACATCACACTTAAGATAGAGGTCAATGAGCAGTTCAAAAAAGGACCCCTCCAAGAGTTCCTTTTTGATAAGGCCAAGAATCTCCTTACTAAGGAGGAGAATAACCTATCTAGCAGAACTGCTCCTCTCTCACCACCTCGGCACGATGGGGTAATCAACATTATATATGGTGCCTCAGAAGTGAGTAGTGTGACACACACAGCCGCAAAGAAAAGCACCATGAATGCCAAGAACGACCAAGAAGCCGGGAGATCTAAGCGCTTACTCTTGGGATCAGATGAAATCAGTTTCACAGCCAAAGAGCAGGAGAAGGTACTAGCTCCTCATCATGATGTTTTAGTCATATCGCTCAAAGTAGCAAATTTCCTAGTAAAAAGGATACTAGTAGATAATGGGAGCTATACCAACATCATTTTCCTGATCGCCTATAACGATCGAGGGCTGTAGGAAGACACCCTGACCCAGAAGGTCACCCCCTCATAAAATTCAGTGGAAAAGTCAAACAAACCACTTGAGAGGTCACGATTCCCGTGTATTCATAAAGAATCAATATGTCAACAAAGTTACTGGTGGTCGATTGCAAGTCATCTTACAATATGATACTTGATCGCCCTTGGATTTACGACATTGGATCCGTCCCTTCAACCCTCTATCAAATGGTGAAATTTTCTGTTCCATGGAGAATCAAGGAGATAAAAAGGAGATCAAGAGAACTCTTTCTTCTGCTATTAAACGACTCTGAAGGAAAAGACCAATGTCTTATAGCAATTACAGGAAAGACTTACAGCTCCGCATATAGAGGAACCCGAAGTCAAAGATATGGATGAAATACCATTAATTGAAGGAAATCTGAGTCATAACCTCAAGATAGGCTCCAAGCTTCCTACATGTCTGAGACAAAGGCATATATATTTCCTCCAATCTGATTCTGACTGCTTCGCTTGGTTGCATGTGGATATTCCAGAAACTGACCCGGAGATCATCGTACACAAGCTACAAGTCGATCCCCTACATCACCCGATAAGGCAGAAAAGAAGGAAATTTCCCCCGGTAAGGGACGCAATCATCAACGAAGAAGTCAAAACCTGCAGAATACATGATTCATTAGAGAAGTGCATTATCCCGAGTGGCTCACTAATGTGGTAGTAGTCCGGAAAATTAAAGGCAAGTGGTGAGTTTGTATAGACTTCACAGACCTCAATAAATCCTGCCTGAAGGTTCCTTTCCCTCTAGAACATATTTAAAAGCTCGTCGATGCCAAAGTGGGGCACCGACTGATGAGATCCATGGATACTTTTTCCGTTACAACCAAATACTTATGCATCTGGATGACAAGGAGAAAACTTCTTTCATGACGTCTAGAGGCATCTAGCGCTATAATGTCATGCCTTTTGGTTTGAAGAACACCGGCTCCACCTATCAAAATCTGGTAAACATGATGTTCGCTGAGCAAATTGGCTAGACTATGAAAGTTTACATAGATGACATACTTGTCAAATCCCTGGAAGCAAATGATCACATATTGCATCTACATTAAGCTTTCTCCACTCTAAGGAAATATAGCATCAAGCTCAACCGGGGAAAGTGTTCCTTAGGGGTTATCTCTGGGGAATTCTTGCGATACATAGTAACCCACCGTATAATCGAAGCCAACCCGGTGAAAATATGAGCTATTAACGCAGTTCCTTCACCAAGAAACATGAAAGAGATGCATAAGATCACTGGAACAATGACAGCTCTGATTAGGTTCATCTCCAGGGTATCAGACAAAACCCATGCTTTCTTCGAAGCCCTATAAAATACCAAAGATTTCCAGTGGGGAAACAATTACGTAATCGCCCTGAGGAATCTCAAGGAGTATCTCACTACGCCTCCGTTGCTGTCAAAACCGTTGGACAGAGAAATTCTTTTGCTCTACCTAGCAGTGACGGGGCATGCAGTAAGTGCCTTCCTAGTAAGAGAGGAGGAGAGGAAACAAATCCTAGTGTATTACGTCAGTAAGTCCCTTCTCGATGCAGAGACTTGCTACAGCCACCTCGAAAAGCTATCTTTGGCTCTGGTCGTGGCAGACCATAAATTATGTCTTTATTTCCAGGCTCATCAAATCGTGGTGGTAACCTCCCTTACCGTAAAATATGTATTCCATAAGTCGGAAGTATCTGGATGCTTAGAACATTGGTCAATTGAATTAAGAGAATATGAAGTGATATTCAAGCCAACCACCCTTATCAAGTGTCAAGTGTTGGCAGACTTCGTAGCTGAATTATCTCCTGCATGCTCCCAGCCTTAGGGAAAGAGATAAGAATTTGAAATATCGGTGGCAAAGCAGTAGAATGGACACTACACGTAGATGGATCCAACAACATAAAAAGGGTAAGACTAGGCATAATGCTCATCTCCCCAACAGGAGACACGGCTTCAAGGGCCTGTAAGATGCAACTTTAAAGCAACTAACAACGAAAGCGAGTAGAAAGCTCTAATAACCGGAATCACTCTTGCTAAACAGATGAGGGCAGAGAACGTCCAGGTGTTCAGACTTTCATAGCTGATAATCAATCATATTCATGAAGAATATCAAGCTAATGATGCAAGCATGATCAAGTACCATGCAATACCCAAGTGTTTGATCAAAAGATTCCAGAGCTGCAAGCTCACTCAAATCCCCAGAGAACAAAGTCCTCCTTGGAAACGAAGGCCCAAATGAGTATCCCCTTGTAGATCTCCAGTGGCCGACAATAGAGGAGAAAAACGCGCCCGTGGGAATTTCAACTATCAAAGAGGAAGCGAAATGGATGACTCCCATCATCAAATATCTAGAAAATGATAGCCTTCCTAGCAATCACAATGAAAGCCGGAGGATCAAGAAGCAGGCGGCCATATACTGTCCCTCCCAGGGGAGACTGTTCAGGAGATCCTTCTTGTTGAGGTCAAAATCGGTCATGGCAAAATCAACAACTAAAATCGTTTGGGAAATATGCCTTAGATAAACACGAGTGGAAATGTCGAAGAAAATCACAGCATAACCCAAGCCTATTTAAATATGGATACAAGTACAAAACTCCAAGTATTTCATACCATACAAGAAATGAAAGAGTTTCTATTCAAACATGAAAAGATCGGAAAAAACTTTCTTGCATAAGGTTTTTGCGATAAATGACAAATTTTATGAAACAATCTTCCATAGACCAGAATTTGGAAAGTTTATGCAGAAAAAAATTGTAGGAAAATCTGTGAGATAATCCTTCGCAAAATAGATTTCGGAAAATGTTTACCGAAAACTTGCGTAAAACAAACGAAATAGTTCCAAAATAAAACAACGCAATCAACGGAGATATTGAGAACAAGAGAGAGGAGCCAACCTTCTCTCATCGCCCACATAAGTCTTGCTCATCACTCTCATGAGCTCTAATAGCCCACATAAGTCTCTCTCATCACTCTCATGAGCTCTAATCGCCTACATAGCTCATACATGAGCTCTAATCGTATACATAGCTTGCACAAGCTCTCATCACCCTCATAGAGTGTTATAATCGCCCATATAGCTCCTTCACACTCTCTCATTGCCCACATAGCTTACACATAGCTCTAATCGCCCACATAGCTCCACAACGCTCTCTTAACCCACATATCTTTCTCTCATCGCTCACATAGCTCCTCTAATCGTACACATAAATCCATGAGCTCCTCTAATCACCCACATAGATCCATGAGCTCCTCTAATCGCCCACATAGCCCCATGAGCTCCTCTCATCGCCCACATAGCTCCATGAGCTCCCTTACTTGCCTACATAGCTTCATGAGCTCCTCAAATCGCGCACATAGCTTCACAAGGCTCTCATTTCCCTCATGGAGTTCTCTCATCACCCTGATAGCCATCAAGACTCTCTCATCGCCCTCATAGAACTCTCTCATCCCTCTCATATCCCTCAAGGCTCTCTCAACGCCCTCATAGGCTTTCATCATATTCTCCTTTGAGTCTCGATCAAAATTTCTTTCGTTTTGTCCCACATGTTTTCTCGTAAAAGTTCAAGTCAAACGTCAAGATGATATAGGTTAACTTAACACCATCATATCCACGAATTAATGAATTGATTTGGTTCAGTTCGTAAGACCAACATTATAGAAAATGGACATCAGACAAATCGACGATTTCTCCAAGAATAATTGTAAAAACACATAAGTCGTAAAATGGTTTGAAACGGCCTAAAACATGACGAAGCCCCACTTATGGTTCAAAAAAAAGGATATGCCCATATTACAATGACGGTTTGTACGATTTGGGTAAAGATAAATGGAAAAGAAGATAAATGCAAAACTCGCAAGATAACATGAAGGTTGAAAAAATAAGAAAAACTTCCACAAGGAGATAAACTCGAAATCGGGGGCAGAAAGGGAAAGATGGTAGAACTTGGAGGCATATGTACAGAAATCCAAGGCGAGGAGCAGAGGGATAATCTTTTAGACTTAGAACTCTTTGCACTTAGAAACCTTATGCTTTATTATCGACATGTTGAGCAGAATCACATAATAAAAAGCTAGAAGACTTCGTGGAAGTCTTTTAATTAAAATTAAATATTTAAGTTTTAGTTATCAATTGCAAAAATGACATAAGCAGACTTTCACCGACACTGAGAAGACTTAATGTGACAGTTGAGAAGACTTCCCATGAGTCTTCTAACGGAGACTTCCCGAAAAAGTCTTCTATAGAAAGTCAAAATTCTGACACAATTTGGTCAACTGCAAAACTAACATGTTTATCCGAGGAGACTTCCAGGGAAGTCTTCTCTTCTTCTTTTTTTTTGTTAACAGAAAAAAGTTTTGAAGACTTCTAGAGATTTCGTCTTTAGAAACACACACAAAAAGTCAATTGCAAAATTGACCTTTGCACTGACCAGAAGACTTCTACGAAAGTCTTCTTGGCGAAATATGAAAAAAAAATCAAAAATCCTTCTTAGATCCAATGAAGTTCATGTTTAGCTTCCTCAAGCATACATCACTTATTAATGAAAGTTATCAACTTGTTCTTAACCAATAGTCATGAATTTCAGTAATATTAACACGCTTATAAATTTTGAAATAAATAAGTTGAGATTGTGGGATGAAATAAGAGATAAAGTGAACGGGAAATGATTTGAGTGTGTAAGAAATAAGAATATGAAGATGTAGATGTTGATTTTGGTGCATTTAGATCAATTTGTTGTTCATGGTGGTTCATGTATTGATGATAATGGTAAAGTTGTAAATAAAAAAAGAATATGAGGATGATTGAGTAAAGCAAACATTTTCCAAAAAAAAATAGTATTTTTGTGAATAATCCAAACTTTTAGGGTGAATAAGGCAAATAAAAAATTATGAGTTAATTTTACATTTGACTTTTTATTTTGAGTGATTTTTGCAAAAAAAAAAAACTTATTTATGAAAATATAAAAAATAATACAGTCTTTTAATTGATTTGATATTGATTAAAATTATTTTTAAACATGTTTTCGGAAACTCGAAATCATCTATAACATAAAACATATTTTCGAAAAACAAAAGCAAGACGTCGCAAAAAAACTTCTAAAATATATTTTCAAAACGCAAACAAACCGTCAAAACAGTCCATCGGTGACTATTAATTAACTACTACCTCGTGTTACAAAAAAGCACCAACTTACTTTTATTCGTCGATTGACCCCGACGAATACATCAACCGTTCTCTAAACAAATGCTAATTTAGACCTTCCCCTCTCGTAGAGCTGGTCCTCATACATCCGACACAAGGATATTAGCGCGTTATAAAAGAAATACAAAATTTTGGCCAGCACTTCCAGATGACTTCAAAACTGTCTTTGGAGAGATGCTCGGTTCTCGATCGATGCAATTCATATAAGCTGAGAACTTATCGCAGACTTCAATATTGAGACGGAACCAGGTCGAAACCGGAAATGGGTAATGTAAGCCGAAATAGTCATCGCACACCCTAAAACCGATACTAAGCCTAAGTCTTGCCCTAAACCCAGCAGACTGGTCTCAAACGTCTCAAGGCATAGTGTCAAACCGATACAAGATCGTAAAATATGTCTCTTTGCTTATATTTAAACATTCTCAAATTTCCGCAAAATTGATTTTTTTTTTGAATTCTTGTCTGAAACGAACAACCAATATAACAATCAACCCAGAGTTAGATATGAGATGACGACTCATATTCTTCCCTCTACAGAAAATCAAAGTACTCATACGCTCTTAAAACACAAAATATTTCATTAAATAAAAGCCGCAAAGCGGCAGGGATTCAAAGCCACTCATGGCCAGTCCCGACAACATAAAACGGCCACATTCGGCCAAAGCAGACACCAACGAAAACATAACATAAAAAGGTAACACGCTCCCTCCAAATACTAACATCGTTCACCCACATCATTCAAGGGTCTAACTCAAAATTTCCAGACATCGACCTCCCAAGAGAGTAGTCGCTAACTCCCAATGGGGCTACAGACTGATCTACTTTGCCATCCTTGCACGGGACTTCAGCTCCAACTTCCTCTTAATTGGGAGAATTAGGAATCGGAGCCCATTGTTCCCAAATCCTTTCTTTAATTCGAGGAATCATAGAATACGTGTTCTCATGGTTGCGCATTTTCCCAGACATCTTGGCCATCTCCACATTGTAGGACTACTTAGGAGCCTGTGTACGCCAAAAAATACCTACAAAACCATGGCACTCATAGTAGTCGCCAACAGACTTGTAGGACAAGATAAGGTTCAAGTCTAGGGGAATTGATATATCCTAGTTTTTATTACTTGTAAATATGATTTTCAATAGTTTTCTAAAGGAATTGATATATCCTCATAGACATGGATGTTATTTTTGGCTTATCCATGTTGTATAGTCTGCAATTAATAGCTGAAAGAATGGTCATTGTAGTGTCAGTTAGATGGTATGTTCCAAGGAAAGCTCTTAGTTCCCGAGTAGATTTGACTCAATAAAATAACTGACTCAATAAAACAATCGACTCAATAAAAATAAAAATAAAATGAATAAACATGTCAGTAACCAACAAAGACCCTCCCCCATACATACTTTACACCATCTAGGTGTAAGTATAAATCAACAAGAAGGCATAAAAGAAATAAAGACACTAATTTTTTTTTGATCCGACGACTTACCTGGGATTGGATCGATCAGCCAGAAAGTTGGATCGATCGACCAGAAACTTGGATCGATCGATCACTTTACACGCAAACTCCATAACGGTCAATTGAGTAATGATGCTTGATTGGATTGATCAAAGCCTTCAAATCTGTCTTCTTCTTTTTTGAGAAATCCTAAAAAACACTAAAACCAAAACAAAAAAAAAGTAGAACTAAAGATAAGAGAGTATCAACACTTACCAATGGGTTGCCTCCCATCAAACGCTTATTTAAAGTCATTAGCTTGGCTTTTGCAGGCATATTCAGTCTGGATGAGAATGAGAACTTGCTCCAAAACAAGATCCAATATCCAATAAATTGAGCTTTAGAGCACTACTCATGAACCCCTTTACAGCATCCTGCCCTTGATCCTTCAACTCTGAGGCGAGAACAGCTTGAACTTTTGCAAAGGGTTGTGAGATACCCTTGCTTTGCACCTTATACTCAATCACACCATCATAAAAGCTTTGGGGAATCAATGTCAAGTGGGGATCCTTGGACTTTCTATAATTCAGCTTCTCTTTAGCATTTCCACCAGACTTAATGGCTACACCATTTTTAGCATTCAAATCTTTCTGCAAACTGGATAACGGCAAAAGATCATCAGTCTTAACAATTCATGAAGTTAGATGCATACCAGAGTCTTGAGGTACAACCTTGTAAAAGACTTTCTCATCGATCTTAGCAAATGAAATCCTTGCCTTAGACATGTCAATCACTGCCCCAACAATAGCTAAAAAAATCTCTTCCTAAGATAAGAGGTCTGTTTGCACCAGTTCCCATCTTCACAACCTGAAAGTCTATAGGAACAAGACAATTTCCCACCTTCACATCCAGATTGTTGATTGTACCTTGTGGAGACTTGGTATAGAAATCTGCAAATGTCAATGTCAGTTTAGGAGCTTTTATAGCAAGACCTAGTCTATCAGCAATGTCCTTATACATGAGACTAACTGTAGATCCAATATCACAAAGAGAATTAGTAAAATCCACCCCTGATATCAAACATGGAACCATAAACTTTCCAGGGTCCTCTATCTTGTTCAGCTTCTTTACTCATGTAGATTCATTCATAGCCTTATCAAACAATGTCTCATTCTCCTCCATAGACTTATTGGTGTACTTAAAAAACTGATTCAGATGGTAGTCCTTCCAAGCATTCTCAAAAGAGATGGTGGTAGGAACCCTTTTCACCTTTTTAGAAACCAGCCAAATTCTTTGTAGTAATTGGCTCTCTCATATCTTTAGGAACGACATGAAATGGCACATTAGACTCAAAATCTTGTTTAGAGGGTGTAGATTGTAAATGTTTTGAAGCAGGGTGTCGATCATTTGATCCGGACTTTGGATTGATCGATCTGATGGTCGATACGTCTGTAGGGTGACACCAATCGATTAATCCTGGTAGATGATTGATTGATAAAATGTAGAGTTCAATCGGCCAATATCTTCTCCTCTGTAACCATACTGCAGGTACCATTGGTCGATTGGGAAGTATCATCGATCAATCTATTTTTGAAAAGCTCACGAGATGTCCCGATATGAGACCGGGTCGATTGATCCAAGGAGGGGACTGATTGATCCATGCATGACGTCCACTTTTTCATACTTTTGTATTTTCTCTTCAGGCTCCACGCTCTCCATAGTTGAAATAACATTGCAATGAGCTCTATGATTCACCTTAGCCTTTCCATTAAGACGTCTAGCATCGCGTTTGATAGCTTCAGAATTCTGAATAGTCTGCAACTTAATTTGCTTCACATGAGTGGCTAGTGAATCGTACTTGTTGTTGAAATCATTATAAATCTCATTCACTTTTGCGTTGCTGGATTTTTGTCCATCCATAAGTTGCTCACCATAGATTAAAGTTTGTTGTTTTGAAAACCTTGCTGAAATTTGTTTTGCCCCTGATTTTGCAAGAATTCCTTTCCCTGAAACTGGTGTGGAGGATTAAACTGATCTTGGTTATTGTTCCTGAAGTTTGAATTGCATCCTCTACTCTATAACCCCATGTAATTCACGTCCTCTTGATCATCTGAATCCTTCACATCGCATATCTCAGCTACATTATCACATAAGTTGACATTTTTCCGTTGGCGTTGTTGACTTTTCGGGAGCTGAATAACCATTGTTTTTAGCTCAACTGTTTGGACACTTTTAGAAGTAGCACCCTTCAAGAATCTGTCATAATCTGAACAATTGTTGTTGTTGCTAGCTGATAAGTTTTCAATTAGTTAAGATGTGTCTTCCACAGACTTAGTCATGAAATCCCCATAGCTAGCAGTGTCTAGAGATAGCTGAAACTTGGTATCTTTGTAGAAAATTTTCAGCATATATTATTTAGAGAAGCCAAGATGTGGGCAGTCTCTAGTGTACTCCTTAAAGCACTCCCAAGCCTCAAATAAAAACTCAATTGGTCCTTGCTCAAATCCATAGATCTTGTTTCTCGGCTGGTTAGATCTAGACTTTATGTAGAAGTGTCCAAGAAAGACTTTTTTGACTTTGTTCAAGGATGTCAGAGATGCTGATGAAAGGAGTTGTACCTCTTAGAGCCTTGTTGGCTAGATAGAAGGTGAAAAGCCTACAATTTAAGTAGCCAGGGGGAACACCATCTGAGCGCGTAATACTAACAAACTCCTCAATCCTCTCAAGATGCTCCCTAAGCCAAGCCATGAAACTGATTCTACTTCACCAACTGAATAATATGTGGCTTGATCGCATAATCCTGCCTCTCAATGGGAGGAAGTATGATGGAACTTCGATTCACAAATAAAACCTCTAATGAATCAAAATCACCAATCGTGGGTCGCCTTTGTGGACCCTGCTGTTGCTGCACGTGAGGTTGTATAAGTAGATCCTCATTGTGCTTATGTTGTCCAGGTAGTCGAACTTGCTGATTGTGTCACCCATCTCAGATTTTTTCTTTGTTTCTTTTTTTTTTGCTCCACTCTTGCTAGTTCTTTTTTTCAAGGAAGTCAAATCTATAGAACTTATTCCACTTCTTGTCATGCACCTAAAACACCAAAGAGAAAGAGAAAACAAAAAATATACTAAAATAAAAAAAAAAGATCTAGACTAAACCCACAAAGAGAAATATAAGGCGTTATTGGTCCCCGGAAACGGTGCCAAAAACTTGATCACTCAGGTTTTAACCGGATAAACTAACTAATGCACAGTAAAGTATGCGGTAGTAATGCGGGATCGAACCCACAATGACATATACACACTTCAATTATCAGTTCAAATCAAGCTAGAAGACACAAGAGTTGGTTGTAAGCATACTAAATAAATGCAGTAGATTAAAAGTGATGTAACCTATGAAGTAAAAGTGCTAGGCATCATGTAATTAGTAGGAAATAAGATCATGAATGTAGGTATTTGTCAGAGAATTAATAAAGAACCATATTCAAACTCACAATATTGTTTTATAATCTTTCCACTATCATGACTCCAATTACTATGTCTAACAATCTAATGAACGAACTGACATTGAACTCAAGAGGTTAAATATACATTAAGAACAAGTTATAATAAGTTCACAAAGCACAATAACATCAACTTTTGAAGGTTAAAGATATTTTACTCACAAGGATTTGTTTTAGCAAATTAAACCAACATACGCTACCTTTAATCCACCTAAGATCAATAAACTAATTGGACAAACCAGTTCAAGATAAAAAAAAAAACAATCTATGTGAAGAACTCTAATGTAAATTTCCTAATCTATCAACCCTAATCATTTAATCTCTTCAATTCTATTGAAAACCTTCAACCTAACAGTGGATCTACTCAGACATAGAGACAGAAACACAAATCATCACATAAAACATAATTGGATTAAAGAGAATCAACTGGAATTCAAAGAATAATCACTCGCCTCCCCCTCAACTCAAAAATCCTAAAATCTGCTGCAAAAATAAATCCCTTATCCTCTAATTTTGTCCTAATTATTTATAGACAATGTTCACTTTTGAGAAAAAGGCCAAACCAAAACAAGAAAAAGGAAAATTCAGCTCAGGCCTACGTGCTCCAATTGATCGATCCGGGTTTTCAATCAATCGATCTGTTATTTGTACGTCATATCTCTTTTTTCTTCATCAGTTGGTCGATCGATTGGATGTTGTGATTGATCGATTACAAAGCCCGAAAAGCTTCAATCGATCCATGCAATTTGGTGTGCATTCCTGATCAATCAATCCATTTGTTTAAGATCAACATCTTCTTCTTTTTTTGCACGGGATTGGTCGATCCCTAGTATATGGATTGGTCAATCCATGTCATTTCTGCATGGGTCCTCTCCAATTCATTAGAAAATCCTTTTAAATCCCTGTAAAGCTTTGCCAAAGTCTCCAAAAGCATCCAAACCCCTATAATACCTGAAAACATAGATAGAAGATTCCAAAAAGCCTAAAAAACTAATAAAAATCATATTTATAAGTAGTAAAAACTAGGATATATCAGCTCCTGGTGTCCGTTTTTCAAGAAGAACAAGATATCATAGGCATATAGTAGATGGTTTAGCTAAGGAGCATGGCTACCAACTTGCAAGCCTGAGAAGTGACCTGATGAGATCCTAGCCAAGATTGGCACTCTAGAAATGTTGAGAAGGGATAGGCCTTTCTGTTGGAAAAGATGAAGCTTCAAACACAAGGATTGTGGATCTAATGGTGACACAAGAGTTGTGCATGGCTCTTGATACTCCTAGAATGATTTCGATGGATATGACACATGGAAGAGATCAATCCTTGTTTTGTTGGATATTACACACCAATGATGATCTAAGATAGAATGGTTTTTGATAAAAAAAAATATTAGATTATTTCTTATTCAGTTTTGACCAGATTATATAGGGGAGAAGACTGTACATATACAATATCTCGAAAACCAGAAAAAATTAAACACATAAGGCGCCCTCGAAACTAAACATAAGACTAAGTTTAAAACTTTAAATATAAACATAACTGATACTAGTTTAAAACTTAGATAGATATATCTCCTTGCTTAGACAGTGAATCAATCAATTAGAAAATGTGTAAGAAACTTGTGGGCTCATTAAACACCTATCTTTGGAAAACCCAGTGGGACAAAACCAAAGACATGGAAAAAGAGTGCACACAAACTCACTTGCCTAATTGATTGATTATCTTGGACTTGGACTTGTGGGAATGGTGATGAATGTGTCAAGGTTGGTCATAGTTTGACCATTTCACTCTTCTTGCTCCCAAACTGAGTTACGCATTCTTCTTGTTGCATCATTTGGTTTATTTGTTCTTGGATGTGTTATGGAACCTTCTGGATTGGCCAATGCACTGTTTTCAGCTCAACTATTTGGGGACTTTCAGAAATATCACCCTTCATGGAACTGTCATAATCTGAACAGTTGTTGTTGTTGGTGGCTACTAAGTTTTCAATTAGTTAAGATGCATCTTCCACAGACTTAGGCATTAAATCCCCATTGCCTCAGCTACAAGCTGTCTATGTTCTGGTTCATGCCTCCTTTCCATGATCACATCATGACTGCTGTTTTGTGCATTCCAACAAAGTCTGGAGAGAGCTTCTCCACAAATAATAAAAATGCACAGTGACAATGGATCGCCTTTCCGAATTCCTCTGGAAGGGATAACCTTGCCATGGACAGATTCATTTACAAGAAACAAAATAGGAGACTGGTCAGATACACTGCATATTGAATCCCATGAAGTCAACACGGAAACAAAAGCTATCGAACCAGATGGATGAAACTCTACTACAACCTATAGAAGCCTTACTCATATCCCGTTTAACGGCCATAGAGAAATTTTTACAGGTTTTCAATAGCTTAAGAGTATGAAGCAATTCATGAGTAATAATAATGTTTTCTGCTATCACACAGCCTGGGGTAAAGACTGATTGCATCTCAAAAATAATATCTTGTAAGGTCGATTTAAAACAAAGCGACAAAATCTTGGCAATTATCTTTTATGAGACATTACATAGGTTACAGTTAGATAGTCAGAGACAAATTTTGGGGTGGTGATATTGAGAATAATACTAATAGGAGTGACATTTGAGTTGTGCTCTAATCATCATGTCATAAAGAAATACTGAATCTCTGAGCACACTGAGGCGACGACAGTATCCCAGTTTGATTGAAAGAAACAAGCAGAAAATCCATTGGGCCTGGAGCTTTGTCAGAGTGTATTGTGAACAAAGCGGACCTTATTTCTTCTGGTGGTAGAATAGACGAGATGCATGTGTTCATCTCTGAAGATATAAAGGTTGTGATTGCTGCTTGCATTGTCGCTCGTGCCTCTAAAACATATTGAGGGTCTGATCGGTGGAGAATATATCACGGAAGTAGGATGATATTTGTGAGAAAATATCCTCTTCCTCATAGAATATATTACCAATTCATCCCCATGCACAGACATTCTGTAACAAGCCTTCTTCCCCTTAGCCATTGCGTGAAAGAAGCCTGGGTTCTTATAACCTGAGGAACAACCACATAACTCTTCTCCTTTGATGCCATAACTCTTCTTCAACTTTATAAGCCGTGAGGATCAGAGAGTTCAATCGGGAAATCAATCCATCGTCCCCATTGGGGTCTGACATTGTCGTTACAATGTCATGTTTTATAATGTTAGTGATTTTCCTTACTGTTAAGGTGCTGCTCTCGATTCCACGAAGAGATAGCCTTATGATAATGAGCAAAAGAAAGATTTAATGATGCCATAAGGCAGGAACCCAGACCTCCTTTATCAATTCCTTCACCTCAACCTTATCTTAAATCCTTCGATCATATCTAAAGACCTTACCACTTTTATTCTTAGAAGTATCAAAATAAGAGGCCAAAGGACAGTGATCCGACCCTTAAAACTCGAAGTAGTGGCTTCTTCCTGACGAAAAAAGATCAGACAACTCGCTATTGATAAGCATTTTGTCAAGTCGGGAGTACACAAGGTGATTATGTCTTTTGCCTCTCCACGGCAAGAAATTCTTAGAATGCTTTAAGTCAAACAAATCACAATGGACAAGAAAGTTTCAGAGAGCACCAAAGGAGCCCTCGATTAAAGTGGACTTTCAAATTTTCAAAGTTGACTATTATGTCATTAAAATCTCCAGTGAGAAGCCACGGTGAAGACAATCTAGTCGACACCAAACCCCTTAGGATTAGGGATGTAAGCATGGGTTCATTATGGGTTAATAATAGGCTGGGTTTTTACCCTTCAATAAGTAATTGGGTTCATTATGGGTTAATAATTTTAGAGTTTATATTAATTTGGGTAAACCCAATAGGACAATTGGGTACCCATGGGTATCCACAAGTCTATTTTATGTTGTTTTTCTATTAAAGTTTAATCATATTTTTTGCATAAAATCGTGTTTTCCCGCTAAAATCGCAAAATCGAGTTTTCCGTCAAAATCGTAAAATCAAGTTTTTCCGCCAAAACCGTAAAATCAAGTTTTTCCGTCAAAAACGTAAAATCAAGTTTCTCCACCAAAACCGTAAAATCAAATTTTCCTGCCAAAACCGTAAAATCTAGTTTTCCCGCCAAAACCGTAAAACTGAATTTTTCCGCCAAAACCGTAAAATCGGATTTTCACGTCAAAACCGTAAATTCAAGTTTTCCCGCCAAAACCGTAAATTCGGGTTTTCCCACCAAAACCGTAAATTCGGGTTTTCCCACCAAAAACATAAAATCATGTTTTTCCGCCAAAACCGTATATTCGGGTTTTTCCGCCAAAACCTTAAATTTGGGGTTTTCCACCAAAAACCTAAATTTTTGTTTTCCCGCCAAAAATGTAAATTCGGGTTTTTCCACTAAAACCATAAAATCGGGTTTTCCCGCCAAAACCATAAAATTGGATTTTCCCGCCAAAACCGTAAAATCGGGTTTCCTTGCCAAAACTATAAAATCGGCTTTTCGCCGAAACTGTAAAAATCGGGTTTTCCCGGCAAAACTGTAAATATCGGGTTTTTCCGCCAAAACCGTAAAATCATATTTTCGTCAAAATGTAAAATAATTTTGATTTTAAAATATACGCGTAGATATTAAAATTATCTTTTTAATGTTATATAAAATGTATAATTATATTATGTATACAAAAATATTAATATTTTACATAATTTTTTAGAACAAATAAAATAGTATCTTGGGTACCCATGAATAGACCTATACTCTACTGGGTTATTTTATGGGTTTAGATTTCAACCTTAATGTTTCTGGGTTTTCACGGGTTGAGTATAATTTGGATTGGGTTATTTGTAGGTTTGGTTGGGCTGGATTATTTTACCCTATGTTAACATCCCTACTTAGGATGTTCCAGACCTGAGCTCTATTGGGACCAAATTCTCAAATGACACACAACCCACCCAACAAATTCTACAACAACCTCTTCTATTCTACATAACCCAAAAAATACAAAATTACCAAATTGCCATTAATGAAACTCTCATCTCAGCAGTTTAATCAAATTATTCTAAGCCACACGATTTTTTTTTATTTCTTTTCTTCTTTCTTTTTTTTATTTAAGTAGGACCCGCGACTATATATATATATATATATTCGATTGTACAACTGGTATAACTCGTACAACCAAACATTTATATATGTTTCTTAGAAACATTAAACAACTTAGGACATAGGAAAAAACACATGCACATTTTTATTGGTTCGTCAATCACTTTATATGTGTAAATACTTTATTTTTCTTTCTCACTCTCTTCTGTGTTAGTTGTTTATTTTAGTTAAATCATTTAATAAACTGAAAATATGTAAATTCAATATAATGTTATTATAGAATGAAGCACGTGTATAATAAATCATTTTTAAAAAAAATGTATAGTTAGTATAACTTTTAACACAAAACTCGTTAACAATCAGTTTAATTGGTTGTACTAATAGTATAACTGGTACAACTCTTTTAAAACGTGCAAATAATAAAAAATCAGATATGTAATATTGGTACAACTGGTACAACTTTGTATTATATATCAGACATGTAATACCAATACAATTGGTTCAACTTATTCATTGTAGAAATTTAAAATTTTATTTGGTTTTCCATATGAAAAAAAGCAATCAACTAGTCAAACTTGTAAGTGTTTAAAATGGTCTTTCCAAAATATTTGTATTTTTGAATAATTTTTTTGGCAATTATTACACCATCACATAAGTTTTTATGTTCTACCTTATACTTTAAAGGGTTGTTCACTTGTTTATCCACTATGTTTTCTAAAAACATACACCGAATGCATTTTAACAAAATTATTGATTTCATAATATGTAATATCATGTGGATAAACACATAGATATAGTACAACTGAGGTAAATTTATTTCTTATAAGGTACAACTAAGTTTTTCAATTTTTTTGTCAAAATACAACTATGCACAAACTTGTACAACCCAAAACCCGGTACAACTACGTACATTATCGTACAACTCAAAAACTGGTACAACTATATATTATTATGTTTAAATTTTTTTTCATGTTTTGATTGTGTATCACGTTTTAAACATGATACTTGTATCTTTTATTTATTTACTGGTAAAACTGGTATAACTTTTTATTTTATTCAAACTTGTATTACTAGTACAAATGATACGACTTTATCATTTCAAAAATTGACAAAAAATCAAATGGATATTCCGTATGAAACAACAATCAAATATCTAATTTGGTATGTGGTGATAAAATTTTCTCTTAATTTTTTAGAATTTTGATAATTTTATGATAATTATTACACTACCACATAATTTTACATAATCTAATTTGTACTTTAATGTTGATTTACTTGTTTAGCCACATTATTTTGAACAATTATTATGCTATCTCTTCATATTAACATATGCAAGTTTCACCATATATTTCTTGTATATATATTTATAATTGGTCCATTTCTTATCTTTTTTTCATGTCTATATATGAAAATGGACATTGAGGCGAGAAAATTACCACCCAATGTAAAAACAACACAACTCAAGTGATGGTACGGTTCAACTAGTATTGAATACAAACCAGTTGTATCAATTTGATTATTCTTATCATAATCCGAACATCAAACATGAATGCTTATGCATCTTTTTTGAACTCATGATGATTTTTTGTAGTATATTTTTTTAGTGTATTTCTACTACAAATTTCAGTTTTACAACTACTTTTTGGTTTTGGGAGCAAAAAAATAAATATGAATTTTTTTCCGAAAATAGTACAACTAGTATAACTAGTACAACTTATAAACAAATTATTATTCAAATCAAATAATGTGAAAAATATATTATTCATGTATTTTGACACATGCAGGTGAGTGAAGATTAGATTAACTTATCTCATCATCTTTTCTAGCATTATTAATATACTAAAAACAAAAAACAAAATATCATCATATTAATTAAAGTTTTATTAGTTGTACATGTTTTAGGTGTACTAGTTATACTGGTTATACTCAATATAGTTGTACTAGTTACACTCCTTCTATGTATATTAGTTGTACTAGTTGTACTAGTTTGAGTTGTACTAGTTGTATTCGTTCGAGTTGTACTAGTTGTACTAGTAGTATTCTGGGTTTTCTTTTGTTGTGAATTTTTCATAACGAAGATAAAATTTGATTTAGGATAAGAAGAAATTGATTAAATACAAAAATATGTCAAATTTTAGATTAAAATTGAATTAAAAATTTAAATAAGATAGTAATGGCAAGGATAAGTAAATAAGTTAATATCCTTAGGTTTTTTAGTCATTTATTTTTATTTTTTTATTTAAATTTAAATATTAAATTAAATTAATTTATGAGTGGGTCATGATAGAATAAGTGATTCCCCTTGTGGGTTATTACAGAATTTGATCCGCTCTATTGGGGACTTCCGGTTCTCCATAGATTAGGAACTCAAAGAATGAGGAGCCTTTGGAAGAGATCATCCTGTCAATGGTGTTTTTGATATGGGATAGGATCTGGACATCCAAATTATTTTTTTCCAATAAAGCACAAGACCTCCACTTCCTGGCCTCTTAGGCGTAATCAACATTTTATTAGATGAGTTTAGAAACTCAAATTTCTGAAGTACAAAGGAGTCCTGTTTTTTTTGTCTCCATGAGAAATAAAACATTATGAGAGATTTTGTATGTAACTCTCAGATGCCTTGAAATCTCACTGGATTTCCCAGCCCACAACAGCTCCAACTCATAAATGCTAAGGACGAGGGGGAGGCTCGTGGTGAAAATACACCCTTTTCCTTCACATTGGAGAGACCATTGGTATGACTGGCGGAATGTTCCGCTTATGAGCAGTAATTTGTTGACTAGAGGAAGGCACCCGATTCCCTGGTGATGAATGTACTCATGCTAAATTCCATTTCCGAGATGCTTATTTCAACATGGCTTTGGGACTGGATCTAGTATCTTTGACCTTAGGCAGACGACCTCACTTCCTATTACGAGGAACATCAGAAGCAGTAACCTCCATACTAGTTGCGGCCTGAGGCAACAAACCAGGTTCGCAAACAGAGAGGGAGAGTGAAACAGTTGTCATATGATTAATGCCAACAGAAGTTTCTTCAAACATACCCTTCTCTTCACTAAGAAGAACTTGTTGTTCCCTTGCTATATTGTCAGCGGGATCCCAAAAATTGATGTACATAATAGAGACTTCTTGTAGTTCCTACATAACATTTTTAGTCATCAGAATAAGGGGAGGTTGAACAAATTCAGTCCTATTGAGATCTCTCTCCAGAGATTGACGAGTGGGAGGAGTCAAAAGTAAAGAATGATTATAAAAAGCTATTACACTTGTACTATGCACCATATATTGCAACTCTGTCTGGTGGTGAGAAGATTGCTTACTGGCTACGTTATGACGAACCAAATTTGGCTTGAAGCATAAGGTGAGGATACCACGAGAGTGTAGCTGTTTGTAGGATTGTGATCTCTGTTATCCTGGATAGATTCATGATTTCCAACTAATGCAGGCGAGATTTTGTTCCGAGGTCCAGCTGCTCTAAATACAAAGGAGTTCTAGCTCCAAAAGGGTTCCCATGTTGATCAAAGAGTTGGCTATACTCTTGGTTCTCCTATCTGGAGGGAGGCAGAGGTCTATCAGGCGATGAACAGTGATGGCTATCAGAAGAATTGGCCTCAAGAACGGGGGATGTTGGTACTCAGCGCTAACTTTTTGGAGATCTATCCCTTCTCAAGAGACACTATGAGCGCATATGTGAGAGAGTATGGCAATGGCTACATAAATTATCAATTTTCTCAAATCCAAGGAGATTACATATTCCTCACTTGAGTCAAACTCTAGAACTGTCTCCATAACTAGATATTTCAGACCATCTAGGCAGACACAAACTCTGGCTGATGATTGAGTGACTTCATAGTCATCAAGCTCACCCAATTCCATTTTAATGTTTTGGACTACCTTTTCGTGCTAGAAATGAAGTGGTAAACCTTTCAACGATATGCAAAATGGAATTTGTGAGGGGAAGCTTGAAGAGATTATGGACTCCCACCTTTTCAAAATTATCATCCATCTACCAAAGTGATAAGGACAGCTGTGAAGAACATTACGGAGCTCCCAGGTCTGAGCCTGATATATTTTCCACCAAGTTCCATTTTCTAGGAAAAAAAGGAGAGTACAGCTGGCATATGTTGTTCTAAAGAATTAGTCAAACGCCCATGAGAGTGAGAGAGTTTTCTTGTATGAGATTAATGGGCACAAACTTTGGAACTTTGATGCAGAGTCGGGTTGCGTCTCCGAGAGCAGGATTCAACCCTTTTCCTTTTTCCTCTGCTGTGAACCTTCTCATCATTTTCAGCTAGCAGATCAACATGTGAAATAAGCAGAAGGTTAAAAGAGTAGTTCCCTATACGAGGAGTAGTGAGTTGACTAGTAGTATATTTACTAGACCAGAAGATGTCGTTTGCGAGGTGTTTAACCGGTAAACAGGGAAGAGGGAGGAGGTAACGCTTGTGGCTCAGGATATTTGTGGGAATACGAGTTGGTAAGGGTGACGCTAGACGAAGAGAGAATCTAAGTAAACTGGGGGGAAGTGAGCAGTGCTAGCGGGTCGTCTTGTACCCTTTTAGAGGAGTTCTTGTCGAGTCTACTGGCGGTCCTCAGTTCGACGGTGGGAGAACATACAGTGAGCTTCTGGTGGGATGCGGCTGAGAGGGCTGAGTAGAACATAGCTTCTTCTAATTAGCTCCGGGCAGGAAGCCCCATGTGAACGTGACCTAAGGTAGTTTTAACAACACTCAGGACAAATGAAGAAAAGAAATTTGGTGGTTGGGGTTGTAAGAGATTTGAAAAAGTTAACCTTTCCAGAAGAGGGAGTAAACAGGGTGGTTGACGGGAAACAGAGGGTAGGAAACCGGGTGGTCCAAAGAAAAAAAAATCTATGAAGTTCGATATAAATCTATCAAAATTACGTAAATCTGTAGCCAAAGAAACAAAATCTATTGAATCCTTATAAAATATGTGAAAACTATATAGATATGTGGCCAAGAATAACAAATTTTTTTTAAAAAAAAGTTGTGACATTTTAATTAAATATGTATATATTTAAACAAAACAGTCACCAAAGAAAAATAAATTTCAGTTTATGACTACATAAAACGTGGAGAAAATAAGTTTATCGATAGTAAAATTCTTATTCTTTCTGCTTACTTGGAAAATATAGTAATGTAATTATTGTTTTTATTAACAAATAAATTATGATAAAAATAGGTATGTAAATTATTAACTAAAATAAAATTAGAGTTGATTTAGTAACAAATTGATAAATAACTTATATTGTTGTGTGATAAAAACTAAAAAAATTGATATATTGGGTCGGGTTTGAATACATAACTTATTGTGTTGGTGAAATAAATTGGTAAAATAAAGGTAATATTAACCTTTTCATGCTTTAAATGAAAAATATATTGTGTTGTGTGATGATTTTTGACTAAGTATGGATTTTCGGATAACTGATTAGGTTTGGTCGAGTATTTCAGATTTTTGGATATTTTTGTACAAGGTCTAGTATTTGTTCCGATAATTTTACATGTTGGGTTGGGTTTGGATACTTAAACTTCAGATTTGGTTCTTTCGGGTCAGGTTCAAATATTTATCATTAGCTGATTTTCAAAATTTTAATAGGTTGAACAATTAATGGTTTTCACACAAAACCGTGAAGGTAGATGCATATTAATCTGTTGCTATTTTGAAAATTTGGGTGCAAGTTTGTCTGTAATAACCATGAAGCTGGTCAAAGTTTCACCATATGCAATTAGTGAAGTGCTATGAGAGCAAAGCTTACCTTCATGTTAATCAGGATAACCATGGAAATGACATTCTTGAAAGCACCCTCTCAGGATCTTGTTTTGGAGAGAATGAGAGAAGTAGACTAGGGATCTAGATTTAAGTATATATATGTTTGATTATGCTCGGATATTGAATATTACATGTTCGAGTCCCTATCTTTTCTTAGTCAATAGCCATTCAGGTATTTTTTTATATAGATTCAGTTTTGGTTAAGGTTTTAGAATAAGTTCGGTTTTAAATTTTGGATCTAGGTTAATTGCCCAAACTTACAATCAATGATTTTGGAGCTTTTATAACTTTTCTTAAGATACCCATCTTTGTTTTTTTTTTATTTTCATAAATTTGATTCATTTTGGCAAAATGTTTCCAAAAATCATAGAATCATATTATTGTAAAGGATATACAGTCAAATACCATATTCAAACAAAACAAAAAAAAAAAACACTATAGTTTTTGTAATTTTCACAATTAACATAGGGAAAATTGTCAAAACCAACCTAAAACTTGAATTCAAATGCAAAAGTGTACCTAAACATCAATCAAATGCAAAAGTAATTTAAAAGGGTAGTGAGATTACAACAAGCCCCTTATGACAAAAAAAAAAAAAAACTGTATGCGTTTTTACCTTCATAGCCTATTTAAGTCTTCCGTGTTTTTTAAGTCTTCTACGATTTTGTAAGTCTTCTACATGTAAGTCTTCTCGTTTAGTAAATCTTAAAAATAATTAATAAATTACATAAAAAAATATTTTGATGTGGGAAAAATCTAATTCATGTAATAATAAACATTTGTAAATGATATAAAATAAAATTTAGTAAAATTGGATTGTTTTCAACATAGATGAGTGAATGTATCATCTCATGATATTCTTTGGTCTAGGGTTTGGAAACATATGTTCTAGTAGTGTATGTATCTTTAGGGTTAGATTTTGGAAGCCTAACTAATTTTTTTGAAAATTTGTTTTTTACATATATTTGTTTAGGTTTGTGTATATTAAACAGTTTTGGAGTTGATTTTAAGTTTAGCATAGGGTTTACTGATATTTAGTTTGCCTTTTTGTTTAGGGTATTGGAAGACTTAAGTCTCTTAAACATATTACGCTAGAAGATTTAAATGTAAGTCGTCTCGACGTATTAGGGTGTAAGAAACTTCCCCGTAAGTCTTCTCGCTTGTTTTTTGCCAGAAGACTTACCGGTAAGTCTTCTATGCCAAACCGGTTGTGAATTTTACCAATTTACAGTTAACCTAACCGGATGTTTTACCGGACATATAAATACTAATTTTTTACTTTTTAAAATTAATTCACTATTTGTTGGTAAACCACGGAACCCTAGCCGTTGTTTTTCACCGCGCTAATCTCTTTCTTTCATTGAATCTCTTTTATCTTTCATGTCGGAATAGTATTTCTGGAGATTAAACTAACCCGCTTCCTTTTTTTCAGATCCGAAACCGTTCGTGTTCTGTTATTGTTATCGTTGAGCTCTGTTGCCGGTAAGTTCTTACTCTTTGGTGTTGAGTCCAGGTTTTGACTAAAGGAGAACCTTTACAAAGTTTCGCCGCCGTTAAACCATAAACGTGATAGTCTGACTTCTTATTTTACTTCGAGTTTTGCAGATCTGCTAACCGTTGTTGTCGTTGCCGACCCTAACTTCACCGCTTTAGCTTCCGACTGTAAGTTCTTCAATATGTTTGTCTAGACTTTGTGGAAGTCTTCGAGGAAATCTTCGAGTAAGCTTCTCGGAGAAGATTACTGGAAGACTTCGTAGAAGACTTCCACTTATTATTATCCAGGAAGCATAGTGGAAGACTTACTGGAAGACTTACTACAAGACTCGTCATAGATTTGGAGAAATTAGAGAATTATCCATGGGGGAGAGTGGCTTTTAAGGTTCTGATGGACTCTTTGAGGGCAAAAGATTTCACGAAGTCGTATACTGTTGATGGGTTCATACAAGTTCTCTATGTGTGGATCTACCATGCTCTGCCCAAATTGGGTGCTAATTATGGGAATCCCTTACCAAACAGACCGTCTCCACCGTTGCTGGCATTCAAGGGTGGCAAAGGACGCAAATATTTTAAAGACGCTATCAGCAGACATGTAATTTCCCAAAATAGTACGACTTATATGTAAGTCATCTTAAAAAAATTGACCAGAAGACTTACCAGAAGACTTAACTTAGTCTTCCCGTAAGTCTTCTGGCTAGAAGACTTTCGAGTTAAGTCTTCCTTATGTGAAGGACTTAGTTAAGTCTTCCAGAAGACTTAACTCGAAAGTCTTCTAGCCAGAAGACTTATGGGAAGACTTAGTTAAGTCTTCTGGTCAGTCTTCTGGTATTTTTTTTTATAAATGACTTACGTATAAGTCTTCTATTGTTCTAATCCGTCAAATATCTAACTTGATATCTTTATATAATGCAGACTCGCGTGATCAACTATGTTGAGAAGAACATCGAAGAAATATTTCCAAAATGGGATAATGATAGAGAGGATGTGTCTGTCGAGAACATTATTCAAGTCATGTTTAATGCTCCGCCTAATTGGAAGTGGACCATGAATTGCTGGGAAGACGAGGGTATCTATCCATGGACCAATCCAAAGACGCACGTTGTGTACGTGAAGGAAGAGAGTTATGTGAAGAGTCTTGTTGTGACAGAAGAAGATATTGAGAGACCTTCAAAGAGAGCTCGTATAGAGGCACCTGCAGAGCCTCGTTCGGAGGATATTCCAGATGCTCGTTCGGGGGCTATTCCAGATGCTCGTTTAGAGGCTTCTATTCCTATGAGTGGGTTTGACAAAGCATACATTGAAAAATGTTTCAAGGACCTCACATATGTCATGAGGGATGGGTTTGGGACGTGCCTTAAGGAGATGAAGCTTCTTGGGAATAGGATGGATGTTGTGGAGAAGAAGCTGGGAATCACCGGAAAAGAGAGCTCCTCTGATGATCTTCAACATACTACCTCAAGTCTGCCTAAAAGGAGGCTCGAACACGGGGTTAGTTCCGAAACCATGCTCCATGTAGGAAAAATAATAGGAAACTTGGCTGAAAACTTTGTTTGTATTGCAGAGTGAAAGTGTGAATGGGGCGAAAGCAAGACAGGATGAAGAACCGAGTTCCTCCAAAGCCCTGAGTGTTGAAGCCAAAGAGAAAGAAGTGAAAGAGGGCAAAGAGAAGGAGTTGAAAGAGAAGGCAAGTAAGGGCTTAGAGAAGGCCTTAGCGAAGGCGAAAGAGGCTAAAGCCAATGAGGCTAAAGCCAAAGAGGCTAAAGCCAAAGAGGCTAAAGCCAAAGAGGCCAAAGCCAAAGAGGCTAAAGCCAAGGAAAACGAGGCCAAACTGGCCGCAGAGGCCTGGCTCGGAGAGGCCAAACTGGAGGAAGAGGCCAAAGCCAAAGAGGCTGCTGATAAAGCCAAAGAACCTCAGGCGAGTGCTGAAGCTAGTGTTGTCTTAATGGGCAAAGACGAAGACACTGTATCAGATGTAAAGATGAAGGAGGCTAGGAGGCTTGCAAAGAAGGATTCTGCTTTGGCAGCTATCCGGGGAAGGAGTGAACGAGATAGGAAGCTTGCTCCCTCACATAAATCTCCTTTTCAGGGGAATAACACAGCCAAATTGATCATCCCAAACACTAAGGTTGGTCATGGCTATGATCCTTTTGCACTCCCGGACAAGCAGTTGACCAAGGCGCTTATGGAACACGTGAAAAAGATCTGTAAGTGATACTTTTGTTGTTTAAGTCTATACAACAGAAGACTTATCTACATTTTGTGTTTGCAGAAATTGGAGAAAATCTTTTGATCGCAAACCGAAGCGCTGTCTAAGTTATTGGTATCAAGTAATCCGAACCCCCCTAACATGGCTCCTTGACACGATAAGTCTTCTGGATAAGTCTTCTGGATTAGTCTTCTGGATAAGTCTTCTGCGTAGTCGTCTTAATAGAAGATTTTCCAGAAGACTTACAGGTAAGTCTTTTATTGGGACGACTTCACAGAAGACTATCCAGAAGACTTACCTGTAAGTCTTCTGCGTAGTCGTCTTAATATAAGACTTATCAGTAAGTCTATTGGATGACTACGCAGAAGACTTACAGGTAAGTCTTCTGGAAAGTCTTCAGGAAAGTCTTATAACTTGTTTTGTTTTTTGGTTGCAGCATATGGATGCTTATATCAATGTTCTAAGGCTTCGGCAGCGAAACAACCCAAATCATTTTAGGAGCGAAAGAATCTGCTTCCTAGATCATCTGTTTTCACGGATGTGGAGGGACAAATACGGGGAATTTAAGAGCTCGGTGCCCGATCACAACGGTTTAGGAAGAAGACTGTCTGGCGGGTCGTGGGATCTTTATGCAGGCATAGTACCAAAATTGTGCTCTACTAATAAGACTTGGGGTGTAAATATTGATGAGATATATGCGCCTGTGAACTTCCAAAACGATCATTGGATTGCTATCTGGATATCGATCCCTAAAAGGCACATAGTTGTCTGGGACAGCATTGTGAAACATATATCAAAAGCACAAATGGAGGAGATAATGGAGCCTTTCCTCACAATGGTCCCTTATTTACTTGTTGAGTGCGCTTCCACCAACAAAGAGCGTATCAAGTACTCACTAGAGCCATTCACGTATGAGAGACCGACAGTTGGAGTACCACAGTGCATAGCTGGTGATTGTGGTGTGTATGCCTTGAAGTACATGGAGTGTCATGCTCTTGGGTACACTTCGTTTCCTGCTGCCTTTTGTGAGAAGAACGTGAAGCATAACCGGGAGAAGATGGCGCATGATATATTTCACGAGACCCCTGGTTTCGAAGGCATCGAAGATAAGACGTCCTATTATAACGACTTGGATACATATGGATGACTTTGTATTAGTATGTATGTAATTATTTGTTCCCTTATTTGTTCGTAATGATGCAGGGTTAGATTTATATGTAATTATTTTTTTGTAATGACTTTGTTGTAATGAACGATTTCTGTTGTAATGAAAGACGAATAGGATAACAAAAGAGTTTCACGGAAGACTTAATAGAAGACTTAACAGAATCGAAGACTTAACAAAAGACTTAATAGAAGACTTAACAGAATAGAAGACTTAACATAAGACTTAATAGAAGACTTAACAGAATAGAAGACTTAACAGAAGACTTAATAGAAGACTTAATAGAATAGAAGACTTAACAAAAGACTTAATAGAAGACTTAACAAAAGAGTTTCACCGAAGACTTAATAAATAACAGAAGACTTAATAGAATAGAAGACTTAACAAAAGACTTTCACGAGTCTTCTCACCAGAAGACTTAACAAAAGACTTAATAGAAGACTTAACAAAAAAGTTTCACCGAAGACTTATAAATAACAGAAGACTTAATAGAATAGAAGACTTTGACGAGTCTTCTCACCAGAAGACTTTCACGGTAGTCTTCTCACCAGAAGACTTAACAGAAGACTTTCACGGAAGTCTTCTCAACCGATCAGTTGGTGCAATGTGGGCGCTTATGACCAGTTTCTTGGTAGTTTGAGCATCTATACTCCATGTGTAGCTTCCAGGGTTTGCATCCTTTAAACCTGGATAGCTCCAACCAAGATTATCATCTAGATTTTCTTTGCCTTCCTGGACCACGCTTTTGTTCTGGAAGAAGGCATTTTCGTGCCTCAACTTCTCCAACACAAGGATATATATTTTGTGAGTATCCTGAGAACAAAAATTCCTTTGAGTAATACAGACTAACGAGGGTGGCGACATCCACACCAGAAAATGTTGCAGCTGCTATAGCATGAGGACAAGGTATTTGTTCAATTGCAAAGACACCACAATCACATGTTCCATGTTCCAAATCAACAACACAATCCTGTTTTCCACCTTTCACAACGAACCGCCATCTATCAATTGGTTGGACACTCATCGGAGCCGCTGTTTCCGAACGAACCGCCAATAAGACTTCAACTCCCCGACTATGTTGAGTTGTGAGGGTCAAAGCATCTTCTCTCCTTTTCCAATACCACCTTCCTAGCTTCTCCCTTATAAACTCCAAAAGGAATGGTATTGGAAATCCTCTAGCTCGTTTGAGTACGGAATTAATTGACTCAACAATGTTGTACCTTTCTCCTACACAATGAACCCGTGACCATAAAGACGCGTCAGCTTCCTCCAAATATGTTGCAAGATCAGGGTTTGCACTCCGTATCTCCTCCATGTACCGGTTAAAATCATAATGAGGATGAGCATATGCAGCACCTTTAACCAAATACAAGAGATGTTTTCCCTTATACTTTTGGACAATATTCTGTTGCAAGTGATAATAACAGATGTCTCGAGTCTCCCAATGAAACACCTTATCACATGCATATTGAATTGATGTGTGCCGGTCCGAGACTATTACCATGGGATATTCATCAGTAATACAACTCCTCAATTTTTTTGAAAAATCATTCCTAAGATTCATTGTTTTCAGCATCAACGATTCCAAAAGCCAATGGAAATATCTGAAAATTACCATCTTGTGCAGCTGCAACTAACATAACACCTCCATACTTTCCACTTAGGTGAGTTCCATCCACCACGATTACCCTTCTCTGATACTGATACCCAACTATAGAAGCTCCAAAGGATATAAATAGATACTTAAATCTACTCTTAAAATCAAGCTCTATACTTGTGATAGAACCCGGATTTGCTAACGAGAGTTGCTCCAAATATGAAGGAAGCCGCTCATACCCATCTTCTACTGAACCTCTCACCAATTCTTGAGCATGTAACAATGCTCGGTATGAAGTGGTGTAATCTAGATTCATACCAAACTTCTTTTTCATTGCATATTTGATATGTTGCGGAGTTAACCCATCAATGATTCCAACGCGATCTAAGAAAAGACTAGAAATATACTTCGGAGCACTTCGTTTCCGCTGAGCTATCCGGTCTGTCACGAAACATGTATGGTCTTTCACATACTTGGTTACCCAAAAAGTGTTCGCTCCATGTTTCACACTTGCTCTAAGCTTCCATGCACACCCATTAACACGACATTTTGCCACAAGTAGAGTTTTTGTTGTCTTGTATATTCTGTAGGAGAACCTCTTCTTCACCGCTGTCAACCTCAACTCCTAAACCAGTGCATCCTTACTAACAAAACTCTGTTTGACATAGATATTGTCGTTGATACCAATGCATCCTTCCTTATCATATGCCTCTTTCAATTCCTCAAAACCCCATATCATCTTCTTCCACCTCTTCCTCGTCTTTAACTTTTCCAAAAACACTGTAATCTTCAGCATCGTCAACTTCTTCATCAAAATAAGGGATATCATCATTCTTCTCCCTACCATCTTCTCGATCTTCAGGCAAGTTATCATCATATTCTTCCCCGGCTTCATATTCTTCTCTTTCATTACTCTCTTCAGCTTCACGCTCAGCTTTAGATTCAGCTTCATTACTATCTTCAGCTTCTTTGTTTCCAAATTTACTTCGGCTTGATACAAAAGACGTACATAATGGGTTTTAGTTATCTCGATCAAGTTCCGAGCTTGTCTATCACTTGTAACATGAATAGGAGGGAAGGATGCTGGAGCCATCTGTTGCATCATTGCTTCTGGTAATGAGTAGGTCAACTCCACAACCTTTGTGTTCATGTCTAGGTTATAATCTTCTTGAGCCATTTGAACAAGTTCCTCATGTGTAGAACCTTCGTTCAAAAAGAACATTCTCGCTCCTTTGACATAACCAACCACTCTCCATAGACTACCGGTAACTGGCACATCATCTGAAAAAAATATAATTAAAACACATTAGATAACATAGAACATCAATATAACCTTCTATCATTAGCTAAAATCCATAATGTTGATAGGGAACCTCATAATTACCACCTATTAAGGTACAAATTTCATTCAGTAGCCTTAGTATTTGGTTAATATAAGAAGAAAATATTTAAAATTCTATATGTTTAGAAAAAATGAAAGTTTATTAAAAATCGACTTAGAAGACTTCCTAGAAGTCTTCGCAAGAAGACTAACGAGTATGTCTTCCGGAGATGTCACTTTTGCAATTGGAAATTTACAATGGAAGACTTCCAGATAAGTCTTCTACAGCAGACCTCTCGGGAAGTCTCTCTTTGATTTTAAAAAAAAATTGAAATGCCGGAGAAGACTTACTTGTAAGTCTTCTAGGAAAAAAGGTTTGTTTTGCAATTGACGAATTGTGTCAGAAAGTGGACTTTCTCAGAAGACTTACAAGTAAGTCTTCTGAGTACTATTCAACGAAAGTCTTCTCAACTTTCAAAATTAAGTCTTCCAACCGTTGGTGTAAGTCTGCTTAGGTTACTCTTGCAATTAACAATAAAAATTTAAAATAAGTCATTTCAACCAGAAGACTTACAGGGAAGTCTTCCGACAGAAGACTTACAGGGAAGTCTTCCGACAGAAGACTTACTAATAAGTCTTCTGTCGTAAGTCTTTCTTGACCAGAATCCCGGAATAAAACTCCAGAAGACTTATTAGTAAGTCTTCTGTCGGAAGACTTCCATGTATGTCTTCTGGTTGAAATGACTTATTTTAAGTTTTTTTTGTTAATTGCAAAAATAACCTAAGCAGACTTACACCAACGGTTGGAAGACTTAATTTTGAAAGTTGAGAAGACTTTCGTTGAATCGTACCCAAATGCAAAAACAAACCTGTTTTTCTGAGAAAGTCAAATTTCTGACACAAATTGGTCAATTGCAAAAACAAACCTGTTTTTCTAGAAGACTTATTGTAAGTCTTCGCGTTTTTTTTTTGTTAACAAAGAAATGTTGGGAGACTTTCAGGAAGTCTTCCCACTTTCGTATGACTCGTTTGAAAAAAACACCAAGAAAGTCAATTGCAAAAACTAACATGTTCTTTGACCAGAAGACTTTCATATAAGTCTTCTCCAACTAGAAGACTTATATGGAGGTCTTCAGGACGAACAAATCTGGGTAAAAAATCGATTTCATACATTTACAACTGAGATAACTTGTGTAGCTTCTCCAATACCACAAAAAACGACCAACTTGAGCGACCCACTCGTTAATGACCAAGAACCATGGGCGACCCACTCGTTAAATGCCTCTATGAATCTTACAAAATTTTGAATCAAAATCTTGTGTATTTTTGGATGAATAAAGAGAGAAAGTGAAAGAGATAAAGTTTTTTAAGCATTACAAACGAAAAAGGAAAGTCAAAATCTATTTTTAGAAGCATTAAAAGCTTCAAATTAGTTGTTCATGGTGGTTGGTGTATTGAAGCCAATGGCAATATTGTAAATAATTTATGAAGATGAGGCTGATATGGTAATACACACATTTTCGAGAAAAAAAATATTAAAGTAATGGCATTTTCGTAAATTATCCGAAATTCTAGGGTGAAAAGGGAAAATCAAAATTTCAAAAAAATCATGGATTGGTTTTGCAATTGACTTCAAGTTTTGAGTCACTTTTGCAAAAAGCCCATTAACATATCTAATTTCAACATTAAAAATCTCATAAATGCAAAGGTATAATACACACCAAATTTTGTGTGAAAAAGAAATACAATTTTTTTTTTGAAACACCGAAATACAATTAAAATATTATATTAATAAAATATGAAACTTAGTAAATATCAATTATAGAATAAATACATATAAAATAATAAAATAAATAGATAAACAAATTCATATATATATTTATACATACATATATATATATATATATTGAAATAATTAATTTATCTAAATTTATAATTATATATATATAACTGTAAGATACTATAATATGTTTTCAATGTAATATAATTACATAAATAATGATTGTTTATTTTAAATATTAAATAACAATAAAATTATAATATGGAAAAATTTGTGTTAGTGTGGAACTTGGCATCACTATTTTGATTGGAAAAGAGATTAATATTGAAATTCAACTAAAATAGTGTAATTTTAATACAAAATGATGTTATATGTTTTAAGTTGGAGATGATGTAGCTTAAGTTAGATATCTAATACAACCAGTTTATTCTGCACAACTTAGATCTAGGTGAGTCTTAATTTTTTTAAAAAAATTTTGGTAAAGTTCTCTCCTAGACACGTTATGCGAGAGAGGTTCTTACCCGTTGACTCTTACTCTCTTCCCTCCTTTTACCCAACTGACTATTATCCGTTTTAGGCCGGTTTCCGCTGTTTTTTCCTGCAAGTCCTCCACAATTTTTAAATTGTTACAATTTTAGTTTATAACCGCTGGTTTCTTCACAAGGTTGACCTCACTATTCTTATCCATGACCTTGCCTCGCCGGGTTCAGCCCCCGAACACTGTCGAAGGGTCAGCCAGTCTCTCCCATGAGACACTATGGAATCTGCTTCTCTCCTCTTCGCATATGGACCTGTAGATATGTTGATACCTCTGCTCCGGCTCGAGTTTCCTTTGGGAATGGCAGTCTAACATTCTAGTACCCCACTTCCATTGCAGAGATTCAGTATTGGGTTGTTATAACCTCTCACAGTGTCTAATTTTTCAAGGACTGGTCTCTCTGATCCTTAAACTCACAGTTGTTTATTGTAGTTCTGCCTACTTTCCCGGACCTCAACAGCTATTTTGCTTTCCAATTCAGCCCCGTCAAATATTGTATATGTATCCCAACTATTACTATGTTATAGAGTCTGGTTTAATTTCTCTCTTGACTCCTAAAAATACATATAACTTCGGCCTCTGAGAAATGATGCTCTCTTCAACTGGCAGTTTTATATCGCCTTTGACTGGCAGTTTTATATCGCCATGGCACGACGATTCTCTCGCTCAGTCAAGGAGGAATGGGTAAGCACAATCATCATAAACGCTTCCTACAACATTTATGCAAACTAATCCACTCACTTCTTACCCAATTTTGGTGGGATGCAAATCCTGAGAAGAGAAAGATGTGTTGGTTCCACTATCCACCCTTACCAAACCAAAGTATGTTGGGTTTCTTGGTTTTTGAGACGTCGAGAGATTCAGTGATGCACTCTTGGCTAAGATTGGTTGGCGACTTACTAAGGACCTCAACTCCCTTGTGGCACAGGTTCTTCTCGGCAAATATCCATGACATTCCTCCTTCATAAAGTGTCCCTTTCCTACCTCTACTTTTAATGGATGGAGGAGTATACTCGAGGGCTGGGAGATTATCAGGAAAGGGTTAACATGGATTTTTGGAGATGGCGAAAAGACCAAGCTATGAATTGATCCATGGCTATCCTTCTCCGCACCGGAAAAAACAATCATCACATCGACTGAAGATGCTTCATACTTGCAGGTTAGTATGCATTTACCTCAGTATGAAGACACCATTCTTAAGATCATCACAAGATCAGCCCACGTTGAAGACTCTTTAGTTTGGTTACATGAGTTATCAGGTTAGTATACAACGAAAATAGGGTATGTAATTGCGAGCGCCTTGGAGAAAGACACCACGAATCAACCCCCTGATTTTTATTGGATAAAGCACATTTGGAACCTGAATACTTCTCCCAAGATGGATTTCTGTGGAAATGGTTAACAAGGCTGTTCTTGTCAGTTCCATCCTTGCACGTCGATGTTTAACTCCCTTCTCCTGAAAATGTGTTGGAGAATTGAAGATCATATCCATGCATTTATCTCATGTGGTTTTGCTGTGAATGTCTGGTATCTTGCTCCCATCGAGCTTAACCCAAAAGTTTCTCTTCCATCTCTTGCTTCACTCTTTAGTTGGTGGAAGCAAGATGATTACATTACCCCATGTGGGTCTTATATCATCTCCAATGCCCCTACACCATTTGCTGTGAATGTATGGTATCTTTCTCCCATCGATATTAAACTGTAAGTTTCTCTTCCATCTCTTGCTTCACTCTTAGTTGGTCGAAGCAAGTTGATTACATTACCCCATATGGGTCTCTATATACCATTGTGGCCTTGGATATTGTGGAATCTATGGAAAGTTTGTAATAATTATGTTTTGATGACATATCTTTCACAGGTGTGGAGGTTTTGCACAAAGCGACCAGGATGCCAAAGAATGCCAAGAAACTCAAGTCGATGGCCATGCTTCTAATTTTCAAGATCCACCGGTTCATGCTCAGACCAGAACTGACAGTATGAATGGGACTTCCCCAAGTATAATGTGCCATGTAGACGCATCTTGGAGTCCAGTATCCATTATTTGTGGCATCGGTGGCATCTTCGAATTAGCCTGCTCTTCGTCTCCACCTCTTCCAAATATATGTTACTCTTGTCGGTTCTTCTCCTCAGATTTGATGGCTGAAGCCCTTGCGATTCGTTCTGCAGTCATGATGGCTTCCTCGTCCAACATCCAATCTCTTACGGTTATTCATGTCAGATTCTCAAGTACTCATCTCTTTGCTGAGGACTAATGAATCTAGGCCGGCACTTTTCAGAATATGTTTGACGTTAACTACTTTAATCTGTTGTTTGAAACTATTTATTTTGTGTATGTTCCTCGCATGGAAAACATTGAGGTTGATACAGTGGCTAAATCAGCTCTCTCTATATATATAATTGTCTTCCTCACATGAATTTTAATACTTTTAAAGTTAATCTTACCAGTAGTTCGACCAAAAAAGAGAAAATTGGAAAAATAGGACACTTGGAAGTTGGATTTGTCCCAATAAGACTTTGTCTAAGATTTTTATCCCCTTAAGATTTTAATTACTGTTAATATGATTATATCCTTAAATTAATCCAAGTTTAACTTAATAAAATATATAATATTTGTTAATTGTTTTATTAATTAAAAAAAGGTAAGAGACAAAAAGGGAAAAATACGGGTTAACCTAATTTTACCCTCTTTTATCTTCTTCTCCACTAAGAGTTTCCAAGTCTCTTCAATGGCGTTTTTTTTCTCTTTCCTCTTCTTCATCTGGTTAATAACTGTCGCGTATGTTCTCTGTTTCTTTTTCTCTGCTTTCTGTTTCTTCTTCCTCGTACTTGTTCTTTGTCGTTTTGTTGTGTCGTCCTCCATCATCAATTGAAAAGAACAGCCTACGATTCTTCACACACGGTATGTGTTTCATCCTCTAGATTCTTAAAACCCTAATATTTAAAATTTATTTGTACCTCTTTTCAATTATAATTATTTATAGGGCTCGATTAGGCATCACATATACATCAATTAAGGCATCACCTACACGTCGATTAAGGCATGCATGTTACTTCTTGATTTGTATAGTTAGAGTATAGATTTATGTTTGAGTCCCTTTACTGTTTATAAAAGAGGGAAAATCGTGTCAAGATAGTATTGCTTCATGTAAATCATCTTTGGTTATTGTTCGAATTAACAAATTGTTGTTTCTTTTGAAGTTAGAACTAGGTGGAAGGTTTAGAATAGGGAGACTGTAGATGTAAAACCGTCTTATATTACTCATTGTTTGTGTTATTTCTATGATACTTGAACATGTTTATTTGTTATGTCTATGTTCTATGTTTGTTAGTTGAACTTATAATTTGTTTTTACGGCTCATAGGTGTGTATGAGGAGTTATCAAAGTGGGTTTTTAAGGAGGGTGAGGAGACCCAAGTTAATCAGATAATTAACAACTGCAAGTTGGTAAACATTATGAAAAAGCTGAAAACATGGCTGCCAAAAGAGCTGAAAGAAGTGAAGAATAGTTTTTTCACAGATATTTGCCTTGCACGACAATGGATTGGGTTACTCTGCGAGGGTGATACACAACTTCATGTGTATGGAGCTGATCCCTTTTAAAAATCTTGAGCTTTGGTTTGTGTTTGCGAGGCAGCCACTCCGATTTTCACTTCAAGAGTTCCACACATTAACCAGGCTGGAGTACAACACTGGTCTTTCACTTAAGGATTTCGATGACTAGGAAGATGATGTTGGATTCTGGAGCAAAGTGTTGAATAGAAAATAGGGGATTTTTATCTTGACCCTGTAGAATATTTATCGTTTTGACATTTTGATATGTAACATATATCTCGGGTAGGAAGTGTATTTGTGTGTGAACCTATGTCTTGTTTTTAAAATAAGTTGGAAATAAGTATTATGTTAGCTGCACGGAGATATCCATACATCAGATTTAACGTAGATTAGAACCATGTTGTGTGATAGAGAGAAGAGATAGTGAGATGAATGAAGAAGATAGAGAAACAAGAAAATGAGAGAGAGAAAGATCGTGGGAGAGGAAAATGTGGAAGACAAGATACTATGCGAAATTTAGGGTACATCTAATGTAGATTTAGGAAAGATAAATCAAGAAAATATAGAAACTTCCATATTTTTAAATTTATGTAGAATATGTAACATACGTAGAATAAAACACTAAATAATGGGTGGTAACTTCATTCTTATATATGAAGAGCATTAGATAATAGCCATAACATGTTATGGCACATTAACAAGATAGTTTAGACCGTATAGTTAAGATCACTGTGAAATATTTTTTATACGATTTCTAAACTTATTAAACAGCCATAAATAATATTTTATGCTTAGGTAGGACATAAAACAAATATGATTGTACTATTTTTAAAAAATATAAATAGTCTTATTTATGTTTCTAATAGTTTTCATATTTTTTAGTTTTTATACTATTTTTTATTATAAAAGGTTAGACATGTCTAAAATGACCTAAACTATCAAAAGTTCTATTGGGACTACATAAATTTCAATATGTCATATTTTGTCAATTCTCTCGAAAAAGAGTGGTGTCACAAAATTACCGCCTAAAATCCTAGTTTTCTATAAAAAAAAATTGTTACCCTTGGTCAATGTAAATAATATTAGGTTTCTTTTTAATGATCAATTTTTTGGTAAATTTGTTTTGCACTCATTTAGGGTATGACTGCTTTCCCCCCTAACATCCGCAAACACAGCTTTTGTGGTTGGTAGCGGTTGTTGGCATTTTGCAACAATCACAAAAACGCTACAAATCACTTCAAACCGTTCCAAATCTCATAAAATAAAAGCTGGTTCCCGGTAGCGTTTGTGATTGCGGGCGGTTGTTGTTGGTAAATAGGTATAATTATTTTTAAAAAAATATTTTAAATTTTAAAATTTATATATTAAAAATAATATATATTTATATATTATAATTAATTTAATTTAAATTCATTAATTGTATTATTTTTATTTTATAAAAAATGTAAACCAAAACTATTCACTATAATCTTTAAACATTATATGTTTATATAAAATTATATACATATATAACTGAAATAAAATATTATTTTAAAATTTCTAACATAAATTTACAAAATAAGTTTTATTGAAATTATTACTTTTATTTAAATTAAACAAAAAAAATATAACGTAATATTGTTATTAATTATATAATATTAATAATGATTATATTTTATCATATTAGTATGTTTTGATATTTTATAATGTGTTAATGTGTTAATATTGGTAATTTATTATGAAACAGCTACAATATCTCATAATCAACTAGTCACAAATATTTCGCAGATGAAACAATTTTTAACTATGGTACCAGTCGTACGAATCATTTAATAATGTTAAAAACTGCAGCCACCCACATCCGCAAACTCCCATTGCTGCAACCGTGGCTGCAGAGTTTCAACCAGTTAGACCCTAACTGAAAAAAGACAACGTGGAAGATATTTGACTCATTGATTTATTACCAATTTTAGTCGATTTTCTTACCATCTCCATATATAACATCACAATCTTATCCTATTTTTGATCTGTTACATCCAATCACAGCTTGTCTTCCGAACTCATTAAATTTAATCCAGTCCTTCTGTGATTGTTTCAACTAATTTCTGTTTACATGTATAAAAACTCTTTAATCTCCAACTTCTCTAACCACGAAAAGTTTGCAGTTTCTTTTAAAAAAAAAAAAAAAAAAACGAGACTGTAAACAATTAAGTTATAAAATTGAATACAAAATGACTTCGCATGGTGAAGAAATCGAAGAGGAGCAAATTTCAAGAATTGAGAAAGGCATAGCACAAGATTGTCATGGAGCAATCGAGACAGTCATATGTACTTCTCCCAGCATTGTTTGCCTTACACAAAAGGTAGAAAACAATGTATTTTGTTTTTCATTGCATGGTTATAATGATAATAAATATTTTAAACAAACTGATTTGTTGTTTTCTTTTTGGAAAAAAATAAAATTCTTATAGTTGATAGCAGAGTTGATTGGGACATATTTCATAATATTTTCTGGATGTGGAGTGGTGGTGGTGAATGTGTTGTACGGTGGAAAAGTAACGTTTCCAGGGATATGTGTGACTTGGGGTCTTATTGTTATGGTCATGATTTACTCTATCGGTCACATCTCCGGTGCACATTTTAATCCTGCAGTCACCATTACTTTCGCTGTTTTCGGGCGATTTCCTTGGTATCAGGTCATTCATCAACTCACAGTCTTACTTCTGTTTATATAAAAAGACGTCTGTATTGTTTCAATAGTGTATAGCAAATGAATTTCTATAATAATTGTTTTGGGCAGGTACCATTGTACATTGGTGCACAACTTTCTGGATCGTTACTTGCGAGTTTGACACTGAGGCTTATGTTCAATGTCACACCTGAAGCTTTCTTCGGAACAACTCCAGCTGATTCAGTGGCAAGAGCGCTCGTCGCAGAGATCATTATCTCATTCCTCCTCATGTTTGTTATCTCCGGTGTTGCCACTGATAGTCGTGCGGTTAGTGTATTCTATATATGTCACCATTGTTGCATTTCTTATCTTCTTCTAGTTATTCATATTGGTAGTTCTTATGAATTGAAATGGGCACACAACATATCATGATTAAACATTGAAACAAGAAACTATGCAAATGGAAATTCTCATGTTTTGGGGACTTTTCTTAATATATATTGACAGATTGGAGAATTAGCTGGAATTGCGGTAGGGATGACTATAATATTAAACGTTTTTGTAGCCGGGTAAAACTACTATCTTTTTTTTTCTCATTTTACTAGAACACAATTCATATGTAATTGTTAATTTTTATTTTGATTTTGATTATTTTGTTAGACCGATTTCTGGAGCATCAATGAATCCAGCAAGAAGTCTTGGACCAGCAATAGTGATGGGAGTATATAAAGGAATTTGGATTTACATTGTTGGTCCTATCGTCGGTATCATGGCTGGAGGTTTTGTTTACAACTTTATTAGATTTACAGATAAGCCACTCCGAGAACTCACCAAAAGTGCTTCTTTCCTTCGTAGCGTTTCTCCTAGTGCTAAGAGCTAATCCTTTTGTTCTCTTTTTTATATCTTATTGTTACTTGTCCAATATTTTTTACATTCTTCTAATAACTTAATTCTAGTTAAATAAAATCTGGAGAAAATCGCTTTACATGTTTTGCTCTTATATCTACCAACAACCGATTTCCTAATTTCCACTAGACGTCACTTTTTTGTCCCTGAAATGTTGGAGGTAGTTAACATGGAGGATCTAGCTGCATGGTTTGACAAATAAGATTTACACTGTAATTAAAAGTGAATTACGTATGTTCTATTAGGTGATGGGTGGTGCAAACATCTAGAGAGTACTTCAACCACACTCCATAATTTAATGCAAAAAACGAAGTGAGAAATGGAGTAATGAATAAACAAAAAAAATCATTACTCCATTTATAGAGTAATCACTTTTTGATTGTTCACTACTCCATTTTCTACTCTATTTTGCAGTAAATTATGGAATGAGGTTGGAGATGTTTTAAAGAAATTTGTATCTTTTCTTAGTAAACCACACGTTTTTATCAATGGAAGGTGAAGGTGGTACAAAGGTAAAAGAGAGGAGCTTACTTTGTAAAAACTAAGAACACAGAAACTAGTTAAACAAAATGAACCAATGCATAATTCTCTAAATATTGCTTGTCTTTTATTAGAAACCACTTCAACAAAGTACTTTGACTCGACTTTGCCCAATCTTAATTTTACAATCAATTTTCCAACTTGTTCAACTCCCACAAATCTTGTTAAACCTCACACAACTCAGTTTTTCTATAGTTAAGTTCTCTAGTCAATCCTTATTTAATCTATGGGGCTAAACTTTGTTTGGTCTAAGATAAGTTTGAATCTCCTGATCCATCCTTATCTCTAATCTATATATTATTGCCAAATCTTCATTAACAACTTCCACCAATAGGCTGATATCATATTTTTGAGTATTTAACTTCAAATCTGGTCCTAACAATCTTTCTCTCTTTCAATGAGTTTCACTAGTAGAAATTTCACTAGTGAAAAAAATATAAAGCCACCAAAATTCTACGAAAAGGCTATGAAGTGAAAAATGTGGTTTCCATGTGTAAATTATGGCAAGAAGTTACAAAATTGCCACCAAATAAAATTTTGTTAAAAATATCCAAGATTTTGTCATGAAATAAAACGTGGCTAAAACCATGGCTAGTTAGCAAATATATCTTTATTCACAAAATATATTTTTACAACTAGATCTTTACTTCCAAGTTTATAAGTGGTCCAAGCCAGAACAACCCAAAAAGGCATTAAAGAAGCGATGTTCTGCTCATAATAAATCTTATGAGAAGGAATGACTCCGGTCGACTGAAATGCATAGGTTATCTCCCAAATGACATGAAATCGAAAAAAAGGAGCAAACTGTTGGTGATAAATAATCCAGTAAGATACTACTGAAGGTTTCCGAGCAGGACGCCGGCCTTCAAATGGTTGTCTAGAGAATTATTGGTTCAAACCCAGCTTCATCCCTTCCTCCGGGTAAAATGGAAAGCTTCTACTAAAGAGAGATTCTTTCATATTTTCAAATTTGGAAGTTTCTAACCTAAATTCCAACTACAAATAGTTTATATAAGGGAGACCCAAACCATAGAACAAGGGATCAACTATTTAATACAAAAATATTAGAGGTAGGCGGCTAGATTTAGGGTTCATATACCAACCGTTGTATTTCGGATATATCAATAAAACATTAGCTTTTTATCTATTTCCCTTCTTGTCTTCACGTTTTCGTAGTACCAATAAAGTACATGCACAAAATTACCCTAACAGTTAGCTAGTGTTCACTGCCACCGACTGTTCATCCTACAGCATTGAACAACTCAAGCATTGTTTGGCCTTCCTTGGTTTAGGCTTGTTATCCAAAGCATATCAGTGTCTATGTATGTGTTCATGTTTTCAACAGAAGGAGCATCCTTGTTTGACCTTTCAATTTTTCTGTTCAACAAGTACTTTTTATTTGAACAAGGTTTGATATGATTCAACCTCCCTTGGTTTAATATCAGGAACTGGTTCAATACGACGGAATTAGTGAGACTTTCTTGATTTGATCCATTGCTTGTAAAGCTTGCACATGATTGCCTTTGTATCCAAACCCCAATTCTATTTTGCTGGTTGTCCCATGATAAGGAGAGTATCCAAATCCTTTATTCAACTGTTCAACATCTTGATCTTCTTGTTGTTGTCATTCAAAATATGTTCAAGACTTCCACTTTTCTCTTTTTTCTTATGGAAAAAATATGTCCTTCAACCAATTGTGAGAACTTCATCTCATCTACATTTATTCCAACCTTGATTAATTCCTTATAAGGACTCAAACTTCTCTAGAAGACATTGTATCAGCTTCTTGACCAATTTTTTGTCCTTATAAGTTTTAACCATAGACATTGCTTTGTTCGTAATAGAACTCAGTTTTTAACTAAATTTGTTATGGATTCTTCTTCAGCAATTCTCAGATTTTTGAACTGAGATTCCATTTAGTCTTGTCTCCTTATTTTAAAAGTGGGTGTTCCTTCATAGTATTCCACAAGCGTGTCCCACACATCCTTGACTGAATAGCATCCTTGCATGAGTTTAAACTGATCAGCACTAATAGCGTTGAAATTTTTTGATAGTGCCTTTGCATTTAGTCTTGATGCAGTATTTTCTGCCTTTATCCACTTTTTTTAGGCTTAGGTATCTCCTCATCTTCTTCAGTATTGATTTTAGATTTGTCCATCCTGTTTCAACTGCAGTCCAGATGTCTTCCTTAATGCCTTTGAGTCATTGTCTCATGTGCACCTTCTATTGTCCAAAATTGTTTTCATCTAACATGAGTGATTTATTTGGTGCCACAAACTTTGTTGTTTCCATGTTCGTAGGACCTCAACCTGCCACTGACTCTGATACTGAATGTAGATATTAAAAACACAAAAACTAATTGAACAAAAATAATCAATTCACAGTATTCTCAATATCAGTTTCCTTTTATTAGAAATATTTTAAACAAATTACACTCTTTGTTTAATCAGATTAACTAGACTTCACATATGTGAATAGACACTGTCTAGTTTCTAATCTACCCAAACTTGATCTTACTATCAAATTTGTCGACTTGTTTAACTCCTAAACACCTTGTTCAACCTCACACAACTCAATTCTTCCGTAGAAGTAAATTTTCCAGTCTAATCCTATTTGATCAATCGAGGTAAACTTCTTTTGGTCTTGATAAGTTTAAATTTCCTGATTCATATTTATCTCTAAACTATGTATTATTACCAAATCATCATTAACAACTCTCATCTAGAAGCTGATGACAGGTATTGACTTTGAATGTTCAACCTCAAATTTTGTCTTAACAACTTTCTCTATCAGCAATTTACTACCACCAAAACCAATAGTTTTCTAAATAAATAATAACTTATTGTTTCTTAATTTTTTTTGAAAAAAATATATTTTCTTAAATTATCCTAATATGAAAAAGAAGAAGAAAAAGAGAAAAACAGAAATTCTATGTGTAAAAAGTTAAGAAATAGTATTCTTAGTGTTTGAAAAAACAAATTTTAGTGTAAATGGATTTGGATGTGAATTGAAAAAAAAAATCTTCATTTAATAATAAAAAGACCTGCATAAAGTCTGAAGATGTAGGAAAAAGTGGCTGCATTTTGTTAACATATTGTATGTGCCTTATCGCAAACTTCAAGTTATTTTTTCATAATTGATATCAAACCCACTTGAGGTTATTTTGGTTTAATTTTATTCAAGATTACTATTACCATGAATATTGAATTTGTGAATAGTAATTTTTTTGGCAATTTCTGCTAGTTGGCAATAATAAAATTGTTCGTAAAAATAATTAGCACATTTTACCAAAATAACTACCACTAAGTTTGGATCTGTACCCAGTGTGAAATGAAAGAATTCTACAAATATATATTTTTAATTGTTAAAAATTATAGTAACATTTTTTTTTGGTTTTTACAATCATATAACATTCGAAAATGTGAAGATGGGGCATATTGTGTTTGTGAAATAAAAATGATTAGTCAAAGAACAAATGGGCTTAAGCACAAATCTGGTTGTTGGTAGTCAGATTTATTAGGCCGGGATTTAAAAAAGTTAGGTTTGGTTTAGATGCAATGCCTATTTTTCACACAATCAAGCCTATAAACACGGCAACACACAAAGAAATGAGATTAGGTTATTTAGTGTCAATCTATACAATCAAATCTCCTTCATCAGCCTTCTTAAAGTCTGTCTAGTTCTAAATGTTCTTTGATCTTTAAACCACCAAAAACTCTTCGATTATATCTCCATTGTTGTGTAATCTGGGAAATTTTATACTGATCGATCTTACTGGTGGTTTTGGAAAATGGAATCATCAACTCACAATACCTAAGATTTTTAATCACACCATTTTTAAGATGATTTTTGGAGTATATAAAGCCAATGATTCTCAGGTTAGTTATAACTCTTGAGCTAGTTCAATTATTTTTTGCAATTGAAAAATTATGTTTCCATCAATGTCTAATCCATAAATGTCTATACTTATCGATCTCGCAAACCGTTTTAGAAAATAGAATCAGCAACTCGCAAGACCTAATATTAGTAATCACACCTTCTTTGGGATGCTTTTGGAGTACATAAAGCAAATGATTCTCAAATTGGTGACTCTTGAGATCGTTTTATTATGTTTTGCAGTTTGAAAAATATTACTTCACTTGTCCTATTTCAAGTATAAATAAAATAAAAATTTGGTCACACATATAGTTAAAAACTTATATATTAATTCTAAATAGATTTACATAGGATATAAAAGCCGACAGATAAAAATTCAAGAATTAAATGACCAAATAAAAAATTAAATATTGATCTTCCTTAACATAGATCAATGTGGATGGATAATCGCAAGCTATATAAGATAATTTTACTTCGAATCTTGATATATTTTTCAGATGTTAATTACTGGTTTCCTGTTTAAAAGTAGAAATTCATAAATTTAGTGTATGTACTAAATCACTGTAAGATATACATGTTATAAATTCATCGATTTTACTCTTTTTTATACGCATCTATCTCTGGAGTATTGGGGTCAAAGACAGTATGTGAACATCCTTCAAAGTTTATCACAGATTTGAAGTCATCTATTCAAATAAATTAATAAACATATAAAATTAATTTTGTCTTTGAAATAACAAATAAAAAAGTGGTAAACCTAAATAATTGTTCTTTACCTTCTCCCTACTGAATTCGCCAAAAGTTAGCACACACAAAACAACATTAGCATTAACTGAATTCCAATAATTATGTCCATGGCAGTACTCCCATATGCAACAAATTTTATTTGCGTAAACATGTCATTTATCAGTAGGTGTAGATAAATTAGACATATAGAACCAAGTATGATATGTCAGCGTAAAATTATAGTATTATAAGTTAAGAGTATGAACTCGAGATTAATTAAAGAGAAGTCCATTTTATGGTTTCTCAAACCATAAATCCTGTCATCGCGCTGATATTGAAATGATTCAATATCCCTTACCCCAACCAAAGCTCCATATAGGTCTACATGATATAAAAAAATAACTTATGTCAAATTTATTGTATGTTTAATACAAATTAAATAAACCATAATACTGCTATAAAAATGAAAATATAAAACATAATAAAAATTAGATGTAATCACACATACTAATACAATATATTAGGTGAGCTATACCACGTGGTACAGAACAGTAGTTTATTAAAGAAAATAGTTGCAGTATGCAACTACATCAATCTTGTTAATAGAAGTTTTTAATTGAGAATAACATGGTAATGGTTTTTTGAACTCCTTATTAAGATCAAGTGTGTGTTAGTTTGAAATTATGAATCTCAAACCATTCACCTTCATTCATGATAGTAAAGTTAGATTTTAAAAAACTATCATGAAAAGTTGCTTCGACTGTTACTCCCTGTTAACAAAAAAAATATAAGTAATTTCTTAGTAAGATGATTCAAACCAACAAAACATGTTCAATGTATAAAACTTGATATTTATATGTACTGAATAATGTACTCTTGTCTAAAATTGGTACATTCGTAAGAAAAATATTTATCAATGAACTTGTAGAAGAAGAATATAACATTATTAGGATATATGGATATACAACCACAATTTTTAGATTCAGTTAACAACTTTGTTAAATTTATCAATATGTACTCTTTAATATATTGCACAAAATAATGCATTTACCTTGTAATTGCTTCAGGAAATAAGTTATTAAGACGTACTGAAAGATATTTGGAGGATTAAATTATATAAGTTCCAATTAGTACTTCGTAATATTTAAAAGATATACTACAAATTAAATACATATTTTTATTATAATGTTTATTATCATTTCAATAATGTTTTTTTATCTTTTCTTGAAGGGAGTTTAATTAGTTAAATTCAGCTAAAAACAGTAAACGAAGTGAAGACCACTAAATGAATGGAAGTGTAGATTGAGTCACAAGCGTTTTCGAAAAAGGTTAGTAACATAAATCTAGAAAAACTTGAGTGTTATAGTATCGATAATAAACTGGTTGCATTGTTAACTTTGTAGACATATAGCTTTCTAGAATACTTCAGAATGTGCCTACTGAAACTGATAATGGCTTTTGTTTTCCTGATCCCCACGTTGTTGATTTCTTTGTCCCTGCATAACAAAGTCAACATATAAAGTATAGATATGTTGCTAACCTACTATAAAAAATTTGTTAAACATTCAATCATAGATAAATATTGTAGATCATACCTAAACGTAGAACACTAGTCGTTAGGCATCAAAATGTACCTACTGAAATTGATAATGTCTTTTGTTATCTTGATGTTCCCTATATTGATTTCTTTGTCCCTAGATGATAAAGTTTACAATAAAAAATGTAAATAGGTTGCTAACGTGCTTTAATAACCAGTGATGGATAATCAATCATAGAGAAAGTATTTGATTTAATACTTCATCCTACAACATCTTTTTCGAGTACAAGTTCCTTTTCATGCATATAAAAACAAACGTAAACATAAATTAGAAATACGTAGGAATATTTAAAAACTAAGTAGTCGTAATTATATTAACAAAACTAACCTCAAGCATAGATTGTCAATGGTCCTTGTCAAATAAGTTTTTGAAAACATCCTTGAATACTACATTCATGGCCGCAGATTGTGGTTTTCCATCCTTATTTAACTGAGAATCTTTATTCCATTCTTTGACTTTATCTTAGACACCTAAACATAAAATTGTCCATGTGAAAACACAGATTTAGGTAGATAAAATTCCACATTTTCCAATATTTTTCCATGGCTCTTGTTAATTGTCATTGCAAAAGCAACATTCAACGAAAATTGCCTACGCCTCATTTTGAAAGGAAGTTTGGGGTCTGATGGTGTAATCAACATACGATGTAAGAAGACCATCTCTCCAACTCTAGTTACTGTGATAGATTTAGCCTCAGTAATATGATTTGCTAGTTGGGTTATCTGCAATTTGGTTTCGTTGCACAAACCATCATTAGGATCGATATTCCTTAAGATCATCACTGGTGTATCAATTCATAATCTAATAGAATGATTAGGTAACCCTGATGTTTTAATACTATTCATAAATTCTGGGGAGAAAACATAATCATCCTTCGAGTTCAAATCATATGGATCTATGCTACATGAGCTTAGATAAATCTTTTATTCACCTACAAAATGAAGATCATATAATTTTTAAACTACGTAGAGGGCAAAAATAAAATTAATTATGATGGGAAGATTTTATCATCAGTAAGAAACGTCTTGTACCTGTTAGATGATCAAGCATGTAATCGTTTATAATTTCCACATCTGCATTGGTATGATACAATATGGCTCTCTCTTGAAAAAATGTTGGGTCTTTTGAATCTTTGAATGTATTCCTAAAAACTTCTGAAACAATAGCCTCAATAGGATCATTGCACTTCATAATCAATAGATCTTTTGGAATATCAATCAAATTTTCTCCACTATTTGGCTCGTTAATCTTTCCATCTCTAGATCCAGTATCCACTTTGAAACTTTTGTATCTCCTCGGCTTGATGAATATTTGTTTCCAACAAAAGCCTCATATTTTCTCTTAGCTGCAAGACTTTGCAATACTTCCGTAAATACAAAGAATTAAGAGTACCCATAACAATATCTGCCTAGTTTCCCCCCTGGAATAATTGGTAGTATATGCCTTAAATCACCACCGAATACCACAACTTTACCTTATAAAGGTATCTCTTTAATACTCTTCATAATATCAGACAAAGTATGATCAAGAGCCTCAAAGCAATGCTTGCTCAAAGCAATGCTTGCTCATCACATGTGCTTCATCCCAGATTATAAGAGAAGTCTAGCTACTAACTACACCTTATCACTTCCTGGTTGTATTTTGCAAGTTGAGAATTTATCGGGATTTATTGAAATGCCAAATCTTGAATGAGCAGTTCTTCCACCAAGTAGCAACAACGAGGCAATTCTATTAGATGCCACATTAAGCAAAATATCACCTCTTTATTGTATTGTTGCTGAAAGAATATTCCACAAAAATATTTTTCATGTTCCTCTAAACCCATATACAAAAAAATACACCATCCTTTCTCTGATTAACAGCCGCTATTATCTCATCATACACTGATTTTTGCTCAGTTGTCAACTGTTCAAGCCATTTTTTGTGTCTAAAACTTAACTCTTCCTTATTGTAGTTAAGCTCGTTTTGTAACAGCTGATTCTCCAATAGCGCATAGGAGTTATGAAGTGGATTTGGCATTTTTTCCATTTTTCTAAAGTGGTATTTTTTCAGCAAAGTATATTTTCTATCATAACTAAGGTACAATTCTGAATTTTCTTTTGGCTCAAAATGAGTCATGCCAAAGAGATCTAAGTTTATATTTGTTACTCCTAAACCATATTCACTTGGATTTTGTCATTTTTTCGTTCAATGTACAAGACATCTTCCAATAAAATATCTTTTGTTGATTCTCTCACTAATTTAAGCATAGATAAACTCTCTGATAATAGCATCACCGCAAAAATGTTACATACATAACCACTTGATGCCCATAAACTACATTCTTTCAAACCTTTTATGTACTTTTTGTCATCATCCAACAAACAAAGCTCGAAACATGTCTTCGTAACTCGGCTGAACAATACCGTTAATCTTCATAATCAACACTCAAAAAAATATTTGCACATCACTTGGAAAGACCGCAGTTAACCTCCTTATTGCAAAACCTTTTCTTCGTAGGTTCCATTTTTTAGTTTCCCATCATAAAATAATCTGGTTGGAAGTTTAGCATAGGTGAGTGGTATCTTTGCATATTTTCATGGTTTTGATCATCTAGGATAGCATTTAGGCATGTATAGGTTGCATTGCATTACATATATCCATATCAATTGACGAAGCTACCAAATGGTGGCTATTTGGAGGTGAATTTGAGGCAACATAGGTGATTTTGGTCGAGGAAATGAGATGAAGCCAAGTGTCACTGCGGCCATGCCCTTATAGTGGTGTAGTGTACTGAGTAAAGAAGCCGTTGAGGTTACAGTGGCAAGACGTAGTGATTATGCTAAACCGCTGTGAGCCTTCAGACGACAATACCATTTGGAGACTAAGTGTTGGAGCGGCTCTCTGTAGAGGTGTGATGAATCTGCTGGTGAAAAAAAGGAAGTCTTCCATGTTGGATATCGACGAAGTGCAGCAGTGTGATCACACCGCTGCTAAGAAAATGGAGGGTCCATTTGTGCAAAGTGTTGCAGCGGCTTGATGTAGCAGCCATAGGACGATGCAAAGAAACCGCTGGAGCCGCCGTAACGGCTTGTGATACCGGATCCATCAAGCTCTAAAACTGGGACGCTAACTCGCACACAAATGGAAACAAGTACGAGGAGTGTGAGATCAAGAATCAAAGTACACATAGGTTTTTCGGAAAGAATTGACGGCAAGCGATGCCCCCACAATAGAAGGTCAAAGCAACAACTTCTTGATGATGGGTATATTTGATGAGTGTAATCAACACTGCTTATAACAGCTAGGAAGTAATGAAAACAGAAAACTGGTGGAACTGCTGGATATTCTCGATTGTCCCAATGAAACATCGACTTGGTTTTGTTTCTTACCTGAATGGACTCATTTAATTATTCATACAGCTTTAAATCACAACACAGTCACTGTGTTTTGTATTTCATTGTGATAATGGACATTTAGCTTCATCTTCTTGCTGTCCCAAACTAAGTAAAAATGCCATGCACGTGCTTCCCCTGTTGGTGGTAACATTGGCTGCAGATAAATGGAGTGTGTTCTTGAATGAGTTTTTGTTCCATACCAAAACGCCAAGTTAGGTTGCACCCAGATATGGGAAACAATAGACCCATGAGAATGAATAAAACTTCTCTCCTTGCTCTAGTCCTGTACTCATTGTATGCACACCACTAGGATTACACCGGCACATACAAAGATCTCTCCTATCACTATGCTTCTTCTACCCACGACAACAATTCAGGCTCTTTTAATACGTTATAACTACAACTAAGAAAACATAAAAATATTCAACACCTTTATTGTCTTACGTTTTTCAATATTACACCCCTAATGAAACGTTTGTACAATGCCTGAATTGTTGAGGAACAAACATAAATCAATTACAGCTTATTCACTACAACTCCAAGAGATTTTGATTATCTTTTATTTTTTGGTAGATAGCTCTTGTTCTGGATCAAGAGTCTTCTCTTTATTTTATAGAAAGCGGCCCACTTCTGACACTAAGACACCAGCAACATGCTAACGTTCGAGAAGAGACTTACGAGGGGATGATGAGTCACTCAAACGTCTAAGCCAAATCCGCCACCGCCAGGAGTAAGAATCTGAAGGATTTCACCGGCTTCCACGTGTACAGTATTCTTGCCTCCAAGATAGATTCTCCGTTTGTCTTTAGTGATGAGATAGTTTGCTCCACGAGCTCCATTTTGGCCACCGTTCAATCCGCGTGGCGAGTGAACTCGTCTCTCCGACAGAATACTAACAACCACAGGCTTTCTAAACTCTATCTCTCTCACCAATCCATCTCCTCCTTTGTGCAAGCCACTGCCTCCACTCTTCTCTCTCAATCCAAATCTATGCAACAGAACCGGGTACCTAAAAACAAGCCCTTTTGTTAGTCTAGCTAGTGCAAGTAGGTTCGGTTTAGGTTAAGAGGAAGTTTAAAGTACCTCTGCTCGAAGATCTCAGGATCAGTCATCCGCGTGTTCGTCATATGGCATTGGATTCCGCTTGTCCCGTCCCATGTCGGTCCAGCTCCACATCCTCCTCCAATGGTCTCGTAGTACCCAAATGTATCATCTCCAAATGTGAGGTTGTTCATGCACCCTTGTGAACAAGCACAAGCCTTGAAAGCTGTTAGTACAACATCTGTAACTCTCTGAGATGTTAGAACGTTTCCTCCAACAACAGCTGCTTTCTCACTTGGCGACAGGAACGAACCAGCCGGTATACGGATCTCAACCGGAGCTAGACAGCCTTGGTTTAGCGGAATGTCGACATTAACCAAACAACGGAGGCAGTAAATAACTGCTGCGGATGTAACTGCTTCCGGTGCGTTCCAATTACCGTATACTTCAGGGCTTGTGCCTGTAAAGTCGAAGAAGGCTTCTCCTCTTTCAGCATCGATTGTGAGTTTTAAGTGAATCACGGATCCGTCATCCATGTAATCCTCTTCTTCTATGGTCACAGAGTTACCAACTCTTGAATTTGGTGTTTCCGAAGAAACTCTAGTAGCGACAGATTTCAGCATTTCTCTCACTGCTTCTTCTGCGTTAAGCTGCACGTATTTCATATAAGCTTGAACAGTTCCAAGGCCATATTGCTCAATCAGCTCTTTAATAAGAGCAATTCCTCTCTGGTTGGCAGCTATCTGAGCTTGAAGATCCGAGAGATTGTCCTGAATCCTTCTCGTTCCAGGAATCTTAGCTGTTGTTTCATCAGAAGAAGGGAACTGAAGAAGTTTGATGATTCCTTCTTCCTGGAAAACTCCTTTTTCAACGACTTTAAACGCTTTTATCGCAGCGCCTTCCTCCCAAATCGCCTTTGAGAAAGGAGGCATGCTTCCTGGAGTTATGCCTCCAACTTCTGCATGGTGACCTCTGCTCGCCACAAAGAACACAAGCTTGCCGTTGTCGAAAACAGGTGTGATAACGGTTATATCAGGCAAATGGCTACCACCGGCGCAAGGATGATTCGTCACCAAAACATCTCCTTCGTTTAAATTTTCACCCCAGTGCTTGAGCTGCCAGCGAACTGTACTCGACATGGCACCGAGATGAACTGGAACATGCGGAGCATTAGCAACTAAACCGCCGTCAGGACTAAACAAGGCACAAGAAAAATCCAACCTTTCCTTGATATTCGTCGATATGGAAGTACGCTGCAGGGTTCTTCCCATTTGCTCAGCAATACCCATGAATCTGTGATTAAAGATGGACAGTTGAACAACATCTGCAACATTCTCCGCAAGCTTCACACTGCTCACTGCAGACTCTAACTCGATTCTAATGTTCCCGTACTTTGTTATTATGGATTTACACCGAGGCTCTACAATAACTGTACTATTGCCGTTCATGATGATCGCAGGGCCACTAATCTCATGGCCAAATCCTAAATTCTCTAACTTGAATAACGGTGTGTCATGCCATCCGCCTTCAAAGTAAACCTTGTAGTGACTTTCAACCTTAGGAGCACCAGGTGCAGCTTCAACTGCCCGTGGTTTTAGAATACTAGTCACTCCAATTCCTCGAACTCGAACATCACATATAAGAAGACTTCTGTTCTGAAGTTTAAAGCCATACTCTTGTTCAAAGAGCTTGAGAAACTCAGCAGCATAATCAAATGTCGATCCATCTCCAGTTTTCTTACCCTTTACCATGATCGCTGTATCAGTGCCGTCATATCTCATGTTCAAATATGTCTCAGTGGAGATATTCTCATCACTAAAGCCCTGCTCCTGAAGTTTCTCTTTCACTTCTCTCAGTAATAAAGTTTCCCTTCTAAAGACCTCCGAAAGAGACTCAAGGCCATAAACAGCTGAATACGGCTCTTGGGCATCTTCAATGACATCCGCCAAACCCATTCCGTAAGCACTCAAAATTCCACAGTATCTGTGAACAAGAACTTCTTTCATGCCCAAAGACCTAGCTATTGCACAAGCATGTTGCGGTCCAGCACCTCCAAAGCACGCAAGTGCATGGTTCTTTGTTTCGTGACCCTTCATCTCAGTCAATTGCCGTATGGGACGGCACATCGTCTCATTAGCAACACTCACAAACCCCATTGCTATTTCCTCCACGGTCATGTCCTTTGCAGATGGATCCTGGCTCTTTCTATACGAATTTATCTGTCCTGCAAGCTTCTCGAATGCTTCTCTTGTTGCTTCCACGTCTAATGGCTGATCTTCGTTGGGACCAAATATGGATGGAAAATAATCAGGAATAACAAATCCCAAAACAAGGTTGGCATCAGTAACTGCTAAATCCCCTCCTTTCCGATAACAAACCGGACCTGGGTGAGCACCCACAGAATCAGGTCCAACCCGGAAAGCACCAAACTGAAACTTTAACTTGGACCCACCACCTGCAGCAACAGTGTTAATGTCAAGCTGTGGTGCTTGTATGATCGTTCCAGCAATCTGAGTTTCTATAACTTGCTCATAACTTCCATCATAGCGACTAACATCCGTTGATGTACCACCCATGTCGAATCCAATCAACGGTTTTTCAGTTTCGAGACCAAAGAGTGTCTGCGAGTAACCAACAACTCCTCCTGCTGGACCTGATAACACAGCCTTGTGACCAGAGAACCTACTCTCTGGTGCTAGACCTCCATCAGATTGCATGAACAGAACATTCACTTTCCCGAGGTCATCGTCAAACTTGGAGATGAAACCGGATAAGTACTCTTTGATCACAGGTGTTAGATAAGCATCTACAGTGGCAGTAAGACCCCGAGGAACAGCCCGGACCATCGGAGTCAATGCAGAAGACAAAGAGACATGCCTAAAACCCATCTCTAACGCCAACTTCTCAACCGCCAACTCATGTTTCGGATACGTGTACGAATGCATCAGAACAACAGCCAAGCAACTTATCCCTTTATCAAGTAGACCCTTAAGCATCGGTTTCAAACCTTCTTCTTCAAAGGGCTTCGCAACTCTAAGAAGCTCGCCAGACACTCCCTTAATCAAACCCTCCAAGGTATCATCTTTCTCAAGCGCAAGCTCAACTCTTTCATCAACCTCGATAACCTCTTCGTAAAGATTCGAGGGTTTGGCGACAGTAAGATCAAAGATATCAGGCCGAGCTTGGTTACCTATCTGCAACAAATCTTTAAACCCTTTTGTAACACACAAAGCTATTCTTTCTCCTTTCCTCTCCAACAAAGCGTTTGTTGCCACGGTTGTACCCATCCTTATCCACTGAATCTTATCCGTTGGTATCTTAGACGCTCTTGGGATCTTCTTCCCCGTGTACTCTTCGAGAATCCTCCTGATTCCTTCCACCGGAGCGTCGTCGTAGTTGGCTGGATCCACCGATAAAAGCTTCAAAACACGACCATCGGAGTGACCTGGGATCTCGGCGTAAACATCAGTGAAAGTACCTCCTCTGTCAATACAAAACCTCAGCTTCCCTTCAACGACAGTACCCATCTCTGCATACATAATCACATAATCCATTAGATCGTAAGAAATCGATAATATCATCGTGATCAGTGGTGGATAATGAGATTTCAGGTAGATTTCGAATTAAACTACAAGAGTAACGAAACGATGAATCCAAATTCAGATAGTGATGAATATACCTTTCGCTGGAGAGGAATCTCGAAGAGCGAGTTTTAGCAGAGTCAATAGAGCTTAGTGGTGAAAGATGAAGGAGGTGATGACGATGATCTGGAAGGATAGGAAGGATCGCTCTGGTTTAATTTGCTTTTCTGGTTTGACTAAACCGTTTGTTTTTATTGGTTAGAACCGAACCGGATAACCAATTTTTCAATTCAGTCTCTCCTGTTGATAAAGTTCTTGTTTTTATTTTATGTCAATTCTCTTAAATAGTCCTTTTTAAGTTTTTGTCACAAAAATAGCCCTCAAAAAATATTATGACCAAAATAGATTTTTTTTTTTTGAAATTTTGATTTTTTTTTATTTTTTTTTTTTGAAATTTGAAACCCTAACCCCAAACCCACCCCTTTACTCTAAACCCTAAAGTCCAAATTAGTTAACCATAAGGGTATAAATGCATATAAATGCATTTTTTAGTTTCAAAAAAAAATATTTTGGTCATTTTCTTCTTTAAAAGCTATTTTTGTGACAAACAAACTAAAAAAGACTATCTAAAGGAATTTCTCTTTATTTTATTTTATTTTTGTAATTTGTTTTACGTCTGCTACATTTTTTTTTTAAAGATAGATTTAGGTAGTTTAGCATGTTTTATTGGAGGTTTAATAAGCTTAACTAGATTTTGATCCGCGCTTTTAAAGCGCTGGGATTTTTTCAATTGATAACCTTATTGAATCAAACACTTGAAAATATAATTCTTATTGCTTTAGAAAATTGTTCAAAACTAAAGTCCTCTCGAATCTTGTAAATTATGCAACATATTTGCATCTCTTTATATAGTCACTTATAATTTCTAAACACATTAGGTATCTAATGTTTAGATAACTCCTAAACATTCTAAACTTATTATATTCCTATTTCATATCTCGGTAGGAAATAGATAACTTATTTCTCAAGTTAATTCAAGCTAATCCAACATTCTTCCTCTTAAGCTTGAAATCACTTCTTGAACAAATTTTCAATCCCAATGAGATCTCTCATCTCTTTGAACTTAAGCTTCCCAAGTGCCTTAGTGAGTATAGCCGCCTTTTGTTCCTTGCCGGCTACATGTTCTACATCAATAAGCCCTTCTTCAACGCATTCTCGTATAAAATGAAACCTCTTATGTATGTGTTTGTTGCGTCCATGAAACACCGGATTCTTTGTCAAGGCTATGGCAGATTTGTTATCGATCCGTATCATAACCTTCTTGCCTTCTTCGCCACTGATTTCACCGAGTAACTCTTGGAGCCAAATGGCTTGCTTTGCAGTCTCTGTGGCAGCCATGAACTCGGCCTCACATGAAGATAACACAACAATCTCATGTATTTGTGAACACCAAGTTATAGGCGAGTTTTTGAGGTAGAATATGTGACCGGTTGTACTCTTACCATCATCGGGATCAATATTGAAACTGCTATCACTATAACCAACTAAACTTATGTTGTCGCCAAGTCTGAACGTGATTCCGAAAGTAGTCGTCCCTTGCACATACATCAACACTTGTTTCAAGGTGGCTTCAAGACATTCCTTTGGATCATGCATATACCGACTTAACACACCAACGCTATACGCAAGATCAGGCCGAGTGTGGATTAGATATCGTAAGCAACCTATGTTCCTTCTGTAGTTTCTTTCATCAACCCCGTGTTCATCCTTTGCTTTGCATAGCTTTAGACCAGCGTCCATGGGTATAAGGGTTGAGTTGCACTCTCCCATTCCAGCTTCTTCTAGTATTCTTTTCGCATATCTTCTTTGACTTAGAGTAATACTATCTTTCTCTTGAGATATCTCGATGCCGAGATAATAAGTTAACCTCCCAAGGTCACTAATCTCAAATTTATTTGCCATCCCTTTCTTGAATTGATTTATAAGCTCCATAGATGATCATGTCACAAGTAGATCATCTACATAGACCGCAACAATAAGAGTATGTTCTTTCTCCTCCTTGCGATATATAGATGGCTCCTTTGAACATTTTACGAAATTTAATTCTTGTAGTATACCATTGAGTTTATGATTCCACGCCCTAGGAGCCTGTTATAATCCGTAGAGAGCTTTACTCAACTTGTAGACCTTATCTTCATTGTCTTTGTCCTTGAATCCTTCAGGTTGACTGACATGCACTACTTCCTTAAGCTCACCGTGTAGAAATGTGGTTTTTACGTCGAGATGATGGATCTCCCATCCTTTTGAGGCTGTTAAGGCTATGATAACTCATATTGATTCAATACCTACCACTGGGGCGAAGACTTCATCGAAGTCCACACCATTTTTCTGAACATAACCTTTGGTTACAAGCCTTGCTTTGTATTTGTTTATATTGTCATCTGAATTTCTCTTTATCTTGAACACCCATTTAAGTCCGATTGGCTTACTTCCACTAGGGAGATCTACTAGCTCCCATGTTTTGTTCTTGACAATAGACGACAACTCCTCTTGGCATACGTCTCTCCACACTTTTAATTCTCAAGCTTCATTGTAGTCCCATGGTTCCTCATTCAAAGTTAGAAGCAGACGCTCTGAGCCAGCTTCTTGGAGTAGAACGTAGTTATTTAAATAACTCGGCCTTACTGATTGTCTATTCGACCTTCTGATCTGGGGAAGATGATCTTCTCCATCTTCCTCTGTTTCACATTCGTCGGAACCTTCTTGTTCCTCGTTAGCCATCTTGCCATTATTTAAAGTCTCATTCTTCTCACTGGTTTCTTCAACTTGGTGACCGTTATCACCAAGAAGAGTAAAGCTTCTGATTGCTTATGTGCTATCATTACTCTCCACTTCTTTGTTCCACTTCCAGCTTTTATTTTCTTCAAAAACTACATCCCTGCTCACAATTATCTTTTGTGTTGATGGGTCTAGTAGTCTATAAGCCTTTGATCCAGGTTCTGTGCCCAAGTGAGCCAGAGATCTAGATCGATCATCTAATTTCCTTAGATGTGGTCTTTCGATTTTGGCGTAGCATACACAGCCAAATACACGCAAGTGTTCAACACTCGGTTTTCTTCCTTTGAAGCTCTCGTATGGGGTTTGTTTATCAAGTGTCCTTGTACCTACTCTGTTTATTAAGTATGTTGAATGTCTCACGGCTTCCCCCCATAAGTAGTTAGGGACACCCATATGCTTCATGATGCTTCTAGTCATCTCCATTAGTGTCCTATTTCTTCTTTCGACTACTCCATTTTGTTGGGGAGAGTAAAGTGCGGTTAAATGCCTATTGATCCCGGTTTTATCACAATAATCTCGAAATTATTGAGACATGAACTCTCCTCCTCTATCAGTTCGTAGTGTTCCAAGAGTAGCTCTTGTTTCTTGCTCAATTAACGTTTTGAACTTCTTAAACTTTGTGAAAGCTTCACTTTTCTCTTTCATAAGAATGGACCACATGTACCGCAAATGATCATCTATCAATACGAACACATATTTGTTACTTTCTGGTGTAGAAGGTGAGATAGGACCGCATAAATCTCCATGTACAAGTTCGAGTATTCTTGAGGCTCGGAACAGAGTTAACTGTGGGAATGATCTCCGAACTTGCTTCCTTAATAGGCATGATTCACAAGTTTCCTTATCGATATCTATTTTAGGTAGACCAACGACAAGCTCTAGTTGGATCATCGTCTTCATGGTCTTGATCCCGACGTGTCCCAATCTCGCATGCCACTTTGTTGAATCTTTTAGGTGTAAAAGTTGTAAACACCTAGAGTTGTCTACTTCTAGCGAGACCTTGTACAGCCAGTTCATTGACCTTCCAGCTCGAATTAGTAATAGTCCATCCCGATCATATAACATCAAGTGATCATTCTTCATGCGAGCATCACAGCCGGACTCGGTAGCTTGTCCGAGACTTATGATATTGATTCTTAGATCAGGGATAAAATAAACGTTTGTCAAGGTTTTCCTCTCTCCGGTCTTGTCTATGAAGCGTATTGAACCCTTTCCTTTTATGTCTATGTGTGAGTCGTCACCAAACCGTACATTTCCTGTGATTCTCTCATCAATCTCAGAGAAGTAATGTCAGTTTCCAGTCATGTGATTGCTCGCCCCGTTGTCTAGGTACCAAACATTATCCTCCCCTTTGCTTGATTCAAACCGGCTTGGTGTTATGTTTCTTTCATTAAGAAACACCAACTCGTACATCATCAGAGTGTCGGCTTCTTGAGTGGAATCTACATCATTCTCATGAGCTACCTGAAGCTTAAGGAGCCTGTCAGGACATACTGATGCATAGTGTCCTGTCTTATCTCACCGGTAACATACCACATTGGATTTGTCTCTTTCTTGCCTATAACCTCCATATTGTCGATTACTCCAACGTCTGCGTCCTCTTCCTTTGTTAAAGAACCATCCACCACCTCTACCTCTACTCAATTCATATTTCTCATGCTGATTTGGTGACTCTGAGGTAGCATACATAAGCTTGCTTTGATCATCTTGTGTATATTCTTCATCAGCAATCCTTTCCTCATAAGCTTTTAGTCGTCAGACTATGTCTTCAAAGTTTGTTTTGTTGAGGTCAAGTACTTGCTCAAGAGCAGCAATAATATGTACGTATTTCTTTCTTGGAAGACTGTTAAGAAACTTCTTAACGAGTTTCGGTTCTTCAATATTTACTCCTAGAACTGCTAATTTTGTTGATAATTCTGAAAGTTTCCCGGCAAAATCATCAATTTTATCAGTCTCCTCCATCTTCATCCGATCGAAATCAGCCATTAAAGTCATCAGTCTTGCTTCTTTAACTCGATCAGCTCCTAAATGTCTCGATTTTATTGCTACCCATACTGCTTTTGCAGTTTCAAGGTTTCCTACTTGTAAAATTAGAGTTTCAGGTATGGACTGAAAGAGAAGCGCTCGAGCCATGTCATTCTTGTCTCCTTCTTCCATCCCTGGTTCTATGGTTTCCCACACCTTATGGACTTTCAAGGCTACCTTCATTCCCATAGCCCAGACTGTGTAATTAGTGCTGTTTAGCACGGGACATTGTATGCGCGAAGAACTACTCTCCTTCGGCCTGTTTGTCGTTGTAATTATATTGGTGCTCATATTGTTGCTTGTGCTCGTAATGACTTCTCTCGCTAGGATTTTGCTGCAACGATTTCTTAACCGAAAGTCACAAAGTGTTTAATATCAGTACATGCTCTGATACCAAATATTGAATCAAACACTTGAAAATATAATTCTTATTGCTTTAGAAAATTGCTCAAAACTAAAGTCCTCTCAAATCTTGTAAGTTATGCAACATCTTTGCATCTCCTTATATAGTCACTTATAATTCCTAAACACATTAGGTATCTAATGTTTAGATAACTCCTAAACATTCTAAACTTATTATATTCCTATTCCATATCTCGGTAGGAAATAGATAACTTATTTCTCAAGTTATTTCAAGCGGATCCAACAAACTTAATTAATAAATAAGAAATTTAAATACATTAATATATTTTTCATTCTTTAACATTACATTATTGCAAAGTAAATGTTTTCCAATGGTATATAAAAAAAATTATATATGATAAATAATTAAAGTTTTTTTTTTAATTTTGATGATATATTGTCTAATTTTACAATAATATTGTTTATGTACCTTATTTTCAAAAATTTATATTTATATATGTTATATATTTTATTATCAGTTGTTCAATGAATGTCAATCTATTTTTATAATATTTGATATACTAATATTTAAATTAAAGTAATCAGATAGATAAAATATTAAAATTGAGAAGAAAATTTCCATAATTTTATAGTTTTAATTAATAGAGTACTTTATAATTTCATTAATTATTCTCTAAATTATTCAATTTTTACATTATTTTTTAAAAAAGATTTAATATTACAAAATATATTTTCATTAAAATTAGTTAATATATTAAAACGTTTTATGAATATGAAATTATTATATATTAAATAAAAAAGCTTTGTTAGTTTTTGTAATATTTTGATATATAAAAGCAAAAAAAAAACAAATATTCATAATGATGATTCTACAAAATTATTTTAAAATGGCCTATTAATTAAATATAAATTGGGCCTGATTATGTTGAGTCATTTTGATATGTTTTAAGAATATGTGAAAATTAGAAGTAAATGTGAAAGGTTTGATATAGTTAGATACTTAAATTTTAAAAACACGTTAGTCAATGTAAAACCAAGCATGCACCCCGGTCTTTGATTAAAGTTTGGTTTGAATATATAACTATACTAGGTGTTTTGCCCGCACTTGCGGGCTTAATAATTTTACAAAAAATTATAAATAAATTTATTATAAATTTAAAAACCATTAGAATAAATTATTTCATGCTTTTGAAATATTTAATAATTAACAAATATTAAAAAAATTCTATATGATAAAGTTTTTTATTTTAATAAAATATATTTTATTACGTAAAATAAACTTGAAAACATTCATATATACATAAAACTAATATAGAATATACACATAATATAGAATTTAATTAGCATAATATATAATCTTTTTAGATAATGATGATTATCTAATTAATGAATTTTTTTTTATATATTAGAAAATCTAATATAATTATTTATTAAGGATAATAAAGATTCAAATGTTTTAACTTTTATTGTGAGAGAGAGAAAAACACTGTGTAAATGATATTATAAATATTTTTGAATTATTTGTCAATTTTTCAGAAATTATCACAATGAGTGATTTTTAAAATAGATGAATCATTATATTTTATGTGATCTATATTAACATAAATTTCGGTTTAATATTACTAAACCATATATAATATAATATAAACATATATAATATTAATATTACTAAAGTAAATAATATAAATTTAAGTATGATATTATCATTAGATTTTTTTAATTATTCTCAAAATAATAATAGTTATCATCTAAATTACTAAAATTATTTATTAATACTAATAATTAAGCATAAAGATAATATAAAGTAACTATGATATTATTGTTAGATTTTTTTTTAATTATTTTCAAGATAAAGATAAATTATCAGCTAAATCATTAAATTGTTTATTAAAATTAATAGTTAAGTATAAAATATGACTAAACCTAAAATTATGGAGAGCTTGACAACTCATCAAATTCACTTCTTAAATAATAGTATAGATCTTTAAAAAATGTTAGTCTGGTTTAACTAAAAAACTAAACAAAAATTTATTAAGAAAAATAGGAAAGTAAAGCTAAATACAACCGCATAGAGAATATAGGATATAGGTAAATGGTATAAAGTATTAAATGCTGCAATACAACTGGAGATTAAATCCTGCAACACGATTAGATTATATTTCTGGTCAATATTAATTAATCATTTATGCATAAATATAGGAGTGGTATAGTATGTAATTATTAAAGTAAATCATGGGCAAAATCCTATTAGAGATTTTGCATTAAAGATTAATTATATGATCATATTGGGCAGTTGAGCATATCTTAGACAAATGTTAAACATGGGGTTTTCTATCGTTAATAAATATTTCATCCGTTTTATTTTACTAGTCGTTTTATTTTATATATTTCCCAAATAAAAACACAATTACATATACACCTAACTATATTTCAACTAATAAAAAAATAAAATGTAGAATCTTATTAATAAATTTTGCATTAAAACTCTAAAACGATAATTATTTTGAAACGAATTTTTTTTTCTACAACGACAAGTAAATCGAAACGGATAGAGTAAGATCTTTAGTAATAAAAGTCCTCTACTAAAAACAATTATAAAACAATCTTTCAACTAAAATTTTGACCGAAAACCCTTTAATTTAACTATATTATTGTCTATCATTTTTTGTCTGTCAGAGATTGTTTTTGATTCATCTTTAGCTGAAAAGTTATATTACTAAAAATAACTAATTGTTTTAAAACTTTTGTTATTGCTTATGCATTGATTAAAACTCTTATAATTAATTAATTTATAAGGTCTTGTAAATATTTCATAATTAATAAAATTTAACAATAATTTTAATTCAAATTTATAACCGATTTATACAGCTTTATAAATATTTTTATTTATTTTTAAGAATGATTTTATAAGATTTTGTAATTTGTGATAAGATAAAATAATTTAGAGTTATTTATGATATTAAAGAAAAAAATAAAACAGCAAAATAAAAAATTAGATTAAAATATTATTTTATTGATCTATAAAATAAAACTACAACATATTGGTTCTGAAATCAAAGCTAATAAAATTTTATATGTTTTTTATATCACTGTCAACTAATTTAAATATTACTTAGTGTTATATTCATGAAAATAATGTAAGGTTATTCTTTCTCATCATGGTTTTTTGAACCAATACATAGTACTTCTAGGATATCCTAGGGATCAATAAAACAATATATTTGATCTACAAAGAGAAAAGTATACTTTCCTTTGAGAATATCATTAATCTTATCCTTCCTCGTCCATTTTTGCACTGTTTATCTTTGCCGCAATCACAGATTTTATCTCATTATTAATCTTCACTGTTTCTATCTTACATAAGTTCTTTCTTTTTGGCTGCTTCTGTCATTTATTTCTCATTTTGTTCATTAGTTCTTTGTTTTTTTTTAAATAGTCATTTTAAAGTTTTTGCCATCAAAATAGCTTTCAAAAAGAAAAATGATCAAAATAGTTTTTTTTTTTTTTTGAAATTTTTAATATTTATCTTTTTGTTTTAAAAATTTAAAACCACACCCCAAAACCCATCCTTTGAACTCTAAACTTTAAGTTTATATTAGTTAGCCCTAAGAATATAAATATATTTTTACATTTTTAATGAAATATTTTGGTTATTTTCTATTTTGAAGTCTATTTTCATGAAAATAAACTAAAACAAATATCCTAGTACACGTAAAACGATTAATTTTTCATGTAAATTGTGTAAGATTTGACATACAACAGAAAGTATGTTCATATTATTTAGAACTCCTACTTTTTTCATTGTTGTTTGTAGTATTTGAAATGAACCTTGATTTAGGATTACAACTTCTGATTTGGCTGACGGAAACATAAATACTAAACCCATCAACAAAAATAGAAAGAAATAACCCTCTTCCTTCTTTTTACTTTCGAAACCGTCAGTTTGCCATCTGCTCGGGTGGCTACTTTATCCTTTTGCGGTCGCCAGAGCCCCCTTTTCTTTTTTTATTCTACCATATTCGCTCCTCGTTGTCATCTTCATAACCTTTTCTTTGTATCGCCGGAGGTGAAGTTTTGAGATTCTCTCCCGGTTCAGATCCAAAGTCTCAGGTGTAGATATGTGTTGTTCCCAGTATGGTGGTGACGCTAGAGGACGGCTTGTGCTTCTCACCGTGGCTACCTCCAGCTTTTTCTCCGGTGATTTTGTCCGTGGTGATTTTTCTTAGATCTCGTTGAGCTTCTCGGTTTGGTGGCGCGTGTTTCATCGGAGAGACCTCTCGGTCTTGGATCTGGGTTGCTTACAACTCTGATGCCTTCTCTCTGTCTTTGTATCCATTGGTGGTCTATGGTGGAAGCGTATGGGCTTCTTTGGCGGGTGTATCCTGCTCTGAGTTTACTCCTGTGGTGATGTGTGGTGGTGTGTTGGCCCTAGTCTCGTTGCTGGTGGTCTGCTCGCCTCAAAGTTGCGGGTTCCCATCGGTGTGACGTTCACGGTCGCTGGTATTCTCTCCTTTGCGTTTCTCGTAGCGTTTATCTAGCCGTCGACAGAGCGGTGAAGTTGTTTCGGATGGAGACAGGTTTTCAATTAGGCTCTCAGTCTTCTCTCTCTATCGGTTGAGGCTGCTCCGGAGGTGGTGGTGTTGTTCGGTCCGCTTGCTCTATATTGGCTATCGGTTCAACGGGTGTATACGGTCCATGTGTGAGGATTGGAGGCGACAATCTTGCAGTCTTAAACCGAACGACGGCATCGTCGGATAGTCCCATTGCCTTGTGCCGCTGGTGTATGTCAATTTCGGGTTGGTTTGTGATTTTGTGCTAGTGATTCCTGGAGTTCTTTGTGATTTGTTGTCCTTCCGGAAGTTGTAAGTACTGTAAGTTTAAGGTTTGAGCCGCCTTTCTCTTGGACCCGTGGCAACCAACTTGTTTTGCGGTTCCTACCATTTTCCATGGTCTAAGTTCGCTTTGTTGGTCACCGTTTCCAAACGTTTTGCTTCTCTTCTTTGTTTATGTTAGTGTTGTTGTGATTAGCATTGTTGTTTAGTTTAAATTATGTAAGTCTGCTATTAGTAACCTTCTGTAAATTATGTCAAAACTGAAAAACTTGGTATAATCAATTTAATATTTTACCAAAAAAATAATACTAAACTCTACTGATTTATCATTTTCAAATAGTGACTGTTCATTAGTTTTTATCAAAAATTTATAGTATTAGTTGATTTCATATTGCTTCTGAGATTTATGTGATTTTGTTATTATATTTTTTTATTTGTTCTCTCATATATCATAACTGTTATGTTTTCTGGTTCAAAATAATGTAATGGTTCAAAATAGTAATTGTTCTGTTTTCTGCCTCCTTTTTTAATAAGTTTTTCTGATATTAGCCTCCATAAGTTATGTCACATCCCGGACTCTGGCCCAATTAATAATGAGGAGGTCCATGATGTTATGGCTCATGTAGAGAAAATCCTAGGTTTTTTCCCTTCCTCTTCCAGCCCATTAGATTTTCTCCAAAAATACAAAACCTATCAAAGCCCTTCCCAAGTGAGGAGAGAGCAGCCATCGGCCACCAAACCTCCACCGACCACCGTGCAGCTTCACCGGAGAGGAGGTCTCGCCATGTTTCAGTCCATTCTCATCTTTTTCTTGAGTCTTCTTCTCTTATTTTGTTCTAGATCCAGTCATTCGTGAGGGTTAGAAAACCTTGAACTCTCTATTCTAGTTCTCTCCTATCTCTTTCTTTTTCTAGATCTCTGATCTAGAGTTTTGGTGGAAACTAACCCTTATATTTATAGATCTGATTCATGAGGAGTCATAGAACGTGATCTACACCGTTTCTTATCTTATCTCACAGATCTAAGCTAAGATGAGGGTTTGTTGCAATCTCACAGATCTATACGACGTATTTTTATCATAGATACATATATGAAAAAATGTTAATATGTTTTTTGTGTTTTATTTATGTTTCATTTAAATTATATTTTCAGTGATTCAACTTCATATGTTTTTATACTTTGTATATCATTTCTAATATATATTTTATAGATTTATACACTATATAAATTTTGGATTTAGAGTTATTTTTATTTATTTTGACATATAAAATGGTGTTTTCTATGTTATATATGTATCATAAATACAGTTTTTTTTTGTAGGAATAGTATTTGACAAAATTATTTTCTAGGTTGTTGTAGTGACACATATTTTTTCAAAAAAAAAAAATCCAAGTAAAATGTAGTTGTATTTAATTGTTATTTTCTGTTTATTTGATTTTGCAAATGATTTGTTACTTTTAAAGATATTTTCTTTTGTTTCTATAATAATCCTAATATATTAGATTTTGTTTGTTTCAAAATATTTTTTGTGTGTTTCCTGTTTCAACATTTATTGAATCAAGAATTTGAGAGGATTTCAATTTTTTTCCAAATTCCCTCTTATTGTATTTAGAATTCATAAATTCTATATGAAATCCAAGCTTATTGGATTAGTCATTTGTATAAGTTCTCTCAAATTCCAGCTTATTGGAAAATGTGGATTTTGTCAACAAAGACAATCAAATGGGATTTGGTCGAATTTGAATAGTATTTCATAGTGCAAAAACAGTGAATCAAAATACCACCTCCTATGATGGTATTTGATTTTTTTAAAAAAAATAAGAATAATTTCCACACTTTTAAAAAGAAAATTGAACTTTTTGAAATGAAAAAAAATATATTTGAAAATAAAATTTTAAATACTTTTATATATTTGTATATTTCATAAAATGATAAATATTTTTATAAAAATATTAAATAAAAAATAAAAATATTAGTTTAAATATTTTTTTTTTCAAAAACTCTGAAAATTTTTCATAAAGAAAATTAAACTATTTGAAATAAAAAAATATATTTGAAAAACTATTTTTTAAAAACTTTATATATTTATATATTTCATAAAACGATAAAATATCAAATTATATAAATTCAAAAAATAAAAAATATTACTTTACAAAAAAAAATAATCTTTTTTTAAAAAACTCTAAAAATCCTTCAGAAAGAATCAAACTATTTGAATTGAAAAAATAAATTGAAATTTGTTTTTTAATTTTTTTGTATTTGATATATTTCATAAAATAATAAAAATATCAAATTATATTAATTTTTATAATAAAAATATTACTTTGAATAAAAATATTACTTTAAATAATTTTTTTAAAAGCTCTGAATTTTTTTTCAAAACCCCATAAAACTTGTAACAAACTCATAAAACTTGTAACATGGATTTACTCAAATCTCATTTTTTGGGGATTTACTCAAATCTCGGATTCTTTCAAATCCTTGTTTCAAAAAGCCCCACTTAGTGATTTATAATAAATATTTTGATTTTCATCTTCTGTATTATCTAGTTACGTTAGTACCTTTTTAGTTTGAGTTTTTTTTTCTTTGTATATGTTCTCAACATACTCTGTTCAATTTTGTTGAAGCTGTTTAAATAAACAAAAATCTAAAATTTATGAGAACTTGTATATTTAAGTATCGACATATTTGAAATTTGGATTGGATAATTTCAGTTCAGTATAGTTAAATTTTTCAGTCGAAAGTAATTTACCCAGACCTACTAAAAACTACTTTTGCATTAATTTACCTTGGCAGGTTAGTTGGTATCTCAATCCCGGTTAGTCCGGTTTGGTAACCTACAGTCCCCAATTTGAACACACTACGGATTCGATATGATTGTATTTAGAGTTGAATCTGAATCTTGCAAATAACATTACGGCCACAACTTTTGTATTCCATAATGATCATTCCCTAAATCCTAAAACATCGATTCTCAAATCACAGAAAACCTTTTATGCTCAAAGCCTCAAAGGTTAGGTTCAAAACCAAATCTTATATACACCTAAAAAAGTGATAGAACCAATAACCAAATTCAATTATTTCCGCAACTCAGGCATGACCATATGCCCGGCCACGGCCAAGTAAAATCCGCGAACTACCAGACAACATATAGGAAGGAATCACCATGAAACCATCTTCTGGTTGTTCATTCCTCAATTTCTGAATGTTCTTCATCATGGATCGCTGCACTAGTGAGCCATCGACGGCTAAAGGTACAGTTACCAAATAGTATGAGAAGTTTCCCACTTCCCTTGCCGAAGGTGCAATACAGCTCACAACGACATAAACAACGTGCAAACCCCTGAAAACTTGAACTACCATCACTTCCCCTTCTTTTTCTTCCTGAAGGATTGTGGTCTTATCCAATCTAATGGTTACAGAAACGTCCCACACAAAAGGAATCACCTCGTCTTTGTGTTTAGCGCGTACGTGGCTGTTGAGATCCTTGTAATAGCCAATGTAGTTGCAGTTAAGTACGGGGCAGGAACACGGGCCGAAAACACAAAGCTTCTCATGGCTAAATCGATTACCATATAACATTTTCTCCTTACACCCGTACTTAGCGTTAGGACATGAGACTCTAGATGTTTCTATGACCTTTTCCATGGCTCTGCAGCGAATGTAACCGACAGGTAACGTGCAGGATGGACATATGTTCCTGACTTTGGTACAGCACACAGAACAAGCTAGATGACCATTATCACACTAAACACAGAACCACAGAGTTATTACAATTCGGCTGCGACAAAAAAAGATTTGTAGAGAATCTGAAATCAAAGTTTATCAATCAGAGAGAAGGAAGCAAACCTGAAAGATGGGAACCTTGAGGGGCTCGCAGCAAATAGGGCAATCGAGAACATCTGGATCCAAAAGCGATACGGAAAGAGAAGAATCTTTGCTCGAAGAGATCTGGCTGATTACGGGATCAATTCGTGTTGCCTCTTCTAACAACATTTCACGATAGCTGTCATCGCTCGAGGATTCAATCAGACAATCATCTTCTTCCTCTTCTTCACCGGAACTTCCTGCGGTTTCTTCATCTTCATCGATGGAAGGAAGTCGTTGTCGTTTGCGGGATTGATGGTTGCTCGATCCTTCTCCGTCGTCTCCTCCAGAAATTGAGAATCTCGCCATCTTTTGATCGGATCAGATCTATACGACTCCTGAAGAATACAAAATTATAAAGCAATCAAGTAATAGGTCGGAGATTAACTCAAACCGAACCGATTTAAACCGATCTATTTTTTTAGATCTTCTATTTATTAATAAGGGGAAAATCGCATAAAAAACCTTCAAAGTGACAACCAGTAACACTTTAAACATTTAACAAGCACTTTAAACATTTAGCGTGACACTAGTAACATAAAAAACCTTCAACCTGGCTTACTTGTTCATCAAGTCAAACATGTAACCGGCACTGTTCATAATCGATGACGTGTCGGTTACTTTTTTTTTTAATTTATTAATAAAA
>MU105663.1:142228-273717 GCA_012274485.2 Sinapis alba | reverse complement strand
ACTCTGTTCAATTTTGTTGAAGCTGTTTAAATAAACAAAAATCTAAAATTTATGAGAACTTGTATATTTAAGTATCGACATATTTGAAATTTGGATTGGATAATTTCAGTTCAGTATAGTTAAATTTTTCAGTCGAAAGTAATTTACCCAGACCTACTAAAAACTACTTTTGCATTAATTTACCTTGGCAGGTTAGTTGGTATCTCAATCCCGGTTAGTCCGGTTTGGTAACCTACAGTCCCCAATTTGAACACACTACGGATTCGATATGATTGTATTTAGAGTTGAATCTGAATCTTGCAAATAACATTACGGCCACAACTTTTGTATTCCATAATGATCATTCCCTAAATCCTAAAACATCGATTCTCAAATCACAGAAAACCTTTTATGCTCAAAGCCTCAAAGGTTAGGTTCAAAACCAAATCTTATATACACCTAAAAAAGTGATAGAACCAATAACCAAATTCAATTATTTCCGCAACTCAGGCATGACCATATGCCCGGCCACGGCCAAGTAAAATCCGCGAACTACCAGACAACATATAGGAAGGAATCACCATGAAACCATCTTCTGGTTGTTCATTCCTCAATTTCTGAATGTTCTTCATCATGGATCGCTGCACTAGTGAGCCATCGACGGCTAAAGGTACAGTTACCAAATAGTATGAGAAGTTTCCCACTTCCCTTGCCGAAGGTGCAATACAGCTCACAACGACATACACAACGTGCAAACCCCTGAAAACTTGAACTACCATCACTTCCCCATCTTTTTCTTCCTGAAGGATTGTGGTCTTATCCAATCTAATGGTTACAGAAACGTCCCACACAAAAGGAATCACCTCGTCTTTGTGTTTAGCGCGTACGTGGCTGTTGAGATCCTTGTAATAGCCAATGTAGTTGCAGTTAAGTACGGGGCAGGAACACGGGCCGAAAACACAAAGCTTCTCATGGCTAAATCGATTACCATATAACATTTTCTCCTTACACCCGTACTTAGCGTTAGGACATGAGACTCTAGATGTTTCTATGACCTTTTCCATGGCTCTGCAGCGAATGTAACCGACAGGTAACGTGCAGGATGGACATATGTTCCTGACTTTGGTACAGCACACAGAACAAGCTAGATGACCATTATCACACTAAACACAGAACCACAGAGTTATTACAATTCGGCTGCGACAAAAAAAGATTTGTAGAGAATCTGAAATCAAAGTTTATCAATCAGAGAGAAGGAAGCAAACCTGAAAGATGGGAACCTTGAGGGGCTCGCAGCAAATAGGGCAATCGAGAACATCTGGATCCAAAAGCGATACGGAAAGAGAAGAATCTTTGCTCGAAGAGATCTGGCTGATTACGGGATCAGCAATTCGTGTTGCCTCTTCTAACAACATTTCACGATAGCTGTCATCGCTCGAGGATTCAATCAGACAATCATCTTCTTCCTCTTCTTCACCGGAACTTCCTGCGGTTTCTTCATCTTCATCGATGGAAGGAAGTCGTTGTCGTTTGCGGGATTGATGGTTGCTCGATCCTTCTCCGTCGTCTCCTCCAGAAATTGAGAATCTCGCCATCTTTTGATCGGATCAGATCTATACGACTCCTGAAGAATACAAAATTATAAAGCAATCAAGTAATAGGTCAGAGATTAACTCAAACCGAACCGATTTAAACCGATCCCTTTTTTTGCTCAAAAAAAAAGAAAAAAAAAGAAAAAAGACGATCACTTTTTTTAGATTTTCAGATATATATATATATATAAAGTAGCTGCCTCTCTTCTGTGTGAGGGTGCCACATCATCACTTTCTGAACCCTGAAAAATTGACACGTCATCATTCTTTCTCCTGCTTTCTCATATTATTTAGGGACTAAAATTTAAAGACATATTAAATTAAAAAGAAGAAAAAAATATCTCAGAATCTGAAAAAGACGTCGAAGCATAGAGGATCAATATTTATTCACTCTTTTCTAACCCAATTAATTTTCTTCTTCTTCTTCTCCATCGATCAATTCGCTCTTCTATTTACTTCCACCGCCACCGCCCAAGGGAAACGCCTACAAGACATATCTGATAGCTCAACTTCTCACGTCTCTCTCTCTACCGTTCTTTTTTATGGGTCGCTGGTAAAGTTTCAATTTTTGATAGATCAACTTTTCTTTCTTTGGCAGTGATTTTGTGTTCCTAGGTTGGATTGTTTTCTAAAGGGAGGGCAAATCAGAAGCAAAAAAGTATAGAGATTGTTGACGGGAGGGAGAATGAAACAAGGCAGAGGGATGGAGCAGAGTCAAACATGTAGAGATGGATTCCGCCGGGATCTCAAAGATTAGGCGGTGTTGAGGTTAAGAACGAGAAACATATGCTCTGGGTGTCTCTTCCACGAGACGAGATTGAATAAGACCTGTTTCAGCAGGAGCGGGAACATGGCATCTCACTGACCATGAAAGAGGATGAAGACCTTGCAGGACCATCTCGATGCAAGTCACCAAGTGTTCGACAAATTGCCTCGCACACAGTTTTATCAACAACTTTATCGTCTTAGCCTCTCACCAAGAATATATACGGTTCAGGTTATCGTTCTTCTCATGGCCTTGGGCATGATTGAGAATGGCAATAAGATGCTTACCAAATTGACTAATGAAGAAGGCCCTGCCTTTGTTGAGAGTTGCCTTTGTTGAGAGTAGCAGGGAGAACTTCCAGACCTCTCTGATCCAGCTTAACTTCAAGATGAAAAAGGTATATGTGAAATTATTTGAGAGCATGCAACCAGAAATTAACTGTCACCCACCAGAGATCAACACGGTCTGTTTTAAATGTTTCCACTTCTACCTCATGTCTATTTTTTTTGAGATAATGATAGGTCTCAACCCAGCTCCTGCAACTGAGAAAGAAGGTTAGTGTTAGACGTTGAATACGTTTACGAGAGAGATTGAACCCAGTTTTATGTTTTTCCTTTCTGTTTTTCCTTCTATTTCTATTTAAGTTTATAAGTGGGTTATTGTCTCCCTTTTTGGGAAGGGACAAATCCACCAGTTTTTTAAAAAATTTCCTGCTATGATGAGTTTAGACTCAAAGCTTCCTGTTTTATGTTTCTAAAGAAAAAATGAAAATCCAAAAAGAGGCAATTTAAATTGCCCCCAAAAAACATGCGGTTTTAACTCTGATTATATAATTACCAAATATGCAAACGTATTGACAACATGATTACCACATGGAATCTATTATTATTCCAGCTTGAAACATAGTAACTCGATGCGCTTATCCTAAGTGTAATAATATAATTGCGTTACGTTATGCCCACACAGATACCTAATATCGTGTTTAACTTATATTTATAGATATCTAAAAACCACAACCATACCTTTGACCAAATTACTCATATTCTCTAACCGATAAAAAATAGAACCATATACATTAATTGTAAATGATAATTGGCAATTTCAAAAGATCACATAGGTCCGTCATATTCTATATGTATAATAGAAAATTGTTTGAAAAAAGGCCCTAGATTGTTTTAAAAAGGCCTTAAATTGTATCTAAAATTGCCTTAAAAATATTTTGGGCTCTGTGCAAAAGCTCCTTATGCACATCCTTAGAGAGGGGCCTGGGATCACATAACGTAGAAACTACCTAGGTACAGAGCTCTGAACAAAGACTTAATCAATCGATCATATAATTCTACATGGACACTGTTAATATTCCTCTACTTAAGTGTTCCTCTTCAATACTAATGTCATTATACGTAGTAAATTAAAAACCCGTTATCAATCATTCAAGTCTGAATACGTTACGGTAAAAAATACAAGACTTTTAATGTTCACCATAAACAAAAAAAAAACAGCTACCTACAAACATAAATACAAATGAAAATATGTACTTTCATATAAGCAGAGTGTCAGAGTTACAAACTACGAACATACAGACATTCAGATCTATTTAACTAATTCAATTGGGTTTTATAATTGGGTTTTATGTTCCAAATAACTATTTACCTACCAATTATAAAAATAAATAATTATAAAATCAAATATTAAATAACTATATAATCACCAAATAACAACTGTAATTTTTATTAATAATACAAATTATAATAAAATCAAAATTAATAAATAACATACAACCTAAATTTATACTCAAATAGTTGTAAATTGTAATGCTGTTTTTGACACTTACGCAAACATAACCATAATTTTTTTAAAAAAAATTAACAATCTCTCCATATAAATTAGTAATGACCAGCTCCAATATTTCTTCAATTGACGTTGTAATGACAAATGAAACACAAAAAAACAACAATATGGTTTTATATTGCTACGTCGATTTCTATATAAGATAAAACAATTACAATGATTAAATAGGAAAAATATACAACATTCCCGCGCGTAGCGGGGACACACCCCTAGTTTATTAATAATGTGACACCTGTTGTGAATAAAAGTGATTAAAGAGAAAAGTATATATATGTGACGTATGGGGGAGAGAGGATTGACACGAATGTGATGTTTGTTGCCGTTTAAAAACATAAAAGAAGGAGAAGTTGTATTTACTTCTTATTATTTTTTCTTCTTCTTACAATTCTGTTTATAAAGATTAATGTCAATTAATGTAATCAGAAAAAAAAAGATGATAATGCAAGCATTACATGAGGATATGACAAGTGTGTAATATGTGTATGAACATTGATGATCATACGTAACACTCTCCTTTGATCATCCATTTTATATTACGTAATGAATATCTCATTAAAAACTTAATCATGGAAAAATTCGATGGGATAAAAACCATGACAAAAAAAAGAGTATATTGACGTAATCTCCTTCTGAGAACAATGGACATAGTTTTTTCTTCATAGGTCACACAAACGTAACATTCCGATACCATATACGTGTTTTCGGAATATTGTAGTGGGAATAGCTTTAGTGAAGAAGCCAGCTAGATTGTCGCATGACCTTACATATTTGATGTCCACTTCTTTATTTTTCTCGAGCACTCGTATGTACGAGAAAAATCTTGGAGAGATGTGCTTTGTTCTGTCGCTTTTGATATAACTTTCTTTGAATTGAGCGACACAAGCCGAGTTGTCTTCAAATAGTTTCGTCGGTTCTTACTTGTTAACTATTCCACTTGATTTTTGTATATGGTGACTCATTGACCTAAGCTACACACATTTTAGACATGCTTCGTGAAGCGCGATAGTCTCTGCATGGTTTAAAGAAGTGACAATCAGAGTTTGTTTATGGGAACGCCAAGAGATCACGGTTCCACAAATTGTAAAAACATAGCCGGTTTGTGATCGAGCGTTATGAGGATCTGATAAGTATCCTGCATCTGCAAAACCAACTATACCAAACTCGGGTTTTCTAAAATACATTAACCTTTAATCAATTGTACCTTGTAAGTAACGGAATATATGTTTTATTATGTTCTAATGCTTGCGAGTATGAGCAAAACTATATCTTGCAAGTAGGTTAGCAGCAAAAAAAATATATGGTCTTGTACAATTTGCAAGATATAAAAACCCACTGATAACACTCATTTAAGGTACTTCATGACCTAATATCTTCTCGTTATCTTCACATGGCCTAAAAGGATCTCTCTCAACATTGAGAGATCTATTTACCATTAGAGTACTCAAATGAGTCGCTTTGTCCATATAAAAGCGTTTCAGTAACCTTTTCGTATAATTTGATTGATGCAAAAATATTCCTTCTTGGAGATACTCAATTTGGAGCCTAAGACAAAACTTTGTTTTTTTTCCGAGATCTTTCATTTCAAACTCTTCTTTCATATGAGTTTGTGCATTATCAACCTCCTTTTGAGTTCCAATAATGTTTAGGTCATCTACATATACATCAATGATTACAAAGTCATATGACGATGTTTTAACAAAAAGGCATGTACATATCGCATTATTCACATATCCTTTTCTCAAGAGATATTCACTTAAGCGATTGTACCAGATACGTCCGGATTGCTTTAATCCGTACAGTGATCGCTGTAACTTGACTGAGCAAATCTCTCTGGATTTTTTTTTCAATGCGTCTGGTATTTTCAATCCTTCAGGGAGTTTCATATATATATATATATATATATATATATATATATATATATATCATTTTCCAACGATCCATATAAATACACTGTCACAACGTCCATGAGATGCATTTCAAGCTTTTTAGACGTCGTTAGGCTTATCAAAAATCTAAATGTAATTGCATCCATCACCGGAGAATACATTTCCTCAAAATCAATTTCCAATCGTTAAAAAAACTTTGGGCAACTAATCGGGCTTTATATTGTGTTACTTCATTATTTTCATTTACTTTTCTTACGAATACCCACTTATACCCAACTGAATTTATATTCTCAGGCGTTATGACTATAAGTCCAAAGATATTCCTTTTATTTAGGGAGAGTAATTCAGTTTGAATAGCCTTCTTCCACTCCTCCCATTCATGTCTTTTCTGACATTGCAAAATGGACCTTGGATCAGGATACAGAAAAAGAGAACATTCCATCAACATCTTTTATCTCATTTTTGATCCATAATTTTTGATCTAGGGCGTAGTTGATGGAAATCTCATACTTTTATGTTTCCTTCTCGTCATCTGGATCCTTATCTTTATTTGGTTCTTTTTGAACCTTTTCATTTATGTCTTGTTTCAGACATCTTTCAATATCAGTTTTTTTTAGAACTTTTTCACTGTGCTCAACCAAAAAAAATTTTCTTTAAGAGATTTTTATCTTTAGAACCCACTGGTCCCTCCCTCTTTAATTGAACCTTAGGTTCATTCATTTTGTTACCATCAATTTATTCTTCAGGAATATCAACTCTTGATGGAACATTTTCAGCGGGTTTATATGATTTCGTCATCCTTCTCATATTTGTGAACGCATCTGGTAACTAGTTTGCCAAATTATACAAATGCATACTTTCTAAACTTCCAGCTCTCTTTGATTTATAGGGGGATCAAGGTATAACAATGACGGTGTACACCATCTAATCTCTTTATGAATTTCTCTATTTCATTCCCCTAACGCTGAAAATTCATCCTCATTAAAATGGTAATCGACAAATCATGCTGTAAACATATCACCAGTTATTGGTTCCAGATATCTTATTATACTTGGTGACGTAAAACCCACATGTATTCCCAATCTCTTTTGTGGACACATTTTTGTCCTTTGTGGCGGTGCTATCGGAACATAAACCGCACATCTAAAGACTCGAAGATGGGATACATCTGGCTCTTGCCCAGATTCCAATTGTAATGAGTAGTACTTATGACATGCACTTGGTCTTAACCGAATCAGTGCAGCCGCATGCAATATAGCATGACCCCATACTGAAATTGGGAGCTTTGTTCTCAATATCAACGACCTTGCAATCAACTATATCTGTTTTATTAAAGACTCGTCCATGCCATTTTGTGTATGAACATGAGGGACTGGATGCTTCACACCAATCCCCATTGACATACAATAATAATCAAAGGCTTACGATATAAATTCACCAGCATTATCAAGCCTTAGTCTCTTAATGGCATACTGTGAGAACTGCGTTCTCAGCTTTGTTATTTGGGCAATGAACTTTGCAAAAGCCGTATTTCATGTCGTCAAAAGACACTCATTTGACCATCTACAAAATGCGTCAATTAATACCATAAAATACTTAAACTGCCCGCAGAGTGGGTGAATCGGTCCACATATATCACCATGTATTCTTTATAAAAACATTGGTGATTTATTGCCAACCTTTTCTGGTGATGGCCGAGTTATAAGTTTTCCTTGAGAACATACATTACATGTAAACTCATCCGTTTGCAAAATTCTCTCGTTTTTCAACGAATGACCATTTGAATTTTGCACTATTTTTCTCATCATGACTGAACCAGGATGTCTTAGCCTCTCATGCCAATCTTTAAATGTATCAGTAAACGTCATGTTTACTACGGCATAAGACTCAGTCATATTTCTTTTCGTATAATATAGTTCAGAGGATAACATTCTTAACTCTTCCAATATATGTTTCCTCTCGGACTTAATGTAAAAAAATTCAATGCCATCTTTACTCATAGTTTCAATATGATATCCATTTCTCCGGATATCCTTAAAACTTAATAATTTTCTATGAGACTCGGGGGAATACAATGCATCATTTATTTTAAATATTGTTCCCCATGGCATTGAAAATTTCACTCTTCCAGAGCCCATAATAATATTTGCACTAACATATATTGTACTTACGCTTCCAACATAATATTTTATTTTAAGACTGGAGAAATATTTCTTATCTTTACTTATCCTGTGTGTTGACGCACTATCTACCAAACACAAATCTACATCCAAAGTCTCAAAGTCTGACATCTTTCTGAATTTAAAATATTCATAAAACATACATTAATATTAAACATGAAATATAACATATATTTTACAGTAAAATATAAAGATAATATAATAGAGTAAACACTACATCACGTTGATCTTATTACACATTGATATTTTCTGGCTCAACCATAAAGTCTGATACGTCGAGATGAGTATCGTCATTTAAACCATGAAAGGACGGTCGGGTTCATCTGAGATGAAGTTTGTTTCACCTTCTTTCTCTTTTCCCTTTTGGGATTCTCAATACATATCAACTAAATATTTTGGTGTGCGACAACTACGTACCAAATGACCTTTCATGCCTCATTTATAGCAAACCTTTTCTGTTTGTCTTTTATCATCCCGGCCCCTTTCATTTTCGTGGAAGTCTTTCTTATTTCTTTCATCATACAAACATAATCTTCTTCGTGGTCCTCTTCCACGACTATGATAACGACCATGTCCACATCCTCGTTCTCTCCAATTATCATAACTAGATGATGCAACATTCGCTTTGGGGAATGGAGCAGCTCCAGTGGGACGATCATGATGGTTTAAAGTCACGAGTTGGTTATTCTGCTCTGCTAAAAGGAGGACTTGCATCAATTCCGAGTAACGGGTATACCCACTCACCAGTATTGTTGCTGCAGGACTACATTTCCAAGATGAAATGTGGAGAGAGTTTTCTCAAACATATCATAATCACTTATTTTCTCTCCACATAACATCATCCTAGATGTAATTTCAAACATCACATAATTATACTCACTTACAATTTGTAGTCCTGGAACCAGAGATTGATCCACTCGTGTTTAGTTTTCGGTATGATCACATATTTCTGGTGATCGAACCTCTCTTTTTGAAGATTGCCAGAGGTCTCCAGGATCCTCTTTCGTAATATATTCATCTTTTAAACCATCATGTATACGGTGTCGTAAAAATACCATGGCTTTAGCCTTTTACTCATCTGACACCGTTTCTGAACTATCAATGGTTTCCAAAAGCTTGTTTCCTCTCAGGTGCATCTTTGCATCCACTGCCCAAATCATATAATTATTTTTCGTAATATCGAGAGCATTGATTTCGAGTTTTGTTAATTTTGACATGATAACTGTATTCATAGAATAATAATATAAAAATCTAATAAAGATAAGATTTTAATTGCATAATTTAAATGCATAAATTTAAAATATAAAATAAAAACATAAATTAAATTGCAAAAATTTAAACATCATAAATAAAATTGGAGGCTTAGCCTTCGACATGATCCGAGGAGTCATAGACTACCATATTGATCATTTTTCAAAGTCCGAAGAGACATCGTATACCATATTAACCTTCTTTTTTTCAAGACCGGAGGAGACATGGTCTACCATTTTGATATTTTCTTATTTCAAAGTTCGAGGAGACTTAGTCTACCATTTTTGATCTTTTTAATTTATTCACGGAGGCAAAACCTACCACGTGTTTCCCTGATCGTGAAGGCATAGCCTACTATAACAATCATTTGGGGAAGGCAACGCCTATCATCTCGAAAAATAAACGGAGAATACCTGGACGCTCACTCCGAAACAATAATAAAATATATTAATAAAAATAATTGAAAAACATAAATTAAACTTCACCTTACTAATATTACCTTGATCGGTATAAGAACCATGTGCTGATAATGTGTTATGAATAAAAATGATTAAGAGAAAAGTATATATATATATATGACGTATGGGAGAGAGAGAGAGGATTGACAAGGATGTGATGTTTGTTTTTGTTTACAAATGTAAAATAAATGAGAAGTTATATTCACTTCTTATTACTATTTCTTCTTCTTACAACTCTATTTGTAGAGATTAATGTCCGTTGATGTAATTATAAAAAGACAAAATAGAATATCATGATGATGCAAGCATTACACGAGGATGTGACAAGTGTATAATACGTGTATGAACACTGATGATCAACTTCATGATCGCCCACATTTTTTAAGAATTGTTTTGGCTCAAACAACAATTATCATTTACAAATTCGTTTGGATATAAAATTTCTAACCTTATAGAGATTTTAAACCCACATTATCACTTACAACATTTAGAAAAGGAAAGACTTTCCCATACCCGCTTCCCAAGACCGCCGCTTGAATGAATTTTCTATGTTTCAGCTCAGTCGTCCATTCTTCCTCCCTTTTAAGAACCTCTTTTGCTCGTCCATGTCTTTGATGGTCACTGCTCCTCCATCTTGGCGCAGGCCTCTTCCAGGTCCACCACTGTTCTTTGCCATATTTGTGGTTGTCGTTTGAGCTTCTCTGCTGAAATCTCCGATGCCACCAGATCTCTCTATAATCTCCAAAGTGGTTAGCTCGTTTCCTCTCATCACCTTGTTCTCCCTTTGTCATGTTTGTTTTCGTCGTCGGATCTAAGCTGTCGGAGCCTCCAAAGCCACTAGATCTCTCTTTAATCTTCAGAGCGGTTTGCTCGGTTCCTTTCAACACTTTGTTCTCTCTTACTCTACCGTCTTTCAAGGTTATGTATATGAGATTTTCTATTTCGAAGCCAAAGGATCTAAATTGTAATGATCTGCAAAGAACTGACACGTGGCCACAAGAAGATCGGTTTGACCGGTAAGAGGCAAAATCATTCTGGAAAAGATCACACGAATTTATTGAGTAAGAGATGGTTAGAAAGTTTTTAACGAAAGCTTATATGGACTAAGCATGATGGTATGGTTAACATAAATCATAAGCGGTCGACGTGAGTTACTCAGTTTGTCCATTAAAGCAACTAAACACCCGAGAATGGTCCAAGGGCATCCATATGTAGTAGTTAAAGAATTATTGATAGTTATTATCCTACAAAGCCATAACCCATTCGAATAGTCTATCAGAATGTTCAATCCATTTCAAGAAGGATGAGAATAACCTATTAAGTTCAACTGAAATTTATGGATTGGGAAAGGATTGAATAGGGTTAAAGAATCTACTGTAGCCATGAGAAGTGAGTTTGGAGCAAAATAAAGATAGTTAGTTTGTGAGTAATCCTAGGTAAACCGTATAGACCATATGTCTAGAACTATTTAAGTAAAGACCGTTCAAATTGGTTCAGGCTGAATGTGAGAATCATAATGAGAATCATGGTAGCCAATGAGATGGTGAATATAAGGATTGTATATCATAATCTTGTTGGGTTGATCAGAAATTTTAGTTGGGCGTTTTGGTTTATCGGTTAATTAGACAAGGTTGAGCTGGTTGGTGATTGTCCTGCTTCAGCAGATTTTCGTGCTTCACCTTGAATTCATGCTTCACCAGCCTGTCTGCTTCCCCTGCTTTCTTTCCGTGCCACCCCATGTCCTGTTTCACCAGTTTTGTAAGCTGCTTGCTTCAGCTGCTTCCGATGACGTGAAACCGAGTGTCGACATTTGTCACTATCTAAGGTGGGTTAGTGGCGGAGGAGGTGAGTCAGGCTGACCCTATCCTTTAGTATAAACACTAGATCTCTGTTTGATTATAAAACCAGAGCTCACACATGAAACCAACATAAAGAATAGTTAGACGTCTAGCTTGCTATAAAGTCCCCAGAGAGGAATTTCCGAGCAGCTTAGGTCAAAAAGTCTCTGGAACCCTGTTTTTTTCTAGGAGACCAAAAATCTGAATTGACACATGAAGTGTCTTTATCTCGTTTCAAAAAGTCAATGTAACCATTAGGTTTCCCCTTGGACTGGAGGAGCTTAGAATAAGCTGATGTAGAGTTGTGTCTTTTGTCAAATATAAGTATATGTTTAGTATGTATGTAAATGTTTTGAGCTCTGAACTCCCTGGACCTAATATTATATCAATAAATCGAGTTTATGAAATTCTTTGGTTTTATATGATACTGTGTCTCGGTCTGGACCAACTAACTATTGAATGTATATCAGGTTGAAACGCCTTGAGCTATCTTCACTAGGAGATGTTTACTTAGACGTTGAACTGAGTTGTTTGGATTTATTTTGAAAACCACAATTAGACTCTTAGGTACACATATGTGGCATCTTTGATTTGGTTTGAGTTAAGTGGTTGGTCGTCCATGTTCTTGTTTGATTGTAACACGGCTGGCCATGTCAACTTTTACTAGATCGGATCGAGGTATTACAAACGTGGTATCAGAGTTAAGCTTATTCAATGTTCATATGGAACTCTTTGATTATTTTATAGAGTCAAATGAGTTCCAAAGAGGCAATTAGGAAATCAGCCAGCTCCTCTTTATAGTTAAAAATAATTAGGTTTTACCTTTTCTTATGCAGACGTCTTTGCATTGTTGCACTTGCACTGGCCAGCCATTTCATGAGAGGAAGAAGATGTGTGGGGGGGGATCTTCGGTTCAAGCTGAAAATGATCACCATGGTTTTAAGTATAAAACTAATGTGCATGAGTAACAGTTTGAACTTGCTGCTAGCTATGTTTCTTGGTGGAAAACATGGTACATTCTAATGGACACTCTGGTGAACAAAAATGTTGTCAGAATATTATTAGGAATTTCCAACAAAATATAGAGGAAGCCCAATACTAGTGTTTCGTCGGTATTTCATAAAAAAAATTCTAACGAAGTTCTTACACAACCGTAGACTACATATATCCATTAATTGACAGTTGTAGTGTAATCAAGAATTATGAATTGTCAAAATTTTGTCAGAGAATTCCGTACAACTTACCGCTAAATTTGTGAATGTGAGAGAGATTTTGTTCCTCTCCATTCTCTTCCCTGGGAAAGAGAATCCTAAGAGATCACTTGATGTGTTTCTTTAGCCACTGATACATGAGTTGCAACAACTGTGAGCACATGGTTCTCTTACATATGATGTTTCTTGTAAAGAAAACTTTCAGATGCGAGCAGTACTTATGTGGGAAATAAGTAATTTTCCCGCATATGGTATGTTATCTTGATGGATAACACATGGTAGGCTATCATATCCATATTTCCAAGATATCACATATGCTTTCCAACTAAAACACAAACGGAAAAGTGTTGGTTTGACTGTACAAGAGATTTTTACTACCCGAACATCCATATTGTAAGAGTAAGACTTTGTTTACAAAGAACAAGAAGGTGTTTGACAGTCCACCTCCAGTGGTTAGTGGAAAAAAGTTGTTGGAACAATTAAGAGATTTTGGTGTAGATAGGAGCCATACATAGGTGGAAATGAAAATTATCCAATAGATGGTATTGAAGAACTAAACAATTGGCATAAGAAGAGCATCTTCTAGGATCTGCCATATTGAGAGAATTTTTTGTTGCAGTATTACTTGGATGTGATGATGCATATTGAGAAGAACTTTTTGATAATTTGATGAACACAATACTCAATGTGAAAGGTAAAATGAAGGATAATTTGAAGTCAAGACTCGATTTAGTAAATATTTGTGCTTGTGCTGAACTTTATGTTGATGAGCATGGTAAAGGTCATATTCCCATATACAGATGGATGCAGCTGCGAAAGACGAGTTCTTTCATTGGATTACAAACATCATTAAATTTCCAGACGGTTATGTATCTAATTTACATAACTGTGCTGACAAAAGTGAAGGAACGTTTTTGGCATGAAGAGTCATGATTGTCATGTAATGATGCAACAACACCTCCTTCTGTTTGCCGTTTCTGGATTACTTCCACGAAATGTTCATGAAGCAATTGCAAGTAATATATATATATATATATATATATTTTAACCAATTTTTTTTTTTTTCATTTGAATTTATTATACATGGTTATATTTATGATTTTTTTTCTTTATGTATGTAGGGATAAGTGTTTTCTTCCGCGATTTATGCATGAGAACACTCACTGAAGAAGGTATTCATAATTTGGAGGTTAACATACCTGTGATCCTTTGCAACCTTAAGAATATATTTCCTCCATCATTTTTGATGTAATGGAACATCGTCCTATTCATATCGCAAAAGAATTGGAAACTGGTGGTTCTGTTCAGTATAAATGGATGTATGTTTTTGAGCGATCTATGCTTCATCTGAAGAAGAAGGTAAAAAGTTTAAGCAAGATGGAAGGATCTATAGTCGCACAGAGCATCAATGAAGAACTTTCAAACTTAACTGAATACTACTTTCCAACAGAAGTGCAGACAAAAAAATCCAAGACCTGCTCGGCATAATGACACAGGGTAGAGGGAAATATATTATGTTTACGTCCCAAACATATTCACGGATATTGGACCCCTTAGTGGTAAATCAAAGGATCAATGACTTACTGAAGAGGAGTATACTCCTTTGTAAACATATTTGCTCAGTAAATGCAAATATATTTTTAAATATGAGAGCTAAATATATTTTTATTTCATATTAAAAATTGGAATTCAATAAGTTTTATGTTAGATTTTGATATGATTAATGACATCATCTATTCAAGATTTATATGGTAGAGCTCCGGTTCACTTACATGCATGCCATATAAGAGGAGTTTGAACAACTCAAGCAGAAAAAAATTACTTGATGTTTTTTTTTTATTATGTGAGTGTGTGAAACAAATTAGTTGTTTTGTAAAATAACAACTCACGAGTAAGGCCATAACATGCTTGTTTTTTTATAGGTGAATGATGGTTTGGCCATAGGTGAAACATTCCAAGATGAGTGATGCAATCTCAAATTACCCTAGAGCTTATCTTCTCTCTCAAATAAGATATCAAATTTTAGTACTTAGGGATCGAATCTATAGGGAGCATGCACACAATAAACTATTGAAATCAACGTTAAGCTAGGAAAGTAATTAATAAAGAAGTAAATATCAGTAAACAAGTAAATCATTGGTTATAAGATATATGTGATGAAAGCCAGACATAGGGTTTTAAGTTATCAGAATTATGAGTTATAGATGCTAAGAGTGTGTGATAAATCGTCCTAGAACTCGAATGCAATAATAAGATATCCAGCTCTCGCTGCGAGTCTAATGAGATGACTAAGTCTTATGTTCCAGTTCTCGCATATGAATAAGGAACGAGTGTCGATAAATACTACATAGTATCGATCAATACTTCCTTAGCCAATCATGAACGCTTAGATAAACTTGTTCACTGGACTAATTAAACCAGCTATCGCATGCGCCTAACAACCAACTCAGCAGAATTATTATCAGGTAATGAACCTACTTTCAAAGTTGTCAATTATTCTAAGTTCAAGGTTCTATTATGTGAATGATTCTAATAAATCACCCTAGCAGTTCTATATATCAATAATTCATTTAAACCCTATAAACCCTAATCTAATAAGGTAACTAGTCAGACATAATTAAGCAAAGCTTAAAGAAAGACTGAATAAATTACATAAATAGATAGAGTAAGAAATAATGGAGTTCAAATACAAATTTCTGAAGAAGGCTTTGATCTTCTCTCCAAAAGATTTTAAATAAAAACTTAACAATATGTTGTGGAAAAGAGTGTAAAAAGTGGTCTCTCTGCCTAAACAATAGCAGAAACCATAAATACTTGGTAAAAAGTCAGCCAGGGGTATTGTTGTAAATTGTGGTAACATGTGGGTCCAAGTCGGTCTTGAATTAAGCCGGCCCGTTTACTCATGGCGTGTTTCGAGCAACACTAAAAAGTGTGTTGATTGACGCTTCTTCGGAATCTCAACTCTGACTTTTGATTTCTTCATCAACTATGAGTTTTCTCGTCCTTCAGCTCTAAAATGCTTCATAATCTTCACAATACTTTAAGCGATGCCTAGACTTGAAAACACTCTAAATGACTCCAAACACATATAGTAGACTCTAAAATCAAACTTATGACATGGTCAAAACCCATAAAACCATGCCATATCAACTCCCTCAGACTTATCATTTGCTTGTCTTCAAGCAAAATATAGAATAGTCATGTGAAATAGGTTTAAAAATAACAGAGACTCGCATATCTTTTAAACTACTACCGTCACCTCTTCAATGTTGCAAGCCACATCAGATCAGTGCCAACCTTAGAGGCACTTCCATGTACTAAACCTTGACGTAGCAACCAAACCATCCAGCGTACAACTAAACTGATGCTGCCTAACATGCTCCACTGCTGACTTCATTTCTGCAAATAACGGTGTAGGATAAGTCTTAGGAGTGTCAATAAAAGGATACATGGACTCTTACCCCATCAACTATCTGAACCATATGTAGTCTTTTATGATACCTTTCTTTTCTCTTCTCTGTATATTTTTCCTTTTCTTTTGCAAAGTGTAGGCGAATAATGAGATCATAGGAAATTTTCCTACCCCTAGCTTCTAGCGTTGTGTGATCATTCTATTGAAGTAGATGAATTGGGTTGCTGAAAATTTTCCCATCCCTTTAAATCACATGAAATCATCTCAATCTTTTTTTTAAATGCCAAAGAGAGGTGAGAGGGGAAGAATAAATACACATACTTTTACCTTCCAAACTTGTAGGAAGAATCTGATCCAATGTAAACCAAACCAAACTAAGCGTTTGGTGTTGATTAAGGTTGAAAGTCAGCTTTGGTTTCTTCAGACTTTCTCAACAAGCGTGGATGTTACTGACATATGATCAGCTTTGGTAATTCTATTCAGTACACCATGCAGTCAATAACCTCAAAGAATGATGCTAGAGAGTGGTTAGATAATAAGTAAAATTGATAAAAAGTTGATCAATCATTTCTTGACTCTATAAAACTCAATAAAATAATAAAAATGATTCAAAAATTAAAACACAACAATAAATACCTCCCCAGACTTAAACAACATTGTCCCTGAGTTATACAGTCTGAGATTGGTGAGGAAAATAAATGGTAAGTACAAATTTTACAAGGAAAAGTGGTATACTTGCACTCTGATGTGAGTGTCGATCGACACAATTAAGTAGCGGTCGATACTTGTGACTACATTTGATCGACTTTGGTCATGTGTCGGTTGATGCTTGCATAGACTTGTATTCCTCAAATCTTTTTTTTTTATTTTTATAACCTGAAATAAGTAAAACACGAAAATCAGTAATAAAAGAAAATAAAACCAAATTTAAATCTTACTAATAGGTTTCTCCCATGAAGCGCTTGTTTATAGTCTTTACCTAGACGTTATGGAGGTTTTGGACTAGTATGGAGGTAAATGAGTACTTGTTGGTAAACAAGTATCAGCATCATCTTTGCTCATCTCGAACCAGGTACCAACAAAGCTTTTGATGGCTTCTTCTCCTCTTGTTATGTGCTCTTGTTGTCTCAGGATAATAGAATGTGTGTAATCCACATTCAGCTACAATTCTTCCATACACTTGCTCAACCATATAAGACTGTTGTTGAGTAAGAAATAAGTTGCATCCAACCTTCTGCAGAAATCATCAAACATCATCTTTTGGGCTGTAGTAACTTCAGCAATCATCTCTTCAACTTGATCTCTCCTATATGTCACAGGTTGTGGCCGATAATGGGGTCCGGGATGAACTCCAGGCATCTGAAAATATCCTTCATACTGTGGTAAATTTAGATAATGACCTCCCACATTATATACCATCTCAAGTATTGATGTTATGTCATCTTTTGAAACATTGACGATTCTTCCATCCATCGACTATATGTTGTTGCCCTCTTCATCTTTGTAAACACCATACTCATCTGGCGCTACTACACGTATCTTCCTTCTTGGTGGAGTGGTGGATTCAGCATTAAAGGATTCTATATGTTCTTTATCGCACGAGTTTTGATCAATGATGGTTGAGTGTCGATCAACACTTCATCGTCATCTTCATTCCCACAACCATAATTAGAATAAACAGCTGCCACAAATCATAGGTCATCACTTAACTCAATGTAGGACGTGTACTCTGTGATCACTCGAACATGGTCATAGTAAACATTTTATCTATGACTGTCAGGCAAATCTGTTTCGTGTCCATATCGCAAATAACTCCTACATTAGCCATAAAGGCTCTCCCGAGTAGTAGAGAAGAATTTCAGTATATCTGAATATCCATAACATGAAAATCCACTGGGGCTAAGTCATTGCCGATTTGTACCTGGATATTTCTGAAAATTCCTCCTTAATCCACCTTAGAGCAATCCACAAAAGTGAATGAGTCACCAGAAGGCTCTATCTTCAAACTTAGCTGATTAGCCATCACCCTACAAAAACTAGGTATAAAGTTGGTCAAATGCAACTCTATAATATGTGGAAATTTCTGAACCAGACTTGATATTGTAATATATTTGGTGTATCTTGTAGAATGAAACCAAGGAAGAGGTGTTGATCGACACTTCTTCATATCTTCGACAACTTCCTCTCACAAATCATACATACCACTCTTTAGTAAAATGAGCATAACTTTTGATCTAGAATCCTGATTGACTTCAAATCTGTGGCATTGGAAAGGTAATTTAAATATATAACTTCCGCCAAAATATGAGGTCAACCGCACTGTGCGAAGTTCTCTAGCCATAGATAAACTTCTGATGCATCTGTGCAGTTCTGTACCTCAAATAGCTACAAAATCTCCAAAGTTGCCCAAAATGTACATGAACCTGAAAAGACTCTAAAAGGACTCAAAACACTTATAATAGACTCTATAAAAAATTTATACAGTGGTCTAAAAGTGGTAAAAGCCATGATATATCAACTCCCCCAGACTTATCTTTTGCTTACCCTCAAGCAAACATAGAAAGAACCTATGAAAGAGGTTTGAAAAATATTCAGGGACTCACATATTTTTTAAACTACTACCATTACCTCTGCAATATTGCAAACCACATCATATCAGTGAAAACACTAGAGGTATTTCCATGTACTTGACCTTAACTTAGCGACCATACCATCTAGTCAATGGCTCAACTGATGCCGCTTGACATACCCCTCTAGTGACCCCATTTTGGAAAATTATGTGTATGCTAAATCTTAGGAGTATCGATCAAAGGACACATTGACTCTTACCCCAATAGTATCTGGAAAACATGTAGTCTTTTCTGATCATTTTCCTCTCTTTTCTTTCTTCTCTGAATCTTTTTTTTTCTTTTGATTTTTTTTCTTTTCTTTCTGCAAAGTGTATGTGAATAATAGGGTCATACTCCTTCTATATCAAAATAAGTGATTTTTAATGTTTTTGCACATCGATTAAAGAATTACAAACTTTTTTACGATATTTTTTGTTTACCTAAAAATAATAATAACTACAGCTAATTCAACCAATAAAAAATTATATTGCATAATATAAATGGTTAAAAACATCAATTTACATTTATTTTTTACATAGAAACTTGAAAACATCACTTAAAGTGAAACAATTTTTTTTTCTTAAAACTCCACTTAATGTGATACGAAGGGAGTATGAAACTTTTCTACCCCTCGCTTCCAGATTTGTGTGATCATTCCATTGAAGTAGAATAATGGGGTCGCTGAAATATTTTCCTATCCCTCTAAACCTCAGAAAATCATCTCAATCTCTTTATTTCTTAGATGCTGAAGAGAGGTGAGAGGGGAACTAAAAACACACAGACTTTTACCTTCTAGACTTGCAAGAGAAATTCAGTTCAGTGTATACCAAGCCCCACAACAAGCAATTTGATGTTGATTAAAGTTGGAAGTCAACTTTGGTTCCTTTCGACTTTCTCAACAAGCGTGGATGTTACTGGCAGGTGACAAGCTTTGGTGTTTTCCATTCAGTACACCATGCAATCAATAACCTCAAAGAATGATGCTAGAGAGTGGTTAGATAGTAAGTAAAGTTGAATTTTTTTATCATCCCTTTGTTAACTCTATAAAACTCAATAAAATGACTTAACTGACACTCTAAACAAAATACATCATCAGTAGAAACCTCTCCCAAAACATAAACAACATTGTTCCTAGTGTTATATAGTCGCAGATTGGTGAAATAAATTAATAAAGATATAAAAATTAACAATGATAATCGAGTTATACCTAACATCTGTGATGAGCATCGATCGGCATTGTTCAGGTGTCACATGATCTCGTGTGAAGTGGTATCGACTGACCGACCGGTCGTCGGTTGATGTTGGTATATCAACTCATCTTCCTCTGATCTTTTTTTACCTGAAACAAATAAATACGAAAATCCGTAAAAATGAAAATTAAACTAAAATAAAAACTTACCTAACAGTGGGTTTACCTCTCACTCAGTGCTTCTCTTCAATCATTAGTTTGACTTCTGGAAATCTAATGTGGTATAGAAGAGAACGAGAACTTGATCTAAAACAAGTCTTAATGTCTACTTTCTTCAGGTTCAGCTCACTGCTCATGAATGCCTTCATAGACTCTTCTCCTTTATCTATCATCTCATCAATAAAGATTGCTCGAACCATTTCAAAAAGCTGTGTGAAGCATCTGCTATACCCTATGTATTTTCTGACACCATTAGAGAAGTGAGGAATCAATGACAATTGAGGACCACTCTTGGTCCCTTTTCTCTTCTTCTTCTTCTTCCTCTTTCAGCTCTTTTACCCAAACTTGTTTGTTTCTGTCTTTGCATGCTGAGATACCTGAGGGGTGTCGAGCGACACTGAGGTAGTGTTGATCGATAGAGGTACCAAAGTGACCTTTTTGACATCATCTTTGTGATATAATTTTTCCTGAGAAACAAAGGCATGCAGAGGATCATCTACTATCCCAATGTCAAAATCTAGATGCACACTTATGTTGGGTGGAATAAGCAAATCTACTTCAGAAATAGCGCAGAGAACCACAAACTTCGTAGGGTCATGTATCATTTTCATTCTTTTATGAAAACCAGCAGCCTCTTATGCACAGATAGGTGGTTTCAGATGTTTGGGGACAACAAGGTGTGAGTCCTTGGACTTGTGAATTATCTCCTCAACTGATTCCACCTCAATTATGCAACCTGGCAATTCGTCCAACAATGAGTGTTGATCGATATCAGGTGGGTGTCTATCGATGCTAACCTTTGATGAGGTCTCCATATGATTTCCCGTAGGATGCCGATCGATGTTAATACAGTGTCGATCGAGGCTTTGCTTCAGTGTTGAGTCTGCAATGTCGTGAAGACAACTCAACTTTTCAGAGATCTTAAGAGGTATTGACCGACAACAGGGGTTTGCATCGATCGACACTGAGATCAGATCACCAATATCAGCTTTGTTCACTCCGCTCAGCTCTAAAGATCCATGTTGTTCATCACCCTTTGGCATAATATGGTCGACAATCGTGTTCAATTCTTCCCTCTATGTAGCCTTATATGTCTGTTGAACCTGAATATATGGCTTCTTGACATGAGTATTCGGGGCTTCAAATTACTCATTCGACTCACTGTAGAAAGTATCCAACTGCTTATTTAAGTCTACCATCACTTTCTGTTGACCTTCTGGCATCTGTTTCATCGTGGATTCCAGCATATTCTCTTGAGTTGTTGCAGAATCATAGAGAAATTTGTTAAAGAAGGCGTTCTTGATGTCATTCCAGGCAATAAGGGATCTTGGTGGCAAGTTCTTGAACCAACGAACTGCATCTCCAGCAAGGAGTATGGAAATAGTTTGCAAAAGTAATAGTTTTCAGAGACTCCCTGCACTGAATGCTGGATGATAGATCCTCTAATGATTCAATATGAACCATTGGATGCTCATGAGGAAGGCCATGAAAGGGTTGCTGACCCACAAGAAAGATAAATGCAGGGTTCAGCTCAAAACCATTCACTTGGTGTTCAAAACGATGCATCACAGACCTGTTGGCGTAGAACTCCTCAGGCCTATTGTAGTCTCTAAGTGTCCTCTGTCATTTAATCTCATCATTCACAGCAACAATAGTAGCATCAAGAATTGCAGCTCCATGTGCATAAATCAGTTGGCATGCACTGTTGCGAGCATGACCTTCCTTATCTCGTAAGACCCTATTTTTCATTAATACTCAGTATGAGTACTATGACCATCTTTGTCTTTCCACGAGCGGTGTTGATCGACACTTTAGTGATATTGGTCGAAGCTATGTTTTGGGAAGTGTCGACTGACCTCTTTGACTTATGGATTGTGCTTGAGTCAACATGTTCCTTTCATTGATTTCTGGTACTCAGATGTATGTACTTGAGGATCATATCCACAGAGACTTGATATTTAAAATGCTCGAATCAACCTTCAAGCACTCTCTCAAATCAGAGATTCGATGTAGTACTTGAGGATCATATCCACATAGACTCGATATTTCATACAATAAACTATCATTTTCAGACTAAGCTAGATCAATAATAGGAAACAATAACATAGCAATAAATAAATAGAATGGTTGTAAGGGATAAAGAGAAAGCGCTAGATCTTGGGATTTATCAGTCAAGAGATTCAAAACACAAATCAAGGATGCTAAGGGTTTTATAGGTTCAGTTCTAGAACTTGAGTTCTATAGTAAGTTATCCAGTTATCACATGTGATAAAATATTCAGATGTCTGACTCCTATATTCCAGCTCTCACATGCGAATTAGGAGGAGTGTCGATCGATACTTCCTTAGTCAAGCGTTAACATACACATCGATAATATTCAACTAATCCTAGACCAGATCTCATATGCGCGTAGGTATCTAATCCATCAAGGTTTGGATTTTGTTAATTTAGTACTCTTGTGCCTCTTAATTTTCCTATGATTCTAGGTTCAGATATCAGTCACACTCTCGTGCTATTCCAACGACTCTAAATCCTAGTATTACAAGCTACCTTGGTGTAGAAATTAGTAAATAACCCTCACAATTCTAATTGATTATCAGTTTGACATCAAGCTCATAAAATTCCCAAATCTAGCAAGGTGATTACTCAAACATGAAAGCAATAACATAAATCATAGTTTGAATATGGATAATAGAATAAATCAATAACAAAATGAAAAGAGTTACAATCAATCTCTGAAGGAGAATTGATCTTCTCTCCCAACCTAGAACAAAGAATAAAATAAAGCCTAAAACAAAGAGGGTAGCCATCAACGATGGCTTAGAAAACTACAAAAACTAGGTATAAAGTCGGCCAAAAGAAACTTTATAGTATGTGGCAACTTTGGACCAGACGTGATCTTGTATTGTACTCGGCCTGTCTACTCGCATTGGTGTCAAACGAAATCAAGAAAGAGGTGTCGAGCGACACTTCTTCATATTTTAGACACCTTCCTCTTGCGAGTTAGAAAAATCCATCTTCAGTAAAATGAACATAACTTTTGATCTAGAATCCTGATTAACCTCAAACATATGGCAATGGAAAGATAACTCAATGTTATATCTTGTATTAAAATATGAGCTCAATCTCACCATGAAAAGTCATTCATTCATAGCTAAAAGTATGACGTGTCTGTGTAGTTTTTACCTCAAATAACTTTAGAATCTCCAAAGTTGCACAAAACGTATCCGAACTTCAAAAACTCTAAAACAGACTCCAAACATGTATGATAGACTTTATAAAAGACTTATACCATGATATAAAAGTGCTAAAAACCATGGTATATCAGCATGTATATTATTTGGACATAACGTTACTTCATCAGGGCTTGTATAGCGATTTGATGACCGGTTCTTGAAATATTTACTCATTAAATAGCTCCCCATTACATAAGAAACTGGCAAGCCAGAGGGGGCCCGTTTGTTTCACCATTGTTTCACCATTTGTCATCTCCATCTAGATGATCCATTTATATGATCTATCTAGATGATCCATCCAGATTTTATAGGATTGTTTGTTTATCCATCCAAATGGTTCTTCTAGATGAATCATCTAAATGAATTTATGTTTGTTTCATTATTTTCATTTCCATCCAAATGAGTTTAGTAAATAAATTACTAATATACCCTTATTTTAATTTAATCATATGTTTGATATTAATTTTAATTGTATTGATTTTATTAAATAGTCTAATATAATTATTTTAAAATATAGTTTTGACGGAAAATATAATGTTGCACTTTTAGCAGAAAAATATATTTTCACGATTTTGACAAGAAATTTGATTTTGCGATTTTATCGAGAAAATGTATTCTTGCAGTTTGGGCGAAAAATGTATATTTGTGTTTTTGCGTTTATGGCAAGAATTTTTTTTTTTACGGTTTTAGCGGAAAATACGTTTTTGCAGTTTTTGCGGGAAAATGTCTTTTGCAGTTTTTGCGGGAAAATGCATTTTTGCGGTTTTGGCAGAAAAATGTGTTTTTGTGATTTTATCATTTTTATGAATGACAAAATAATATTATGTTTAAGTTTGTAATTTGTAAATTATATCAAGGGTATAATAGACTTTATAACATTTTTGACAGAACCATCTCCATCCAGATGGTTCAATTTGGATCATCCAGCTGATTTTTAAAATTAAGCCTAAATTTTTAAAACTCATCCAGATGAGTCATCTAGATAATTCTCAGATTGAAGAGTTTAGCAGTTTGCCTTCCTGGCGTGTAAATAGATACTTGGTGTAAATATGCAAATGTTCAGTTCTTTTGTATATTATTACACTGTCTTCAGATACACTAATAACTACTTCAAATCAAATTTCTTATACACAACGTTATACATATTTACAGCAACTACGTTGACTACCACTCACGCATGATTAAGATGGACCTGACCGCGGCTGATACAAATCTCCATTTTCAAGTTGCCATCACTAGGCAACATATACGAAGGAATCAACATGAAACCGTGTATAGGCTGTTTATCCCTCACTTTCCGAATTTTCCTCAGCATCAATGCCTGCTTCAGCTCAATACCCAAGACTGCAAATTTCAGAGTGCAGGAAAATTCGCCTAGTTCTAATGGTGCAATGCAGCTCACACGGACAATCAAACCGTGTGATTTGCTAAAAACCTGAACTACAATCAGTTCACCGTCTTCTTCCTCCTGAAGAACATCAATCGTCTTGTTGAGGTCCCACTCTAGCGTAAGGCTAATGTCCCAAATAAACCGAATCAGTTCCTGTTTGTGTTTAGCACGGACATGGTTGTAGAGATGCTTGTATGATCCGATATAGTTGCAGCCACGCATAGGGCAGGAACATGGGTGAAAAACACATTCCTTCTCATGGCTAGATCGATTCCCATACGAGGTACTCTCTTTACACCCATATTTGGCATTTGGACATGATATTCTAGATGCTTCAACAACCTTCTCCATGGCTCTGCAACGACTGTACCCAATTGATATCTTACAGAATGGGCATATATTCTTAAGTTTTTCACAGCAGAGTGAACAAGCTAGATGACCATTATTGCACTGCAAGACAGACCATAAGGTGATATCACAAACAGTTGCATGGGCAGACAAAACTAGAACAACCCACTAGGAAAATACGATTACAGTTAGAAACCGTTGGATGATTCATAGAACAGAAATCAGCAACAAATCCTATATTAATTTTAGAACTTTCATGTGTCTTCTCTGTGGACAGAAGTTAATGCTCCTGTAACATCAGTCTTAGGATTCTCTAGTTTGGAGATGAAAAAGAGATTCTTGAATCACAGTTCTTGAAATATGAAGAAAGTCTAGTAACTCAGGAAACAATATGGAAGAGAGTCTAGTAACAACTCAAGGAAACAATATGGAATCGTGAATCACAGTTTTAGAAAGATGACAAATGATCAGACCTGAAATATAGGAATCTTGAGGGGCTCGCAGCAAATGGGGCAGTCAAGAACATCTGGATCCAGCAGCGTCACAGAATAATGATTATCTCTGGTTGAGTAATCTTCTTTGGTGAATGTTTCAAACGTTTCCTCACAGTTGGCTTCTTCTGGAGCCGACGGTTCTTGTCTTACCAGTCTCCAGTTCCTCAACCAATCTATAAGTTTGTCTTCTTCAAAACCCAAAAGATGGATGGTGAACAAAAAAGAAGCAGAGAATAACAAGAAAATAATCATGAACATGTCAATTGCAAAAGTTAATTTGGATCAGTTCCTAATCCATCTATAAATATAATATATGAGGAAATGTTAGAGCTATTTCCATAAGTACTTCTCTGCCAAGTAATTGACTGAGCCCAAGGAGGACAATACTGTAATTCAAGAGCATATGTCTGATGATAAGTGATAACAAACATAATCTATTAATTTAATTTCGTATAAGACTTGATCAACCTTTCCTATCATGCCATGTTGAACAATGAGTCGCTAAATTCCAATTCCTTATTAGCATTTTTGAGATTGAGCGAGGAAATGCCAAAGCTAGATGACAAGCTCGACCGAACACCTGAAGTCCTTGATATTTAGGTTAGGGAGACACGCGAGCATTCCTGACAACAGGCACGGGCGATATCCAGGCAAGCTTCCCCGCAAGCCTCACAACAGACACGTCCCACCTGTCCGACCGTAGGCCCCACTGCTGCGGCAAGGCGCGGCAGCCCTGACCCTGCGAAGAAGAGCTTCCCGTCGGTTCAGGCACCATTTTTTTGAATAGGTGGAACTTCGGTGATAGGTTGTTTTTGATCCCATGAGGGATCTAGCTATTTCCCCGTCCCCCCCAAGAAGAGATTGGTTAGGAACAGGATGGGCAACTTCAGCCGGTGCTGGCGCATGCATAAGCGGCTCTTGATTAGACCTTTTGATTAATGCAGCATCATGATACCTTCACCACCGAACAACAATTATCTTATGTCGGCTTTTTAAGGATTTTCTTTTCTTACTTAAAGTTTAATTTCCTTTTTATTAGTTTTTCTATTTCTACAAGAGTTAGGAGATCTTAGCAGACTCTTGAGACTTATATAAATCTTTGTAGTTTTGCGGGAAAAAGGCCATTTCATACCCAATGTATTGTGATATGTTCAATTCCTACCCGATTTATATCACAGTGCAAAAACATACATGAACTTTCGAAAATTTTAAATAATATACCTGATGTTTATTTTTTTGGTGAAATCATACACCAGTCACCACATCAGCTGCCATATCATCTAACTTTGTTGACGTGGATGCTACATCAGCTAATTTTGCTGACGAAAATGCCACGTGTACATATTTTTTAAGAAAATCAAAATAGTTGTTATATAAATATTTTTTTGGAAAATATAAAATTTATATTATTTAGTAAAATTAACAAAATTAATTAAATAATAAAATTTAATCTTATACTAGAGATATAGTCATAAATTGTATGATATTTTCACAATATAAATTTTATGATCTTTTCACAATTTTATAGCAAATATAAAATTTTATAATTTATATTATTTAGTAAAAAAAAAATTTAAATTAAATAATAAAGTTTTAATCTTATACAAGAGATATATTCATAAATTTTATATAATAAATTTACATCATAAATTATTTAAATGTAGTGTTCAGGTACCTGTTAGGTTTAGATTGTTTTTTTTGGATTTTGGTTCTTTTTTGTAACACGTCCTATAATCCATATACTGGTATTTTTGTATGGATTGAGATCAAATATAACATATAGGGTTCGGCTCGGTTTTGTATCATATCCCATAATCCATAAAGTAATCATAGATCGTCCAAATTTGAGTTATATCAGATTATATTGTGATAAGATCTTAAAATTAATGAATCTATCTCTAGTATAAGATTAAATTTTCTTATTTACTTAATTTTGTTAATTTTATTAAATAATATAAATCTATAAATTTTATATTTTCCAAAAAAAAACATTTTATAAAACAACTATTTTAATTTTCTTAAAAAATATATACACGTGGCATTCTTGTCAGCAAAATTAGCTGACGTAGCATCCACGTCAACAAAAATAGATGACGTGGCAGCTGATGTGGCGACTGGTGTGTGATTTCGCCAAAAAAATAAACATCAAGTATGTTATTTGAAATTTTCGAAAGTTCAGATATGTTTTTGCACCGTGATATAAGTCAGGTATGAATTGAACATATGACAATACGTTGGGTATGAAATGGCCCTTTTCCCTAGTTTTGCTTTTGATACTCAGTTTTTGAAAGTTATTAGTCCAGAGATTTCTGTTAAGTCTTCTGTTGATTCGATTAAATTCATCAATATGAGAATCTTAAATTGATTTGATTCAATTCACCAGCTCAAGAAGTAAGGCCTCTAAAGATTTAAAACCTAAATCCCTAGATTTGAGCTGAATTATAAACCCTACACTGTATAAGATTGGTATCAGAGCTTTTCTATGTTTCTTGTTTTTTACCCCGTTGGCAAGAACACGTCGAGAACCATTACATACTGAAGAAAAAATCACCCGTGACTGAAGAAAAAATCACCCGTGACTGAAGAAAAAATCACCCGTGACGCTATTGCTGAGCTTCAGGCCCAGATGCGCACGATCACCACCCCAATATCTTGTTTGAGATAACATTGAACATGGCGACAATAACACAATATGAAGAAGATGTCGATGCAAATCCGTTTGCAGACCTGACGCTAAACCCTTCGCACCATTACACAACAACCGTGTCATAGCTCAAGAGAACATCCAAGGAGCTGCTGTGGATATCATCTTCAGAATTTCATGGTACATCTACTGCAGAGGAATTACTTGAATGGATCGTCAATGTCGAAGAAATACTTGAGTTCAAGCAAACTCCCATGGATTGTTGTCTTCATGTGATCGCAATGTGGTTTCGAAACAGAGCAGCAATATGGTGGGCTAAATTAAAAGCTACTCACCCTCGTCTAGGTAAACTGAATGTTCTATCATGGGATAAGCTGGAATCAAACTGCCTTGGCAAAGTTTTTTTTGGTCTTGTTTCATGCTTGCTAGTTAGCTTAAAATACAACAACTCCCTCCGAAAAAGTAAAAAAAAAATTTGAAGTCTCAGGTATCCATATCAAAATTATTGAATTTTGACTTATGGTTGCTTTTGCCTTGCCTCTAACCGACCATTTCTTTGCGATACACAATATTACCTTGCCAAAGTTTTATTGGTCTTGTTTCAGGCTTGTCAGTGAGCTTAAATTTCGAAAGCAACTTTTAAAAGGTTAAATTTTTTTCTTCAAAGTCTCAACCGTCCCTATCAATTTTTTTTTTTTAGTTTTTGGCATATGGTTGCTTTTGCTTTGCCTACAACCAGCCGTTTCTTTGCGATATCCAATATTACCTTGCCAAATTTTTTCTGATCTTGTTTCAGGCCTGCCAGTGAGATTAAAATACAAAATCACCCTCTGAAAGGTAAACAATATTTTCATACTCTCAAGCGTCTTTATCAAATTTTTGTATTGTGTCATATGGTTGCTTTTTTCTTGTCTTTAACCGACTGTTTCTTTACGATACACAATATTACCTTACCAAGTTTTTTTGGTCTTGTTTCAGACCTGCCAGTAAGCTTAAATTTCAAAAGTACCCTCTAAAAGGTAAACAATTTTTTGAAGAAGAAGCATGCAAATACTTCTTGCCCTCACTCTCAATATCCTAAATAAAGTAAGAAACCACATCTAGTTCTCATGATCGTACATGCCAGAGTTTGTTATCATCTCATTTACACTGACAGTGTAATGACCCTACTCATGAGTAGAAAAGTCAAGACCTTGACCAGGAGTTCGTTGAGACAAGTAAGGGTTATGGTCGAGAAGTGATTTGGCGATGGTCGATGAAAATCGATACAAACCGGGAAATGGAAGGGTGACGATATGGAACCAAGGAAAAAGAGCTTTGTCTAAGTAAATAAAAAAATGGGAGTTTTTCATTTGAGGAAGAGTTTTAGAATTTGTTGACCTGGCCAGAAAAGTGAAGTGGAGATGACATGGCAATCACCCATTGGCCGTGGATGGTGATGTGGTGATACACATGGCATTTTCTCCTTGGCCGGGGGGAGTCTTGGCGTCCAAGCTACTAAGCTTCTAGAGACCAAAACTTGACTTGCAAGGGAGTAAAAACTTGGTGATCAAGCTTTTAACATTCTAGAACTTTGGTAACTTGCCATGGAAGTTTGGTAAGTGGGACACATGTCCATTTCTTTCAATGCACATGAGCCACTTGTCCAGACAGCCTCAGCCCTCCATTTCTTAAAATACCAGACCCCTCCCTTTCATTTTCTCCTTTCCAAAACCATGAGTGATCACCCTAGAGAAAGAGAGGTGAGTTAGAGAGAGAAACCTAGAATTAAGGAGTGCTTTCGGTGTGTTTATTAAGTGTTTTTGGGGAGTTAGCTGGAGGTGCTGGATAGTCATTTTAGGCAATAACCAAGGTGAGTTCCAAATACTTGTGTGTGTGTGTTTTATGTATGCATGTGCGAGGTTTGACCGGCAGTTCTTAAGTGGAGACCCTGGGGCAAGAGTTTAATCGGTATTGTGCAGAGCCCTGCGGAGAGTGTGTGCCGATTGCATACATGTTGTGTTTGTTGGGTTGTTGTGTTATCTAGATATTGTTTTACTCATGCATTTTGGATTTCATGATCATCTAGGTATTAACACGTGTTGAACCGCAAGAGATTTGAGTGAGACTTTGTTTTGTCGGTTATGTAGATTTGTTGCATGCATTGTTAGTGGAGTTGTGTGTATGGTCTAGATGCGTGTTGCATGGAGGTTAGAGGTGGAGATCCCTCATGCTGGTTTGAGTTGAGTTGCATCTAGACTAGAGTGTGTGACCATCTCGGGGTTAGATTGGGAGAAGCCCAATTCTCCAGTGGTGGAGTGACCTACTCTCCACGGCTCGTCATGTGAAGTGGGTCGCACCCATGGATGAGCCCTGCATGACGATGCGGCCCGGGTTAGATTAAGAGAAGCCCAATTCTCGGAGTGTTGTTTTCCGGTCATAGGACTGTGTGTTTGTGGTCGGGAGTGTTCAGGGTGTAGGGGTAGGACTCCATTGTGATTTTTGTATCCCAGGATGTGTAGACATCCGAATGGTGTTTGTATGGTTGAGTCTAGGATCGAGTCTAGACTGCATTGAGTGTTGTTAGGTCTGGGTGGAGAGACTGGATGCATTTGTTTAGTAGTTGAATTGCATTTAAGTTCTTCGCTTCTGCATTATTGATTTACTAACTGATGTTAATTGTTGTTTAAGCATGGGTTGAAGGGGGATTGGTGTTATTTATTTTGGAACTCACTGAGTAATTTCGATTACTCACACCCTCTTCTTCTATGCAGGTAACCACTAGGTGGGAAGCTTAGAGTGGAGCAGAACGGTAGGCGACCGGTGTAGATTTAAAGTGGCATAAGCATAAGCAAGGACTAGCTATTGAATGTATAATTACTTTTCTTTTGGCACTAGGCTGTGCGCACAAACTCTGATATTTTGTAATGAGTTATTTTATACTCGTATACTTCCACATTTCAAATATTCGTCCATGAACTCAATTTTTTTAAAAAAATTCCGATAATAAAGAAAACGTAGTATGATGTTCAGACGCAAGCATCAAAGACGTCCAGGTCGAAAGCTTCGTATGGAAAAACATTATATGTAGACACATAGTCCCTTACGAGATCATAACAGACAACAGATCTCAGTTCATCTATACCCAATTCAAAGTGTTCTGCGAGAAATGGAAAATAAAGTTAACAAAATTGACTCCCATATATCCGCAGTGTAATGGTCAAGCCGAGACCATCAAGAAAACTGTCCTAGACGGACTCAAGAAATGTCTGGCCGCTAAAAAGGGTCGATGGGCAGAAGAGCTCAAGGGAGTCCTCTGGTCACATCGCACGACCCCATGGCGAGCAACGGGAGAAACACCCTTCATCCTTGTATACAAGACGGAAATGCATGATTCCAGCAGAAGTCGAATTCCCTGAAATACAGACGAGACTGCTAACTGAGCGAGAATATTTAAACAACGCGATGCTGCTCAATGATCTCGACCTCATCAACGAGCGCCGAGATAAAGCCCTCATACCAATCCAAAACTACCAACAAGCAGACCCAAAATATTACAATTCAAACGTGTGCAATCGAAGTTTCAAAGAAGGTGATCTGGTTCTACGTAAAGTCTTCCAAAACACTGCCGAACAAAACGCACGAAAACTGGGAGCGAACTGGGAAGGACCGTACAAAGTAATAAAGGTGGTCCGACCGGGACCATACAAAATCACTAACATGCAAGACCTCAAAATTCCACGAACCTGTAATGCAATGCACCACAAAAAAAACTATCACTAAACAACCACATCACAATGTACTGAACTACGAGACAGCTTGATCCACGAAAGGGGTACGTAGGCAACTCATCGCAAAACGAGTTCAGCTGTCCCCCTCTCTAAAAAGGAGGGGAGTGGGTATGTATACGTATACTCGTATACTCTCACATTTCAAATATTCGTCCATGAACTCAATTTTTTAAAAAATTTCCGATAATAAAGAAAACGCAGTATGATTTCTAGAAAGTCTTGCCAACTCCTTTTATCGCATGAACATCTCATCTCGTAAAAATAATTAATAGCTACAACAGCAATCTATGATTTTCTCAAAAATGCCAAAAAATTAACGTATTACTCGGAAACAGAAAACCTCACGACACACCAACATATTACAAACACCTTCAAGCCCGCAAACATTTCAAGCACAAAATGCGGCATATTAAAGAAAAACCAACCTACAGCATCACGAGACGTAATGAATGCTTGGGAAATCGTTTTTCGACAATAATACCTTCCTAGATAACAACACCATCTTGGAAGACCAAAACAAGTCATACACACTAAAACCTTTCACAAAAACTTTAAAAATTGGTAACACCTACCATCATGTTTGTTGCTGATCACAACAAACTCTAAACATCCTAAACAGAGTAAGCTGTCTCCTCCCATAGAGATAGCTATAATACATCTAACACAAGGATAATAGCGCTATAAAACACGGTACACTGGTTTGTGGAGAATCTCTCATCTCTGCATCACGACGAGCCATCTCATCCTGAAAGGAGACAAAATCGGCAATGTGAAGAGAAACAGCAGCGGAAAGAGGGGAACTTGATGAGCTTTCACCAAGGGCTGAACCTATCTCAATGTCACAGTTTACTTGTTTGTTCTAGGAGGAAGACATCTTTGTTGGGAGAAAATCTCGAAAAAAACAAAGAAGAGGAAAGTTGAAAAAAAAGAGGGTGTGGAGTGAATGAAGGATGGATACCCAATACTTATAGAATATTTTCCGCAATAAAATAATAAGAAAAAATTTCGAGGAAAAGGAGATAACAATCCTAGTTGTAAATTCCAATTAAACCCACATAAACGGTTGGGCTAACTGTTGGGTCAAAAACGGTAATCTATAAATCAAAGTCCAGCATTTACCATCAAGTTCTTTCGGAAAAACCTTACAAGATAACTTTCAAAAGATCTGTGGAACAAGGTGACGATCCACGAACCAGTCAACCCCGCCCTAGGGCGGGATCGTTCCATGGTCCAATCCACCCCGTCCTAGGGTGTGGATATTCCCTGGTTAACTTCACACCATCGTCGTTATAAATATACGATGATTGACCATTGCCTTAGGAAACTAATCCTACAAGGACTAGCATCATACGGAAGGCGTTTTCTCCTAAAGAAATCATAAAAAATGACTAAGTCAGAAAATGGCCCAAGAGGGTCCAAATACGACAAAAGGCCCACTTACAACTCTAGACGAGAAGGAACCCGTCCGTTATGACGGTTTACTTAGTTTTCAAAGCGATAAATGGAAAGAGATAAATATAAATTTTCCAGATAAACATGAAAATCGAAAAAGATAAGGAAAGCTTCCGCGAATGGATAAACTCAGATTGGGGCATAACGGGAAAGACGCAACCAACCCTGGAGGGGTTTATAAAGAGGAGTCAAGAAAAAACAAAAAAAAAAATCAGAGAATTAGACCTAGGAGCCTCATGTTAGCTTTAGAGAACTAAGAACTTAGGAGGCTAGACTAGAAAAGTTCATACTTAGAACGTTTTTCCGCATTATTTTGCGATTCTCATTGTTAACATTTCTCTACTCAGTCTTGTTTTTGGTGAAAATCTGGAGCTCTATTCATCTTATTCAATAAAATTCCTTTGTACAATTCTCAATCGATATTTTGTTGTCTCTTTATTTTTTGTATTGGTATGTTTTTTCAGATAGTCTGGATCCTCAAGGAAAGTCGAGAACCTCGGCTATCCTCCATTAACCAAAATTGATAGTGTGAATTTTGGTTCCCACATAAGCTTCCGTGTAAATGTAGCAATCCTGCTCCTCAAATTGTCAGCTCTAGCATCATCAAACAAATTATGCAAAAAGGCGTTCTTGATGTATGTCCAGAATGTAAGACATCATGAGGGTAGCTGCTTAAGCCAATATGAAGCATCTCCAGGAAGTGACTAGTTGAAGAACTTGTAGAGAAGGTTGTCCACAACGACTCCATTGGCTTTGATAGAAGACACTAGATCCTCAAACCGTTTCCAGATGGTCCATCGGATGCTCATGTGGTAGACTATGATAAGGTGTATGTGCCACAACGGTGAAATAAGAAGGCTTCAGTTCGAAATCGTTCCTCTGGAAAGCTGGAGGACGAATAGCATATTTGTTGGCGTATAATTGATTTGGACAGTTGTAATCAGCCAAAGTTCTGGGTCAAGCAGCCTGAACATTCTCTTCAGCTACAGCCTGAGAATTGGCTGCAGCATTAGAGTTTGTGGAATAACTGCTTCAAGATCAGGGATCATAGCCCCATGATCATCAAGTCTATAACTTGCAGCATTACGCAGATGACCTTCAGGGTCATGCATGTCTCCATTCTCATTCTTAATAAGCACTAGAATCTCAACCATGCATGTCTCCATTCTCATTCCTAATAAGCACTAGAGTCGCAACCATGTTGTCTGCTCGCTGGTAAGTGTCGCCTGCTTCTCGAGTAAGAGTGTTGATTGTTGCTCGCTCGAAGGAAGTGTCAACTGACGAAGATGATGTTGTGTTGATTGATGCTATCTGCTTTTTTTTTTTGCGGCTGGTACGCTTCAGAAGTGCAGGGTGTGAGAATAACAGAGAAAGAAAAATTTTATAAGTAACTAAAACCGAAAGTAAAACCTAGACTAAACCTATACATTGAGTCTAGTGGTGAATCTGATGATCCCCGGCTACACCCCCAAATTTGATCACTCAAATTACCCTAGAGAGACTTTACTCTCTCTCAAATAAGAGGTTCAGTTGCAGTATTTATGGATCAAATCCACATGGAGCGTGGGCACAAATAAACTCAACAGTTAAGATCAAACTAGGTAAATATATTATAAGGCAGTAAGAAGAAGACATATTGGTTTGTAAACAATTAGATGAAAGAGCTAAACTTTGGGTTTCACGAAATCTGGATTATAGAGATACCGAAGCTAAGAGTATTGTGTGAATAATAATCGTAGAACTCAAATTCTAATGTAAAGATATCCAATTGTCTATGCGTTTCTTATAAATTGTCTAAGTCCAGTGTTCCAGCTCTCACTTGTGAACACAGAATATTGATCGATGCTACCTTTCTAGTGTTGATCGACACTACCTTAGGTTGGTTTTCTAGTCCTATTCGATAAGTTCACTAATCTTCGTAGATCAGCTATCAAATGTATCTAGCAACCTAGATCATAAGAATCAATTCAGGAAGAGAACCTACTGTCGTAGTTGTCTACAATCCTAAGTTCAGGGGTCTAGTTAGACTCTAGAACACAAGTAATAAGACCAATTCTAATGAAAGATATCTTATAAATTCTCTCTAGGAATTCTATAGTTTTGGCTAATCCATCAAAACCCTAATAAACTATAACTCTAGCAAAGGAAACTACTCAGACATAGTAGAATAAATCATGTCATAAGTATGAATAAAATGCATAGAATAGAATAGAGTTAGGAAATCAAAGGAGTTCCAATACAAGCTCTGAAAGAGTAGACATAGTAGAATAAATCATATCATAATTATGTATCTTGTGTGGATGTTCTTAGTGTTCCTCTGCTTCTCCATATCCACTATCACTCTCACTATAGTTCCTACCATATGAGCTTTCTTTCTCAACTCTTGATAGTTGATCGGTTATTGAAACTATTACCAATTGTTTGATGTCCTCTACATGCAAAATACTTCTTCTTTGCTCTGTAAAAACTTCTCTAAAACTTCTCTGATATCTCTTTGTCTCTGTCAAGACATAAATATAAAAACCCAAAAATTAGGTCAAAACTCATCCAGGGTATTTTTGTCATTCTGACTTGGGCTTTGATCCTTGATCGATGTAGCACAAATTGATCGATAGCAAGTGTGCTACATCGATCGAGCTCGAGCTTCAATCATCGGTCGACACCAAATGTCTTCCATCGATCGATGGCTTTGTCGACTCCCTAGATAATCAGTTACGGATTTTCTTCTCTAGATGCTCCAAAAGCTCCAAGTATCTCATATATCTTCAAAACGTTCTTGGATCTATAAATATTCTAAAACATAGCCTAGACACACATAATAGACTCTAAAAATAGAGCATATAACATGGCCTAAAACTGGTAATAAATAGGCTATGTCAATTACCCCATACTTAACCTTTTGCTTGTCCTCAAGTAAACAAATTTATGAAAGAGGTTTTGAAAAGTAGGGACTCACATAATATCTAAGTATAACTATCACCCTACTTTGTTGCAACCACATCCTATCAAGTCAATCACATAGAAACTTTATATATTATATCCTAGTATAACAACCAAATCAATTCTACCAACAACTTAGCAAATACTAGCTCGACTCGCCCCTCTACTGATCTCATTTCTTTGCATAAAATAAAAGTGTATGCTTTACCTTGGGAGTATCGATCAAAGGACACATGGAATCTTACGTCTGCAAGTATCTGAACATCTAGGTACAAAATCTTCTATGATCCCTTTCTTCCCTCTTTTTCTCTCTTCTCTGAATCTTTTTAGATTTTTTTTTTTTTTTTTTCTCTTTTTTTTTCTTTTTTTGGGCAAAGTTGTAGGCGAATAATGGGGTCATTGGTAATTTACCTATCCTTTGCTTCCAACAATGTGTGATCATTCCTCTGAATTAGAATAATGGGGTCACTGGTAATGTACCTACCCCTCTACATCTCGGGAAGTCATCTCAATCTTTTAAGCTTTTATGTAGATGCTGAAGATAGAGAGAAGGGAACCAAAGGTGCAATAACTTGTACCTACAGACTTGCAGAAGGAATCCAATCCAGTGTATACTAAGCCCCAAAGCAAGTTAATAATGTCAGGATTAGTGTTGGAAATCAGCTTTGGTTCCTTCAAACTTTCTAAGCAAGTGTACTATAGTGGATGGATGATCCACTTTAGTATCTCTAGTAATAGAGTGTCGATCGATGTGAGGTATGTTGTGTCGATTGATGGTCGCGATCCATTGTCGACGGATGGTGACTCTATGGTGTTGATCGATGTCTGACCTGTAAGTTTCTCCTCTCTCTTTTTTATAAGTATAAAACTCAAAATAGAAAACAATATTAGTAAACCTCCCCCATAATTAATCAACACTATCACCAGTGTTATTCAGTCTGAGATTGGTGAATGAAATAAACCATAAGGTCACAATTTAATAAAGGAAAACGGTATACCTGCTTGGTGATGGTGACCATCGATCGACACAGTTAAGTGTCGTCGATCGATGGTTGTTTATCTGGCCTAATCGCATGTTGTCTTTGTATAGTATCGAAATCTTGCTTCATCTCATCCATGCATATAGTCAAACTGGTATGACATCTGTCTATAGGATAGTAGACATCATGAAGCCTTGTGTAGAACTCATCCAGTGATATCTCTTGTGCTTTGTAGACCTCATGCACAATATCATCAATCTATGCTATGTTGTATGTCTTTTGATTCTCCATATACATACTGATCCTTGCTGCATGTTCTGCTAAGCATATGTAGCTCTGCTCAAACATAGTAGCTCTCTCTAGAACTGCTCTGATGTCTTCAGCTTGCACATTCACTACTGTTCCGTATGTAGCTCGTGCATTACCATTCTCATCTTTGTAGATGCCATACTCATCTTTCTTTTTCCAATGGAAAATTTTTCTGCCTTTAGCATTTTAAGCTCTTGTGCCATGCTCGATACAGCCGTCGATCGATGTTGGGTGTGTCCTGACGATCGATGATGGGTGTGTCCTGTCGATAGATGCTGAACTCTCTGGATAGTAGGCAGTTGAAGTACAAAATTTGTGGAACTTCGGAAGGGTATTGTTGATCGATGCACGCTGTTTGATGTCGATCGATCTAAGCTGTAGAGACGTGTATGGAATATTACGGAACAGCTCGTTCTTTGGTTTCTCTAATTCGATGGACGCTGAATGAGGTGCGTCGATCGATGTGTGTCTATCCACTTTCGCCCAGCTGACGTCGTATGATACTAGGTCATGATATTCAATCATCTCTCCTTCTCCATCGATCGGTGGTGTATGGTGGCCGTTGATCGATGCTTGATTACCAACTTGTTGCCCGAACAGATTTCAAGCTCCATTGGCCATTGCAAGCATTCTGCTATCATCTGAATCTAGTTCGGACTATGCTTCTTGGTCAGTATCGATCAATGGTGAATGGTTGCCGTTGATCGATGTTGATTTTCCAAATTGATGGGAAATTTGAAAAACACCAGCCTCTTCCAGTGCAGTACCACGGTACTCGATTAGCTTTTTTTCTCTGTAATCTGCATCGTACTCGAGGTAGGCTGGGGTGTAATTTCCATCGATTCTGGTGTTGGTCGGTTCCGGGGTTAGGCCGTCGATCAATAACAAAGGGTGGGCATCAAACGATTGATGAATAGCAAATGCTTCGATCAGTGCTCTGGGTTGGGTGTTGATCGATGCTCCATCTTTAGGTTCCTCGTTGAACTCATAATTGCAATAATTGTAGAAGCATGTGGTCACAAGTTCTGCATCATTAGACAACTTTGTGAGGGCAGGTTTATTCTTATAAATTTTATAATTAACATTAGAATCAATCAAGGAAAGGCACAACCTGTTAGTCTTCATGTCGCAGATAGCTCCCACGGTAGCCGTGAATGCTCTCCCAAGTAGTAATGAAGAGTTCTAATTGATAGATATTCATGACATGGAAGTCTATAGGGACTAGGACATTCTGAATCTGCAGTAGGAAATCTCTAAAAATACCCCCTGAATCCACTCTGGAGCAATCCACAGAAACGAACGAATCACTGGAAGGCTTCACTCTCAGGTTCAACTTTTCTGCCATAGCTCTGGGTATGATGGTCACTGATGATCCAGTGTCGCAGAGGGCGTTGGGAAACTTGTGACCTTTGATCAAGCATGGAATCACGAACTTCCCAGGATCACTTTTTCTTTTTCAGAATGATCCTCTGCTCTGGAGTTGTCATATTCGTGACTTTTGGTAGATGAACTCGTTTCGTTGCTGGAGACCATCGATCAATTCAAGTGTCTCTCCATCGATCGATGGTTGAGGGTTTTCCTGATTCTGCTAACTCCATCGGTATTGTCGATCGATGTGCCTTGACCTGCAATGATCGATGCATGTGCGACCTGTCGGACGATCTCGAATTTTCCACACGGGAATCCCTCTATTGCAGCATTTCTCTCTTGACTTCTACCCAAAAATCGTCATCAGTCAATGTATTGACGTGTTGACTCTGTCCAGCCTCTATTTTCTCCTTAATCAGGTTCTCATGTCTCCTAATAGTTTCACTTATCTACATTACCTAATTCTCCAGCTTCTTCACATGGGTGTTGAGATTTTCGAACATGGTGTTGAGGTTGAGGTACAGCCCATCTATCTTTCCATTGAAATCCACAGTCATCTTCTGCTGTCCCTCTAAAACTCTATCAACCATTGCTTCAATCTTGCTTCCTTGAGCTTCTGGAGGAGGGTTCTGGTAGTAGGAAGACTCATAGGCTTTGTTGCTGTTGAAAGGCCTTCGTTGTGAACTTTGATTAAAATTACTCATTTGACCATTTCCATAGGAGTTCGTATTGAAACCTTGATTCCCTTGTCTCTAGAAACCATTCCTATCAACGTAGTTCACATCCTCTTCATTCTCATCATCTATAGACTCCATTGCTTCCACTTATGCAAAGGTGACATATTTTCTGAGAAACTTTTGAACACTACCCAGTTTTGCCTTGACTTCTTCAATCTGCTCATTGCTAGAGTTGATTTCTTCCACTGAAAGTCTGTGTTTTTGGTGTTGCAGCTGGATGCCAGATTCTCAATCAACCTTGTAGTCTCTTCAAGACTCCTGGTGCTGAAATTTCCTTCATTGGCTGTGTCCAAAACCATCTGGTACTGTAATACAATACCTCTAAAGAAAGTGTTGAGAAGTTGCACTTCGTTGAACCCATGATGTGGACAATCTCTCTGGTATGATTTCAATCTGATCCAAGAGTTTCTGAAGAATTTTGAAGGGTCTTGTGACAAGGTAGCAATCTTGCTCCTCAGATCTTCTGCTTTTGTGTCATTAAAGAAGTTGCGCAAGAAAGCATTCTTGATGTCAGTCCAGGATGTCAGGGATCTTGGTGGTAACTGCTTGAGCCAATATGAAGCTTCTCCAGCAAATGTAGGTCTCTGTTCTCATCCCTAATCAGTATCAAAGTCACAACCATCTGAACTCGTCTGCTTCTGTCGATCGGTGCGGGTGTCGGTTGATGTCGATCGATGCTAAGTGATCAGTATCGGTCAATGTGAGTAAGTTGTTGTCGATCGATGAGGGTCGGTTGATGTTGATCGATGTTGAGTGATCAATATCGGTCGACGGTGGAGTTTGGATAATGGTCGATGCGGTCCGTGAAGAAGTGTCGGTCGACGCGGTACTAATGTTGTCGATCGATGCTTGTCGTCTTTCTTTACAGATCGAGCGTTCAAGTCTGTCAGGATCAGAGGTTGATATTAGTTCTTGTCCTTTGTTGCTCTTGGCTTCTTTGCATGTAGCTAAAAACAAAGGGAAAGAAAAATTATTAGAAACTTAAAAATCAGTAACAAATCTAGACTATGCTCCCCGGCAACGGCGCCAAATTTGACACGGTTTGTTTGTTTGTTCTAGAAGGGTATAAATATCCTAAACAATCGACTGTCAAATTAATCATAATCTTAACACACTCAATAATACTCTTGCCAAGAGAGATCAGGTGTAGTACTTAGGGATATAATTCACAGAGAGCAAAGACACACAACAGATTTCTTATTTCTAAAGACTAAGCTAGGCAAATATATATAATAGTAGTGAATAATCAGATTAAGGAAATATTCCTTGTCAAGAAGTAGGATGCAATATGGAAATATGCTACTAATGCAAATATTGAAATATTCTATTAATTAACTAGATGTAAATATGAATGTAAATATGCTAGATCTAGGGTTTCAAGCTTAATGAATTATAGGGGGTAGGAAGCACGAAAATGTAAATATTGTGGAACTCAAATGTTAACTATTCTGACCATTTTTACTCCAACTCTCGTATGCGAGCAAAAGAAAAGACCATCGATCGACGACTAAGGCATGCTGTCGATCGACGGTGAAATCAGAAGGAAGTATGGGTGAGATTTGGTAAGTTCACCAGACTTATTAGACCAGCTATCGCATGTGCCTAACAGCCTAGTTCAACAGAATATATTCTGGAACAGAGCCTACTCTCATAGTTGCCTATGTCCAATCATCGAGATCCTCGTTAGCTACTCTAGAATGCAAGCATTAATCACAACTCAATTGATGGAGATTAACTTATCCTAACAATCCTATTTTTGGGCTAATCCATGATTGCTATCGTTCAACCCTAAATCTAATTAGTAACTACTCAAACATGATCTTTGTCACAGACACCATACATGAATATAATAGATATGAAATATAAAATATATAAAAACCAAAGGAGTTCCAGGAGGACTCTGAAGAAGTCTCTCCTTTCTCTCCTAATACAAAATTAATAGAACTAAAATGCTCTGTAAAAACTTCTCTAAAACTTCTCAGATCTCTTTGTCTATGTCAAGACATAAATATAAAACCCTAAAATTAGGTCAAAACTCGTCCATGGTATTTTTGTCATTCTGACTTAGGCTTTCATCGGTCAACGCCAAGTGTCTTTCATCGATCGATGGCTTTGTCGACTCTCTAGATGATCAGCTACGGATTCTTCTCCTCTAGATGCTCGAAAAGCTCCAAGTATCTCATATATCTCCAAAACGTTCATGGATCTGTAAATACTCTAAAATATAGCCTAGACACACATAATAGACTATAAATAGAGCCTATAACATGGCCTAAAACTGGTAATAAATAGGCTATATCACTTATGTTCAAAAGCTTTATCGGATTGAAAACGATTTATAAAACGGTTTATTCAAGGATTTGTAAACTTTTTTGAAATGGTGTTTGCGATTTGCTCTGTAGCACTTCCGCGAGACCTTTTTCTTACTTATCTGATAACGGTTTGCGTTTTGCTCTATAGCACTATCGTGAATGTTTATTGATATACGATTCCTAAAACGTTATAAAAATGATTTGTTTCCACGGACGCTTTTAAAAAGCGAGTCTTTGAAACAATCAAAATGCCTTCACAGACTGTTTCTGTGAACGCTTTAAGCGAGTTTGCAAAAACGGGTCTTGGCTTATTTTTATTTCTGGTGGTGATCAGTTTTAACGATCTTTGTTAAAACCAAATGGTTAATCATAATGGTTTGCGTTTTGCTCTGTAGCACTTCGCGAAACGTTTTGAAACATTCAAAAGTCAACACAAACAGTTTATGCTAACGCTTTTAAGCGAGTTTACAAAACGTTTTCAGACTTACATCGAGACGATTTGGTGATTTGTAACGCTTTTGCATTTTCTCTAAAAACATCAAAAATGACAATCGATTAAAAACTATTGTTTATTGAAATAATATGTTAATATGTTACTGTTGAATGACGTACTAATCCGTTTTCATATTTTCTTCACAAAAAAATGACGGACACTAACAACAACACCACCACCGATGCTCAAACTCCACTCAACGTTCCAACAACAACAACAACAACCACTCCCACAACAACAACTGCCCTTCCAGTGGGAAATGTTCCTGATGAAACCACTCGCCGTAGCCTTTTCGGTGATGGTCTTTATCAAACCAGCTCAGTTGAAGGAACCTCAAGTGCTCCGGTTGCAGCTCTAACTCTTCCGGCTGTTCCTGGTGTAATCTCTCAAAGTTTGATGCCGGAAAAATTTGATGGCAAGGCTGCAAAACGTGGCAAAAGAAGATGATGTTCTTCCTCACAATGATGAATCTTAAAAAAATCATCCAGGAGGATAAGCATATTATCCCTCACGTGATTGAGGATGTGCACACTTTCACAAGTTTTGACATATGGGTGCATTCTGACTTCATCTGCAAAGGATACATTTTGGATCGCCTCATTGATTCATTGTACCGAGTCTACTGTGAGATTCCCACGGCAAAAGAGCTCTGGAGATCACTAGACAAAAAGTACATAGGTGAGGACGCTGGCTGCCAGAAGTTTGTGGTTGCAAAATTCCATGACTTCAAAATGGTGGATTCAAAACCCATCATGGATCAAGTGGAAGCGTTTCAACTTATTTGCCATAAAATCGCTGCTGAAGGAATGTCCATATGTGAGACATTCACAACTCTCAGCTTCATTCAAAAGCTTCCCCCAAGCTATGCTGATTTCAAGAACTATCTGAAGCACAAAAAGGAAAAGATGGGTCTCGAGGAGCTCATCATGAGGCTTCAAATGGATTCCAGGAACCGAAATGATGAGAAGCTCTATGCTAAAGAGCACAGTGTCAACATGGCTGAGCAAAAAGGCAAAGGAAAGGCACATGCCCACTCTCCTGCCAAACCTTTCAAAACGGATGCACCATTGAAGGCTTCTGGAATAAACTTCAAGAAGAAAAGCATTGAAATAAATGCAAATGTGGCAAAATTCAAGGGAAAATGTCACTACTGCCACAAAGTTGGTCACCGGACCGCTGAGTGTTGCAGCAAGATGAAAAATGAGAAGGCTCAGGCAAATCTCACTGAGGAGAATCTCGTTGCAGTGGTGACTGAGGTCAACATGGTTGAAAGCAACAATCCTAAGGAATAGTGGTATGATACATGTGTTACCACCCACATTTGCATTGATAGGGCGATGTTCAACACCTATCAGAAAAGCAAGACTGAAGAGAAGTTGTTCATGGGAAACACTGCAGCCTCCAAGATTGAAGGCCGCGGCAAGGTGATTCTGAAGATGACATATGGACGTGAATTCACTCTGACGAATGTGAAGCATGTAACTGACATGAGGAAGAACCTGGTCTCAGAAACCTTGCTCAGCAATAATGGATTCTCCACAACTCTTGTGGTGGACAAGCTTGTGATTAGGAAGAATGCGATGTATTTAGGAAAAGGGTATGTTAAGGATGGACTGGTCAAAATGAATGTAATGATAGTCCCTCCGAAAGTTGTAGCTCCAAAATTTTCAATATATAAAAAAGAGTCCGTTACTTATTTGGTTGAGTCTTTTAATATATGGCATGAAAGATTAAGCCATGTAAACAACAAATCTATACAAAGATTAATGAATTCAAATCTAATTCCCAAATTTAAAACAAGTAAACAAAAGTGTGAAGTATGCGTACAGGCTAAGCTCACAAAAATGCCTTCACCTCATGTTGAAAGAACTAATAAACCTCTAGATTTAATTCATACTAATTTATGTGATTTAAAATACATACAAACTAGAGGTATGAAAAAATAATTTGTGATCTTCATAGATGACTGCATAAAATATTGTTATGTATATTTATTATATAGCAAAGATGAAACCTTAAAGAAATTTAAAGAATTTAAACTTGAAGTCGAAAATCAGCTTAAAACAACTATTAAAATAGTTAGAAGCGGCAGAGGAGGCGAGTATGATGGTCCATTTAATACATTTTGTAAAGAACATGGAATAATCCATCAAACTACATCTTTTTATTCACCAGAATCTAATGGAGTTGTTGAACGCAAAAATTGAACTCTAAAGGAGATGATGAATGCAATGTTGCAGGAATCTGGGTTACCTCAGAACATGTGGGGGGGAAGCGTTGTTTATCACTAATTATATCCTCAACAAAATTCCACACAAAGTAACTGGCAAAACTCCATACGAATTATGGAAACATAATTTACCTTCGTATAAATACTCAAAGTGTGGGGGTGTTTGGCAAAAGTTGCGGTACCGCCACCAAAAAGGTCACTATTGGACCAAAAACAGTGGATTGCAACTTCGACGAATATGCACATAACAATAGTGCTTATCGATTTCTAGTACATAAATTTGAAATATCATACACTCATGTAAATACAGTCATGGAATCAAGAAATGCATTCTTTCTTCGAAAATATTTTTCCATGTAAGGAAAAACAAGGTTTAAAACGAACTCGAAAAGAAATAGACGATGGCAATGACACAGAAATTGAGACAAACGTCGAAATTTCTATAAATGATTGATTAGAAAATGAAAAAGAAGATGAACCTAGAAGAAGCTAAAGAGCTCGAAAGGAAAAATCTTATGGTAAAGATTTTTAATGGCAATTTTAGTAGAAAATGATCTAAGAACTTTGGCAGAAGCCATGTCTTCCCAGATGCTCTATTTTGGAATGAAACCGTTAAAAGTGAATTCAATTCTATCATGCAAAATTACACATGGTATATAACAGATTTACCACCAGACTGTAAAGTATTAAGGATTAAATGGATCTTAAAACAGAAACTAAACCCGATGGAACACCTAGTAAATACAAAGCTAGACTTGTAGTTCAAGGATTTCGACAAAAGGAAGGCTTTGACTATTTTGATACATATTCTCCAGTTACGATAATAACATCAATAAGACTGATGATAGCGATCGCATCCTTAAAAGAATCTAGAAATTCATCAAATGGATGTAAAAACCCGCTTTTCTAAATGGTGATTTAGAAGAGAAAATTTACATGAAACAACTTGAGGATTTTGTCATTTCTGGACAAGAAGACAAAGTTTGTCGATTTGTAAAGTCACTTTATGGACTTAAACAAGAAATTAAACAACGACACAAAAAAATTTGACAATACAATGCTCTCTAATGGTTTCAAAATGGAAAGGGAAGAGAAGAGAAGATAATTACCAAACCAGAGGAAAAGAAAGATCTCAGGAAGGAAGACTCTCCAAATGGAACAGGGTTTCTGATAGGGAATTAACAGGAGGGAGGGATACCAAAAGAGGGAATATGACGAGGAGTTTAAGTCGGTTAAACAATCATCCAGGCATGACCTTTTCCAGAAAACTAGAAGTGATCACTACACATCTGGAGGAAGCCATATGAAGGTAATTAACAGGTCTAAGGAAGCGGAGGAGATTGATCAGCGAAAGGATGTAAGACCTCTGATCTTGTTTCTGGAATCATTCAGGCAACTAGGGAACAAATGGTAGATCCTAAGAATAGCATTGATAGTGGTTTAGAGGAGAATGGTCTGGATTTGGCCCATGAGGCTTTAGGAGTAGTTACTGAGGATATGGAGGAGGATAGAGAGTTTATTCAGGATGGGGATTTTAAGGACGTGGCTCGGGAGTTGACAGAGGCCCGGTCAAGGGACGTACTGAATCAGACTGATCAGGAATTGGAGTTTGAAGATTTAACTGATAGGGATAATGAGGGGGATCCAGTTAGCCTTATTACTAAAGAGAAAGAAGTCGCCGTGGAAAGAAAACAGGGTGCTCGCAAGAAACTGTTTAAACCGGCGGCTCTTGCTGTGGGAGGACGAACTAAGAAGAGGATGGTTCAGGCACTCCTATCACCAAGGAAGAAATCAGTTCTTAAAGGTGGGAAGATACAGGAAGAGAAGGGTCCCTCAAACCCGTCCTCAGAACCAACAGCATAATGTTTTTCATGGATTACAACAGCAGAAGAAAGCAGGTTTGGAGAAGATGGTGGCTTCAGTTTTCAAAGTTTTTGATTTTTATTAAGAATAAAAGTATGAGTTGTTTGAGTTTTGATTTTGGGTCTTACCATAGAGTAATGGATCCTTTGTTATTGTTGTTTCTCTTCAGTTCATTTGTTTTGAATGAATTAATAAAGAATCTCTTAGTTTGGTGGTGATATTTTCGATTTATTATGGAATATCATGGAATCTTAAAAATCTTAGGGGGTTTGATCCAGAAGTATACTAGGGGGACTCAAAAAGTAGATGGTTCAAGTCAAGTTACAGGTATTATAGAACGGAGATGTCTGAGGTTAATTACTGTATATGTCCTATGGAGACTGTATGTGGTTACAAGGGGTTCCTTTTCAAATATCATACTGGGGCACAACTGTGGTTTCTAACAGGATTGACACGGCTTTGCTGCTGGAATAATAAGGGGAACAAGTGGGAAGGTCAAGATGATTGTGTGTCATCATACACTAAGCTATGGTCACAACGTTGTATGTTTAAGTTACATAATGATGGTTTATGGAAATGGGATCATACAGTATTACACGTTGGGGGGAAGATGCATTGCATGAATTATATTAATAACGCCCCTTGTAACTATTATATCGGATTCTGGAGCATAGGAACTATGAGTTGCACTGAGGAATTAAGGCCAAGGATGGATGTAGTTGTTTCATTACACGATTCGCCGTTATTTATAAGGGCGGGTTTGTGTACAACAAACCAAGGACGGATAAATTTTCTTATCACGAATTTTAGCATCTGGTGGAGACAGTGGAATGTAAGAGGAATGTAAGCCAGAGGCTTTCGACGGTGTTATTTTGGCTGGCCAAGACATTTGATTCTCCATAGGGAATTTGATCTTTTGTTGAGAAATAGAGAAGGGGGTGATATGAAGAACTATGAGCAACAAGGCTTGAATTATTTGATAGAAAATAAGGGGTGCAGTGGAGGAAAATACAGGTACTCAGAGTAATAGCAAAGTTCACTAATTGGCGACGAGCACTCCAATTGGGTATTGGTAGTTTAATTTCAATTTTATTAATGTCAGGGATCATTTTGAGATTTAAAGGAAGGTTGATAGGAAAACAAGGGGTTGATATGGAGACCATACTTCTACGATGGGTTTTGAGATGGTTTATATATTGAGTATTTCCATATCTTTAATCACAATAGTCTTCTAAATAGATTTAAGCAGATTTGGTCTCAAAAGTGTACCCGAGGGTAGAGCTCATGGGAGCACAATGAAAGGCCTTATTTTATGAGAGTTCTAAGCTGAAATTGTCGGAGAGCGGGAAGTAAATAGACTATTAGCTATCTGAGGGAGATTTGACATAAACATAAACCGGATTTCTTATTCTTATCTGAGACAAAACAAGATATAGCCTTCATGCATGGGTTTCAGTCCCATTTTGGTTATGATAGAATGGTCACGGTAGATCCAATTGGAACGAGTGGGGGTTTAGCGCTGTATTTTAATAATGAATATCAGGTTAATATTCTGTTTACCAACAATAGAATGATTGATGTGGAAGCAATGATTTTTGGAAAAAGAGTTTTTATTACTTTTATTTATAGAGAACCAGTTCCGAAGTTACGGGATCAAGTATGGGAAAGACTTACGAGATATGGCTTGGTAAGAACGGAGCCATGGTTTATAATTGGAGATTTGAATGAGATCACAGGTAATCACGAGAAAGACGGAGGAGCATTGAGAGATGCAGTCTCTTTTATGAGTTTTAATAATATGATCCGCAATTGTGGTTTATTAGAATTCCCAGCGAGGGGGAATCAAATGTCTTGGCAGGGGAGAAGGGAAAAGTAATGGTAAGATGCCGTTTGGATAGAGCTTTGACTAATGAAGATTGGCACACTTTATTCCCATGCTCCTTTACTGAGTATTTAGGTATGGTCGGATCTGATCATCGCCCAATAGTAGTTTTTTTGGAGAATAAGATTACAAAACGGCGGGGACAATTTTGTTTCGATAAAAGGTGGATTGGTCAGGATGGTTTATTGGAATCTATTGACAGGGGGTGGCATGCCTTGGAAGGAAGTAATGATCCAGATATTGTTACTCGAATTAGCAATTGCCATCACAAAATTGCAAAGTGGAGAAAGAATAATCCACCATATGGGAAGGATATAATAAATGAGCTTCAAAGAGCACTAGAGGAGGTACAATCTGATAATTCAAAGACTCAGGAGGATATTGTTGGTGAGTCAAGGAAACTACAGGAGGCTTATAGAGATGAGGAGGAATTTTGGCAGCAGAAAAGCCGAAATTTGTGGCATACATCAGGGGATATTAATACAAAATTCTATCATGCGGTAACGAAACAACGCCGAACCAGAAATAGAATTGTGGGCTTACATGATGCACACGGACAGTGGGTAACAGAGGAAAATGGTATAGTAAAAGTGGCTGTAGACTATTTTGAGGATATATTTAACTCAACCTCGCCGTCAGATTTTGATGGATTTTTAGAAGAGATCCCCTCAACTATTACTCCAGCGATGAATCAGCGCTTTTTACGTAGTGCGACGGAGGAGGAAGTGTGGCAGAATTTGTTTATGATGTATCCAGAGAAAGCACCTGGCCCAGATGGGATGACAGCTTTATTTTTTCAGCATTCATGATCTATCATAAGGAAGGATCTTTTGGAGATGGTGAATATTTTTTTGTCGACATGAGTGATGGATGCTAGACTGAATTTAACAAACATTTGTTTGACACCAAAAACAGACCAACCTATGAGGATGACGGAGTTGAGACCAATAAGTCTTTGTAATGTAGGATATAAGATTATCTCGAAGCTTTTATGTCAAAGGCTAAAGGGCTGTCTACCAAACCTTATATCAGAAACACAATCAGCATTTGTGGTGGTGTCAGCATTTGTGGTGGGATGTCTGATTTCTGATAATATTCTCATTGCCCAGAAAATGTTTCATGGCCTTAGAACCAATAAATCTTGTCAAAACAAATTTATGGCGATCAAGACGAATATGAGTAAAGTATATGATAGAGTGGAGTGGGATTTTATCCAGGCGGTAATCCAAAAGATGGATTTTATTCTCAATGGATTCAACGGATTATGGAATGTATATCATCCGTTCAGTACAGAGTTTTAGTGAATGGACAGTCGAAAGGACTTATAATCCCACAAAGAGGGTTACGGCAGGGTGATCCACTGTCCCCTTATTTATTCATTATATGCACGAAAGCTTTAATAGCAAATATTAAAAAGGCAGAAAGAGAGAAAAAACTCACTGGGATAAAAGTTGCACGAGCATGCCCCTCGATTTCCCACTTGCTTTTCGCGGATGATAGTCTTTTTCTGTAAGGCACAAAAAGATGAATGTGAAACAATCTTGCGGTTATTAAAGAAATATGAACTTTTGTCGGGACAATTGATTAATTTTCAAAAGTCTTTGACACAATTTGGACACAACATTTGGATCTTATAGTAAGTTCACTCATTAACGAAACAACTCGATCATGAGACTCTCAGATAATTAGGTCACTGGTGGATCCGGAAGATGTGAAGATTATAGAAAGTATACCATTGAGCCGGATATATTCACTGGACAAGGAAGGTTGGCATTATACCACGAATGAGAAATACTCAGTCAAATCTGGATATGTGGAGCGGGTGTATCCACATATCGTTAAGCCAACTCAGGTACATGGCCCAAACGTCACTCCATTAAAGGCGTTCTCTTGGAAAATAAGGTGTCCACCCAAGATCAAACATTTGATATGACAAATAATTATGGGTTGTCCGTCGGTGAAGAAAAATTTACGGGGACGAGGAATGCAAGGCGATATTCAGTGTGCACGTTGCGGAGCTGGTGAGAAATCAATAAATCATGTATTCTTTGAATGTCCTCCAGCTGTTCAAGTTTGGTCTCTCTCCCAAATTTCCTCGAACCCACTTATCTTTCTTACTCAAGCAATTTTCACAAACATGAATCATTTGTTTTGGAGGATTGAACCATCCATGGAAAATCATCAATTTGCATGGATTATATGGTATATTTGGAAAGCCTGGAATAATAAAGTCTTTAGTAATATAGATATTAATCCTCAGGATACCTTAAACACTGCAGCATTGGAATTGGATTCATGGTATGAAGCGCAAGCGGAGATACAACAGAGGGCTCAATTAAGAGTGACAGAGGCACCCATTCTTCCTCAACTCCCGGGAGATGGTGTTACTCAGATGCATCTTGGAAAGATCAGGAACAATATTCAGGACAAAGATGGTATAGTACCCTAGAAGGCTTTGAGGGGTTAATGGGTGCAAAGAACACGAGAGTCAGTCTGACACCGCTTCATTAAGAACAAGAGGCTCTCATATGGGCTATGGAAAGTATAAAGAATCTAAGACAATAATATCATGTGGCTTTTGCTATGGATTGTTCTCAAGTGGTGAAGATGGTTTCGGAACCTGAAGAATGGCCGGCTTTCGCAACATATTTTGAGGATATTCGTCTATTGACAGACGGGTTCAGTCACTCGGAGATTATATATGTACCACGAACGCAAAATACAAAGGCGGACAGTCTTGCACGCAGTGCTCGGCAACAAGCGTCTTTTGTCATTCATATGGACACAGAGTTGCCTACATGATTTACATAATCGTAATTGAGTTTGTATGTTGATGAAAAAAAAATGGTTTCAAAATAAATGAATGTGATAAATGCATATACTACAAAACTACCAAAGATGTGTATATTTTGCTATGTTTATATGTAGACGATATGTTTGTTATTGGAAGCAATAAAGACATAATCAATCAAACAAAAAACATGCTCAAAAAAAATTGAGATGAAAGATATGGGATTAACATACGTTATTCTCGGGGTTAAAGTCACAAGAAATTCAAACAGAATTATCTTAACCCAATCTCATTATGCACAAACAATATTAGAGAGATTTAAAAATTACTCTAATAGTACTACAAAAACTATGTTAGATCCTCAAATGCACTTGACAAAGAACTCACGTGAAGCGGTTTCACAAAACGAGTATGCATGTTGTCTAGCGCATGCAGTTAACATACTTAGTCGTTATACAAGTAATTCATGTCATACACACTGGAAACTATAACAAGAGTACTCAATTACTTGCGCTACACCAAAAATTTTGGGCTTCAATATGGTAAAGAACCATCAGTTTTAGAAGGATATAGTGATGCTAACTGGATATCGGATTATAAAAACTCAAAATCCACAAGTGGATATGTCTTTACTTTAGGAGTAGCAGCAATTTCGTGGAAATTTACCAAACAAACAGTTCTAGCCATATCCACAATGTAATTTGAATTCATAGCCTTAGACAAAGCAGCAGAAGAAGCTGGATGGCTTAAAAAAATTTTGGAAGATATTCCTATGTGGGAAAAACCGGTACCAGCTATATGCATACATTGTGATAGTCAATCAACTATAACTCGGGCTTAGAATAATATTTGCAATGGTAAATCTCGTCACATCAGAAGATGACATAAAACCATTAGACAACTTATCTCAAATGGTGTAATTACAACTGACTACATGAAATTGGCTGACAACCTAGCGGATCCATTCACTAAAGGTTTGTCACGAGATGTTGTTGATAAATCATCAAAAAGAATGGGTTTAAAGCCTACAACGAATGAGGATGCTTGATTGCAACCATACCTATCATGACTGGAGTTCCCAAGACGTAGGTTCAAAGGAAAAACAAAATCAAACAAAATCTACTCAAAGCACTTTGAGACAAAATAGTCTCATCGCAGCTCTTAAAGATGATAAAAGTGCTAATGAATGTGAATATAATAAGCATTAGCTTTAATGCTTCCATAGCTTCTAAAGTGGAGTATTATTCAATACGTTTCATGGTCAATCACCTAATGAGTGTGAAATGGGGCCGTTTCTAGGAGAATGAATGCAACGCTATATTCTCTAAGTTCACTCATGAAAACCAGGAATAGTTCAAAGCCACAATGAACACAATAGAGAACTAAGTTCTACAAGAAAATGAAGCTGCGTTATGTATGTTGTCTTGGTCTACATAAAACACTGGTTGGTTCAGGACATCATGTTCACCTTCCAGTATAGTAAACCCGACAGATATTAACTATGAGTGGTTCAAGGCTTAAAACTGCCACCAACTCAAACACAATGATTTTTCACAAACATTCTCAATAAGTTAGTCTGTCTAGTCAGAAAATTTTATAGAGTTTCTAGAGTCTATCGAATCTGCATTTAGTTTGCATATGTTTAGAGTCATTTTTATTCATGTGAGGGATTGTTGGGTCAATTAATGAAGTCAAATGGGCTGGAATATTAATTGGAAAATAAGTGAATACAAATGGGGCATTAGTAGCCTATGTTAATTAAATGAAGGAAAGTTGTTTCCCCTTGTCCCACATCGGACAACAACAACATTGAGGAATATATATATGTTTTGAAGCTATGAGTTATTAAACAACTCAGGAAGAGAGGAAGGTCCCCATGCGTGCATGCGCGCCATCACCGTCCTTCCGGCTCAGCTGGGCTTGTGCTCGGACTCGGGCTGGGGCTGGATATTGGGTCTTGGTGGAGGGCCTCCGGCCTAATAAGATTCTTTTGGGACCAAATTAAATTCAACATTTTGCTATTTTATTTTGATAAAACAGCATGACATTTGTGTATAAACGACATGTAGTTCGTTTAAAAATGACACAAACTTTATCTGTTCAAATGGATCATAACGAGTCAACAGAGGAGAGATCTTGCGGAAAAAGTTTCTCAACGCATACTCCCAAGATTTCCGAGAGATTTTCACTACAGTTACAAAAAGCCGCTCAATGACTCCTCTTTAAATAATCAGTCTCCTTTTCTCTCATTTCATACTTTTCACATCGAAAACCAACAGAGAAAATTCGTTAGCGTAAGTCAATAGTTCGAGAGTGTTTGTAGATCTATAGTTCGTCGAAACGATCACAAGTGAAGTGTGATTTCGTCTTACATGGTTGTACCCTGAGACTCGATATTCGTACAGTTTTATCTCACTACAGAGCGAATATTTAGAGTTAAGGAAAGAGATCATATCTCGTCTCTATGTTTGTTTCTGAAACAAACGTTTTCTTATCGGTTTCATTTTGTCTTTTGATCCGTGACTTTCCTTAAAATTAGTTATTTATATTGTTTATATTAGTTCAGTTTTCCAACTTCTACAAGGAAAAGATGAGTTTTCTTGTTCTCAATTCAATCGATGAATCGATGAAATCCGAGTAGAAAAGAAACCCGACAGAGGAGAGAGAGAGATGAAGATGGTGGGTCTCGCTCGAGAAATACTCGGTTTGAGAAAGAGAATAAGAAGAGCACTTTCGATATTAACTACCCTCTCAATAATATAAAAAAAAAATAAGAATATATAAAAATTATTAAGAGTATAACAAAATAGATTTCCCTGTCCCAATAAACGAAATTGTTATTTCTTTTAATCACAAAGGAACATCTCTATCTGGGATCCCTTTAGTTGCCGTTCACCATTTTCACGAAGCAAGACGATGGCTCAAACTTTTTTCAACTTTCAGGTTTCTCCGTCTTTCCCAATCTCCAAAACCATAATTAATCACTCTTACTCCCTCAAGAACTTGAAGAATCCGAGCTTAAACTCGCGATGGCGCCTCTTGATTAATCGAATCCGAAGCTCAGCTTCATCCGACAGTGTCGGCAACACCTTAAGAACTTGCAAGAATTGCAAAACCCAATTCGATCCCATACTCAACCATCCACGAGCTTGTAGATTTCACACTGCTCATTTCGGAGGTAAAGTTAGCGTTTTTGTTCGAACTCTGTTTCGGGGAATTTGAAGAATGGATTGTTTTTTTTTGTTAGGAGAGACGAAGAGGAAGTTCGAGAGTGTATACACTGGCGGGACGATGGACACACCAAACTCTGGGAAAGTTTTACAGTATTGGCATTGTTGTGGTTCTGAAGATCCCTTTGATCCTGGTTGTACTGCTTCCCCTCACTCCACATATGACGATTGATGCAATTTTTCTTTGTTAATGTAATCTAAAAGAATGTAATGAATGAACTTCATATGAAGGAAAAGAAAACAAGAAAGGAAAAGAATATTCTTTAGTTTTCAAATGCTGAGAATCGAAAATATTTCTTCTTAATTCTTTTTAATCACATTACCTTGCCATATTGTACACAACAAGGTTTGGCCTGCTTCTAGCTTTGCTTGTCAGTTATGTGTTATTTTTTCTTGTCGTCTATTGATTCTTGCCCTGTGATCTTGGTTTTGCTTATTGTTGGGATAGTTAAAAACGTTAGCTTTAGCCTTTGGTTTAGTTTATCTGATGTTTTCTTCTCTTAGACTGTTTTTTTTCTGTCGTTTGATTATATATATCATTTGAGTTCTCTACTTGGTAAGAATTAGGATGGGAGATCATTTAGTGTTGGTGGTTGATAGGTTATCGAGCAATTCTGGTCTCGTAGCGTTAAAGGCAGATAAGGAAGATGGTGCATCTGAATCCGTAACTGCAGGAACTGATGATATCTCTAAGAGAGAATTTGTACAATGTAGGATTTGTCATGATGAAGATGAAGATTCCAACATGGATACTCCCTGTTCTTGTTCAGGAACATTAAAGGTTCTTTATCTTTGTTTTCAGTTGTTTCTATAAATTTTGATTCTTAACCTCAAGAAGCGTTTTATCAACCGTCGCAGTTTGCACATCATCATTGCATCCAGAGATGGTGCAACGAGAAAGGTGACACCTTATGCGAAATTTGCCGTCAGGTTAGTCAAGTACAACATAATCATATAGCTTCTTCTTCTTCTTCTTCGTCTTCAAACTGTCACATGAAACCTTGTTTGAATGACAGCAATATAAATCTTGTTACACAGCTCCTCGCCAATTGTTTCACTACACAGGCATCTCTATGAACTTCAGGTACCTTTTTGGTTGCTCTTACCTTGATTATTGTTCAAAATTTTAATTATTCTACTGAGAATCATGTTCTTTGATGGGATTGTCCAGGAGTGATTGGGGAATAGAGGCACTAGATCTTCGTAACCCTTATTTTCTAACCGATGATCACGAGCTTTATTCGTTTCATAGCCCCACAAGCTTGATGTGTTGTCGCGTAATTTCCTTGCTGGTATGTTTCTTCTCTCTCTAGATTCTTGAGAACAAAACCCTGAATGTATATTATCATCTTCGTGTGCAGTTCATATTCCTGCTGTTCTTGCGCCATTCTCTTCCAGTCTTTCTAGGTGGTATCGATGATTTCTCTTCAACTTTGCTTCTGGTAAGTTCGATAGCTCGAACATACATCTCCATTCCTTTTCCCAAGGTAGAGAATGATGTTGTTGTCTTTTTTGCAGTTACCATTACTAAAAACATTGGGAATCTTGCTGGTTGCATATTTCTTTGTCAAGTCATTCACAGCTATACAACGTTGCAGGCAAGAAAGGGTAAGAAAAAAGCTACTTTGACTCCCAAAATATGATTCTTGCAGAGATATTTAAACTTTGTTTTCAATTAGGATACGAGATTCTCTGGTTTCTCTTCTGATGAAGAAACTGCGCCGCCTCGGATATTGCCCGAACGACCTGAACTTCATGTTCCCGTAAACTAAGACAATCAATTTATAAATTTTCCTTCTATGGTTTGATTTGTACGATTGTGTACCACTAACACAAAATACACAAACTATACATACCCATTAAATAAACAGAAATTTCCTTAGATAACTCTTTTTATTATTTTGTTCTTTACAAAAATAGTTTTTAAGGAAGAAAATGATCAAAATATATTTTTTTAGAAGTTAAATTTTTTATTTATATGCATTTATATCCCTAGAATTAACTAATTTAGACTTCAGGGTTTAGAGTTAAGGGGTTGGTTTGAGGATAAAATTTCAAATTTCAAAAAAAAAATTAAAAAAATTGAAAATTTCAAAAAAAAAATGTTATTTTGGTCATTTTATTTTTCTAGGGTTATTTTTGTGATAAAAACTTAAAACTACTATTTAAGAGAATTGCCTTTAAATAAATGTTGATTTGGTATAACGAACGATTGTGATTCAAGGATCAAATTGTGCAAAATATCCTGAATTTCACATCTTAAAATGGTCATGAACCTCTTTAATCAGTAACAGCCGATTGTGTTTGGAGAATTTTACTATAGGAGACACATTCCTAGTTTTATATTACAATAAAAGACACATTGGAAAGGTGAGACACTTTGTCTTACCCAAATTACCAGGCTAACCTCCAATTAAGGGAGAGGTGTATTTAGTCACATTACACATTAACTGCAACGAGACAGTTTAGCTTCTCTACAACACTATTTTTTTTTTTTTGTAATCTTATCTTAAAAAAATCTTATCTCTTCCTAATCCCTAAATCTTCTAACCTAATTTATCTTCCCCCTTTCGAAACTTTCTCGTAATCAGAATTACACATTTTTAATTCTCTGATTTTTTTTCATTTTCGCAAATAAGAAGAGAAGAGCTTCATAAAACAAGGCTGCAGCCGCAAGTAAACATGATTGAGTTTTCTCTTATCAACCGACATAATGACAAGAGGCTTGTATAAATTCTCCTGTATGAGAGACTTACAAGACGTGAGCATGGAAGGTATGGAGGTGAAAGTCATGGTGGAGGTGGTGGTGGATATGGATACGAAAATGATGGATACAGAGGCTGAGATAGCGGTGGGAGGGATACATATGCTGAGATTGCGGTGGATAGCGGAGTGGAGTTTGTGGTGGTTATGGATACAAAGGTTGATACGTAGGTGACGGCTGTGATAGTGGTGGATACTAGGGTGGAGGTTGTGATAGTTATGGATATAGAAATGAATATAATGGTGGTGGACTGACCACATATCGCATGACCACATATCGACTGACCAAGCTTCCCCTAACCACGACTCTCCTCACCAAAACTACACTGACCACGACTCGCTAACCACCACTCTCCTTTCCACAACTTCAACTTTCACTTACGTCGTATCTTCATTAATTGCACCATCTAATGCTAAACCCTATCATACAATAATAGCCCTCAGATCTAATGACTTCAACCAGATCCAACGACTCAGATCGAATCACTCCCTCCCATATATCCACTTTCCTATACAATGCTTTATCATTTATGGCAACTTAATGATTTTAAACTTTTAGTTTATAGTTCAACTTTAACTTTATATTTGCAAGCACACACGATTCAGTTACAGAACCAGGATTATTTATGTCATCAGCAAAATAGCTGGCACACACATTGTGTGTCAATTCCACATTGTGTCTTTTAGAGTAAAAATAAGTTGTAAAGTGTCCCTTAATGTAAGTCTCTCTTGTGTTTGATTCAGAAACTTCAACTGGATTCCTATTTGTCACAGTCCATTTGGAACCCCAAACGTCCATGTAGAGAAAGCATGCAAATGGGCCGACCCAATCAATAATGTGATGTATAAAAATGTATGATTGGTCACGGGAATTTTGTTTTAGTAATCAAGAATAAAAAAGTTTGGTCGATACAAGAATTAGAGATGTTCATTTATACAAATTATCTAAATAAATATTTTTATATTTTGCTATTTGGTTGTCTAAGACTTCTATTGTGGTTTGGGTAACGAATTTTAAGCGTGGATGGTGGTCTTAGGAGTGATGTCTTATTCTCTATAATTTGTGTAGTTTTTGTATGTTTCTGACTGCTTGTATGTAACTCCAACATTATGTATTTATCGCGAAGTACATTTTATCTTCTAGCGAAATCATCAAAATTGCTTAACAGACTAGGTCTGATTTTGGACTTAGCTCCTAATGGGCATGTGCTAAGCCCATTTCCAACAATAGACCTCACAGTCCGTCAAGTGTCAAGTCTTGGTGAATTTTATTGTTTTTTCTGAGTAAAAATCAGGTCGGCTATATGTCTCGTAATAGATGTGTTTTAGAAAAAGAAAACTGTGACGAGGTTCCTTCCACCTATTTAAATGACATTTACTTCCTATGATTTTTATTTTTGGCTCTATCCTTTAGGTAAAGGTATCTTTCTCTCTCCCTTATCTTGATATTTTTTTTTATTGTTAGTTTTTGTGAGGTCTCTATTTCTTTATAAAATCTAAGGGAAAAAATGTTTTATCAAAGGATTGTGTTTGGTTTTGACTTGAGATGAGTTGGTGTTTTCTATTTGTTGCCGCGAGGTCGTCTTTGACTGAAGGGTTGCCATCCTCTGAGGTCATCGACACCGCTTCTGGTGAGAGAGAGGTGAGGTCATTGCAAGCTGGGATGGGGTTCGTAGTTACATTTGGTGTTGAAGACGAGCAGCTGGTCGACGGTGAGGTTGTCGTGGGGCGAGTGGGATCCAGATCTTGCATCGAAGGAGTGGAGGTGAAGCTCGTCGACGGTGAGGTTATTCCTAGATGAGCAGAGGCAGAAACTCATGGCGTCAAGGTCATCGTTAGACGAGCAGTGGCGAAGGTTTGTGACGGCAAGGTCGTCACTGGACGAACTGAAGTGGAGGCTTGCAATGGAGAATTTGTCCTTGATCGAGCAGAGGCAGAATCTTATGTGAACGTCGAGATTGGAGATGGTTATGACAAAGATGAGGTGGATGGAGATCATCATCAGTGGGGGTGTAGTGAGGCCAAGGTAGTCTTTAGTAGCTCGTGATTTTAAGTTTGTTGATGAGGAGCTGAGGGCTTCTGTGAACGGGGTTTTGAGCAAGCAGAGAGCTGACAGAGGACATCTTAGTCTGAGATCGTCAAAGGTGGTCCCAAGATTGGTTGTGGTCCCAAAAGCTGAGGTTCCTCAAGTCCGCAAGGGTCCTACGACAAGGTCAGGCTCACAGTTCATAAGAGATGGTTTCACCAAGGCTGTCCAAGAGATGCTAGATCAAGATCAGACCGGCCTCAAGCAGCTGCTAATCCAAGAAGTGTCTGAGTTTAAGATTGAAGATCCCCCGGTCCAATAGAGGTTCAAGATCAGTCTGGTCTGATCCAATTCTCTTCCATCACCCATAACCGAACCGGCCTGATCATCTCCATATTAAATCTTGGTTCGACCATACATCCAATTGCCTCCGGTTCAGAGACTTAGCCGCCTAACCCAATAAAGGTAAGCATATAGATTTCAATTAAGATTTCTAACCGGTTTATTGTCTTTGGTTTGTCTTGGTTTAATATTTTTGATTTCTATTAAGACGTTATGGGCAAACTTGTTACTTTTTATTTTTAGAGTCCAATAAATTTAAGGCCTTCGTTTAGCCTTTGCTTTAGAGTCCAAGTAGAGTCGGACCTATTCGTCTTAGCCTAATACGCCTTAGAGTCCAAGAGAGTCTTGTTGTTTTGCTTCAAAGTCCCCTACAAGGGCAAACCTGCATTGGGTATATAAACCTATTATAAGCGGCCGTGTACTTTTTACCTAAGCTAATATATGAGTCAATTTTCCCCCAAGCAAAAAAACTAAATCTTTCTAGTTTTGTGTGAGCAAACCTAGACATATCAAAGAGCCTCCCCATTGTTCTTTGTGGAGTCCACCGGTCCATCTTCATCCCTTGTCTGATCTTGAGAGAGATACACGTCCAGCAAGAACCGGATCCATCTCGTTCCATCATTCCACCCACTGATCTTGTTGAGAGAGACACACATTCAGCAATAAGGATCCCATCTTCCATCGATCTTCAATCAATTGCATTTATTTTTAAAAAATCAGATTTAATTTTTTAAACTTAAAAAAAAAATTCACTTTCCTTTTCTTTTCAAATTTGATTTTATTTCATTTAATTGTTTCCTTGGTCGATACCCTAAGTATCCGACCCTCTCTTATTTAAACCATTTGTTCCTTTTGTATTTGATCTCTTTTTTTCTCTTAAGTCTTATAGGCGACAATGAGAGATTTAGGTCAAGACCAAGCTACTGTCAACGTTCACGTAATGGCGTCTCAAAACCAAGTTTCGGCTAGCCTACAAGCCGTAACCGAGCAACTAGCTCAACTGGAGGAGCGGATCCGAGCCAAAGTCCAATGACCTCAGGGGAGAAACCACCCCTACATCGACGATCCTCAGTCCCAAACTGACGAGGATAGCTAAGACTCGGAACCACCCGACCGCGCTGATCGCCGTAATGCCCAAGACGGAAGGAGAGGTGTGCATGGGCATCGGATCCAAGGAAATGGGAGTATGGTTAGAAGGAGAGGCCGAGACTGAGAAGAAGAGGCTCCGTGGCAAGGAGGCAAGGAACTCAAGTTCAATCCACTAACCTTTGCTGGGAAGGTTAATACGGATGCTTACATTGAGTGGGAAATGAGGATATAGTACATATTTGATTATTACAACTACTCCGAGTCCAAGAAAATAGCCTTAGCTGCTGCTCAACTAACCGACAACTCTCTAACCTGGTGGGATAGAGAGGTTGCAGATGCTGGGAGGGTCTGAACGGTCCAAAGTTGGGAAGAAATACAGTCCAAGCTCCGCACCAGGTATGTTCCATCCTATTATCAAAGAGACTTACAAAACTACAGTCATGCCATCGTTGGAGACTTTGTTCCAGCCTTCAGGCTCGTCCACGATGCCAGTTCATGTTGAGGATAGAGAGAAGGATCCGGAATCGATGCCCCCTCCTTTGGCTAAGCGAGGAATCGTCGTAGGGCCGCCTGCTCCTAGTGCTGCTCCGATCGTTCCTCCGAAAGGTCGAAAAAAACCCTCCTGCCGGCGAGGCGGCTAAGAGGAAAAAATGCACTAAGGGCGGAGAAAGCGATTCTGCATCGCAGGGAGGATCTAGCTCAAATGCGATATCACGACACCTTGTCAAGGTTTGTTTTCGAAGATCTAGCCCATTTTCATGTTGTACCATTTTATAACCCGTACGAGACCTTGAGAAGTTTGTATCCTTGATCGATGGGATGATCGCTGAGTGTGGGTCAGAGGTCGAGCGTCTTACGAGGGAATTAGCGGAGTCTCGAGAAGAGTCATCAGTGTTTGAGAAAAAGTTAAAGATTATCGAAGATGCTCATTCCACTGAGGTGTCCCGGTTCGAGACTCGGATTGACATACCCGAGAGAGACCTTGGGAAGACTGTTAGCTCCTTGCTCAAGGCAAAGCAGGTTGGCAATACGAAAGCTTTGAAGGCTCGTCGGCTCCAGCGTCGCCTTCAGAGTGAAGAAGGTTCGATGGCTCGTGGGATCGAGGAAGCCAAGATGGCCCTTCGCGCTGAGTTTGGGGCCTGCTTGGCGAGGATTGCAAGTTCCCTCAATTCTTTGACGGCCATCCGAACTAGATATCTGGCTCTCGCGGCCGTTGAGGGAGGAATGAGCGAGGTCCGGTTGTTCCAGGGTGATGCTCCTCTGTCTCCACAAGCCGAGGAAGCCCGACTTTCGGCATGCAGAGAAGAGTTGGGGGTTGATGAGGGTGATTTCGACATGATCCTTGGCAGTCTGAGATCCGAGTGCCTCTTTCCGCCGTGCTTGGGCTATATGGGAGGGCAGGATGCCGTGGTCGTTGAAGGTGCGGACCCAAGCTCGGACGAGGTGATGGTCGAAGGTGAGGTTGCAGGAACTGATAATGAGTGAGGTTGCAATCTAGTATGAGATTTCTTTTATGTTTTTTCGTTTATGTTTGGATTGGTCAAGTGTGGCCTTGTTTTTATTTTGGGACTGGACTTGGGTGGATTTGAATCCCTTCCGCTTTGCGGCTTTTGCATGAATGGACCAATCTTTTTATTGAAAGGGTTTGAGTTTTAAGAGTGTGTTGGGTAGTTGTGTGTAGAGGGAAGATTATGTGTTGTCATCTCACAACCTAACTCTTCTTTGTAGATCGTTTTATTCGTTGCTCGTTCAAGATGTGCGGAAAAGTTTCATGGGCGTTCAGATATGAACGAAGAGGTATGCTTTCAGGATCTCGTATCTTTCGGTATTCATGCCTAGAGACATTAGAGACCAGTGTGTTGGATTTATAGGTCAAGACCTAGGTTTACTCTCGTTTAAGGTTGTGCGATGACTAATCGGCTTTTGTTTTGCGTGTTGCGATTTTAACCTGATTCTGTACCGCTTTAAAGTCCGTAATATATTCTCGGCTTATACGACTTGTATGGTCAGAATTTAGCATCTCTTTGAGGACAATTTTTAACTCCCGAAAGTGCTGACCAAAAATTCTGGATTTCTTGTATAGCGCTATTATCCTTGTGTCGGATGTATGAGAGCTATCCTTGTGAGATAACTTAGTCTATTTAGGACGTTGTGAGTTCGTTGTGATCAGCAATAAAATTATTGGTAGATATTACTCTTTTTGAGTTTTCGTGAAAGACACGTGTTTGAGAGGGTGTGCGTGTTTTATAGTCGTTGGCGGACTGTTTTTTTATGAAAAAGAGTTCCTCGTGCATTGGCGACGTCTCGCCAAGTCAAGGGTTTGACTTTTCTTTATGTTGTGTCTTGCAACAAGATTGTTTGCGGTGTGTACGAAAGACCATCGTTTTTTACTTGATTTTTGGGCGAAGTAAATTACGAGATTTGATTTTTTGATGAAAGAAGAATTTTGTGAAAAAAATCGCGGCGAGAAAAGCTTGCGTTTTCTTTTTAGAAAAACTTTTCGAAAATATCGAGTACATGAACAGATATTTTGAACTTTTTTTGGAGTATACGAGTATACGTATACGTACCCACTCCCCCCCCCCCTTTTTAGAGAGGGGGACAGCTGAACTCGTCTTGCGACGAGTTGTCTACGTACCCCTTGCTGGGGATCAAGCCATCTTGTAGTTCAGTTTTAAGTGAATGCTTAGTGATAGTATTTTTTTAGGTGCATCCCGTTCCAGGTTCTAGGAACCTTGACGTCCTTCATGTTAGTGATTTCGTAAGCGCCCGGTCGCACTACTTTTGTGATTTTCTACAGTTCTTCCCAGTTTGATCCAAGTTTTCCTTCATTTCGCTCAACAGTGTTTTGGAAGACTTTTCGTAGGACTAGGTCTCTTTCTTTGAACCTACGTCTACGCACGTTTGAATTGTAGTACCTTGCGGCTTCTTGTTGGTAGTTTTGAATTTGTATGAGCCCATTTAGAGCCCACAACATCCATACAAGAAAGTATGCAAATTGACCGACCCAAAGAAGATATAAGCCGCAAAACATTTGCGCAAGTCAGGGTTACGGAAAGTAATTTGATAGGGTCTTAATACTAGGGCTTAGTGTGAGCCATGAATTTTGGATATGATAGCTCACCATCCTAGAGCCTCAGACCAAGTTGTTTACAGACAGGCCCAACTCTTTGTTCATTCTTTATGTGATACCAAGGAATGAAATCTCCTCCTTTTTCACGATTTTTCTACCTTAGGACATTTCTTTGATTCTCAGTTGAGACCTACTCAATATTTTTCCTTGGGCGGATATGATTGGAATCATATGGAGTGGAGGTTTACTCAGTTAAATTTGGATATGGGCTATTTATAACAACCAATGTTCAGCACAAGCAAGAACATTTTCTCGAACCGAGTATCACATGTCTACAAAGTCATTTGTGGAAAATAAGAGCTCCAAACAAGATGAAACATTTCTTGTGGCATGCTTTATATTGTTGTATGGCGACATCATAAAAACTCATTTATAGATATCTAGTTGTCCTAGATGTGGTGTCCCTGTGAAGTTGATTAATCACCATGTTTTCAATATTATTGTTATTCGGGTTACTGCATGAATATGTCTATATAACAAAACATAGATTTCCAGTTTTGGAGGCGAAGAGAGGTTGTTCCACTGAAACCAAGATTCAACCATTTTCCAAAGATTATTTGATATTTTTTGAAGGCGAAGAACACTTTAAACGTTTTAATGGAAAAGACACCTCTATTGTCAACACAATGCAACTTACTTTTTCATGAAGAAGAATGTTAGAGAAAAGCGGATGTTAAGGAGGAAGAAGAGGAGGAGCCCGTGGATCCTCCACACATACTTATTAAGAATCCTCCCCCTTAGATACCCAAATCTCGACTTGTCAAATCAATGCCTCATGGATCGATAATGGTCCAGCTAGTAGACTAGAGTGGAGTCTTAGGGACCAAATTAATGGTGAAACATTCAGACTCCATGCTTTCAGCATAAGTAGGCCTAGGCATTTTACCCGGATTTGAAAACCTGAACCAGAACCGACCCGAAAAAACCGTTCTGGCCGGATACGGGTAATGTCATTTTGTGTGGAGGACCAGCGGGTCTTGGACCCAACCTGACCCAAACCCGAGACCCGATGGGGTACCCAAAATACTCAAAATTTCTAGTGTATATTAGGTATATATGAGTGTTTAGTATATTTTTCGTATTACTGATATTTTTTAAGTTTTGGATTTGGAGTTTTCGGGTACAGTTTTGGATTTCAGATAAAATTTTAAATTTTCAAAAATATAATTCGGATAATCAGATAAAATTTTGGATGTTTTTCATGTCTTCGAGTCAAATTTTGGTAAAATTTTAGATATTTTTGGGTATTTGAATACTTTCAAGGTTTTTTGTGTTTTTGGGTATTTTTTGGGCAGGACACGATCTGAACCCGACCCGAAACCAAACCAAACCCGAACCGAATTTTTTTTAATTACCTTATTGGGTTTAACTATGTAAGACCCGAACTGACCTGGACCTGACAGGATCCAAACCAAACATGAACCGATAAATTCTAATTATCCTATTGGGTCTAAATATCTAATACATGAAGGATCCGAACCCGACAAGACCTGATCCGAACTCGACCCGAGGACCCAATGCCGGAGCCTAAGCAGAAGTCTCTGGGCTCTACATGCTGAGATAGAATGATTTCTCTAGACAATGTCGTGTAAGGGAGATATGCAAATCTCCTTGTTCCGAATCGACACTGATTACATAAATTTAGTGGATATTACTACAAATCCGGTTGACTACTCGGTCTTCACTTTAGAAATATATGTGTTTCACCTTCTGGAAGATCTTTTTGAGAATTTGGACTTAATCTATATCTCAGAAGCAGAAATTTCCGTGCAGACTCACTAGGTAAGGAAGCTAGGACTAGAGTCACAGTTTTTTTTTCCATAAAAACAAGACATGGTTGGATATCTTTGTTCTTTGGAATAATCTTTCTTCCGTTCAAAACTTAGTTTAAATATATGGACAGTTGACTAAAAAAACACTTATTTAAAATATATCCACAATCGTAACACCAACTACTACGTTTAAAAATATAAGATTATAAATTCTCGTTTGAACTTAGAGATCTAAACATTTAGTCTCCAAATTTGATATGGCCACAACTCACAATGGTATCATCTTTCGTTTTCTAAGACAATTTGTCCATCTATGTTCTTTCAAGCATTTTATCAAATATTGTTGTGTGATTCAAGTTCTAATAATAAGATCAACAAATAGATGAAAAAACATATTGATAAATCTGTGAATCAACATATAAATCAATCAAATTTTGAAATCTCTTAAAACCCCCGAAATGAGAAGCTACTAAGATGAAATAAAGAAACATAAGTAAAATAACAAAATAATAATGATATGATTGAGATGTTTGAGAATAAAATGTACATGCTTCAAAACAGCATAAAAGAAAGTTCAGAATATAATTATCTTTCCCATGTCAAATTATGGTATGTTAGGATGTTTTAAAGAGTATCTTCAAAAACAATTTTATAATTCAAATATAAAGTTTTACATATTTTGAAAGAAACTTCTAAACTTTAAATTTTGAAGTTTTGAATAGTTAAGTTTCATATTTGAAGTTCGATTTTTCAAAACCTCATATTTGAAATTCTGTTTTTCACATATTTATATTTGAAGTTTATATTCTTTAAATTTCATGCAATTATATGTTTTCAAATATTTTTTTGAAAAAGAGATATCATTTTATTCATTAAATTTTTATTTATACATTATATGAAATACAAATTTATTAATAACAATACACCTATTATATTAAGCAATATTACAAAAACATATTTAAAAATAAAAATTTAAAATTTCTAAGAACACAAATATTTAATCAATTTAGAAAATACAATGTTTAAAGAATTTTTAGCTTTTTTTGGAAATAATTGATATGAGGAATTCTGTATTTTATGTAAATTTAATGATTTAGTGTGTATTTTTATATATTTTCTATAGTTTTTAATTAAAATATAATATATTTATAATATATTTATTTTATATTCTACTGATTTTTATTAATTTTATCGTGACGTAAGATTATAGTGTACAATGTAAAAAATTTACAGTTGAATTGGAAGTTTTTGATTTTGCAAAAAGAAATTAGATTTTGCAGGAATATAATTGCTTCCCCTTTGGATATGAAAAACCAAAGTTTTAGTCAAATCGATTGCTAAATATGACACACCAACAATCAATAATGTTTATGAAGGAACAAATGATTTTGCACTCGATTTATTAAACAATGATCAAAAGTTGTTCTTCAATAATTACATATGTCTTTTATATATAAGGCAATGAGAAAAAAGAAGAATTAAAAAATAAAAAACTCGACCAAAGACTAAGCATAAAATAAGGTTTGACTTTAAAAAATTCGCTTTGGTCAAAGATTGACCTTTTGTCTGACCCGCTTTCTCGGTCCATTCAATTCCTTAGTCAAATGGGTTAGGGCCTCTTTATTTCACCATCTAGATGATTCATCTGAATGGAAATGAGAGTTTTGTTTGTTTAGGCATTAATAGTACAAATCATCTAGATGATTCATCTGGATGAGTTTTAAAAATTTAGGCTTAATTTTGAAAATCAGCTGGATGATCCAAATTGAACCATCTGGATCGAGATAGTTTTGTCAAAATGTTATAAAGTCTATTATATCCCTGATGTAATTCACAAATTACAAACCTAAACCTAATATTATTTTGTCATTCATAAAAAAATGATAAAATAAAAAACGTATTTCCCCGCCAAAACCGCAAAAATGCATTTTTCCGTAAAAATGCATTTTTCTGCAAAAATACGTGTTCCCGCCAAAAAAGCAAAAATGCATTTTCTCGCCAAAAAAACAAAAATGCATTTTCCCGCCAAAACTGCGAAAACACATTTTCTTGCAAAAACACATTTTCCCGCCAAAACCGCAAAAATGCATTTTTCTGCCAAAACCGCAAAAATGCATTTTCCCGCCAAAACCGCGAAAACATATTTTCTTGCAGAAATGCATTTTCCCGCCAAAACCGCAAAAATGTATTTTCCGCCAAAACCGCAAAAATGCATTTTCCCGCCAAAACCGCGAAAACACATTTTTCCGCCAAAACCGCGAAAACACATTTTTCCGCCAAAACCGCAAAAACACATTTTCTTGCAAAAAAGCATTTTTCGCAAAAATATATTTTCCCGCTAAAACCGTAAAAATGCATTTTTCCATCAAAACTGCAAAACGCATTTTCCGCTAAAACCGCAAAAAATACATTTTCTCGATAAAATCGCAAAATCAAATTTCTTGTCAAAATCGTGAATATGTATTTTATTTTTTAAAAGTGCAACGTTATATTTTCCGTCAAAACTATATTTTAAAATAATTATATTTTAGACTATTTAATAAAATCAATACAATTAAAATTAATATTAAACATATGATTAAATCAAAATAAAGGTATATTAGTAATTTGTTTACTAAACTCATTTGGATGGAAATGAAAATAATGAAACAAACATAAGTTCATTTGGATGGATAAACAAACAGTCTTATAAAATCTGGATGAATCATCTAGATAGATCATATAAATGAATCATCTAGATGGAGATGACAGATGGTGAAACAAACGGGTCCTTATTAGGTCGAATGGATCATTCGGATGAGTCATTTAGTCAAACAGATATAGCTTATGTTCAAATGGATATGGGTCGATTGATTGGATATTTGGATCGCTCAACAAGAATGTTGGTTCACCCACTTGTTTGGTCGGTCTAAAAGATTGGATGGCCCAAAATTTTCCAAGGCCAAAAAATACGTCCAAACTAATTGGATATTTTCTTCTTGGTTCATCCTTCTAACAAAGGCCACAACTTCTTTTTAAGCCTTTTGTTCTTTGCTCGGGTCATTGGTCCACCTTTTCTAATTATTCGTCCATCCGGTTCAAACAACGACTCATTCAACTTTTTTTTCCTTGGTCATGCAAGTATCATTTAATATAATTGTGAGAAAATGACAAACAAACCTTTTATTCATAACAGAACATAGCAATGACATAATTCTTTATTTTTGTATCTCACTTATTCATTTTCGCTTAAGCAATATAAAATAGGTCACATTTTTCTCGCACTTTGTAAAATCAATCGGGTACTTGGCGAGTTTCTTAGCAACCCGTTCAAATAGCTCATCGATCACATCTTCTCCGAAATGTTCTTTTATGATCGTGCTGAGAATAGCTCTAAACATGGAAATCAAGAAGTGGTTGGATAATGGAATATCCTCCATTGGATGCCGTACACTCTCCATAGTCTCAATTGTAAAGCTTCTATTTTTCTCAATCTCTGTCTTTAATTCACTAAATTGTGGGAAATACGCAGGAATGGTGAACAGCCCGATATTTTCCTCGCTCGTTAGTCCCTACAAAAGAAAAAACATCTGATTACTAGCAATTTTTGACGACACTAAATCGATTTTAATCTTTACAAAAAAAAATTAAGTTAAAGCATTAAAGAAATAATGATACAAATATAAGTCTAACCGATTTGGCCATATCCACAAGACAATCACCAATGGTATCCACCAAAATACCCTGATATGTCTTAAACAAGGGGACACCATCGGGTAAACATTGTCCTAGAACGATCATCAATCCTCCTGGAACTATCTCTTCTGCTCTAGCTTCAAGAAAAAGCTTCATGTCTTTTGCGAACTGGACCTTGTAAGATTTGGTCACTTCTTCTATTGAATTGTTACATTGGATGTAATTTTTGTTCCAAGCTGGAGAGTTCTTGTCATCAACGTTCTCGGGAACATTGGAAAGCCAGTGAGTCGTGTAAGAAGTGTGTCCAATGTGGACGGTGTTCCTTGGTAAAACTTGGCCATGGAAGGACCCTGGAACTCCAGCCGAGAAATATTCTAGCTCAGATGAAAGTGGTTGGGTTCTAAAGAGTGTGTTGAAATCATTGTTGGGTTGATCGTTGAAGAACACTTGGAATTCGAGAGGCAAAAGGCTTTTTTCGTTGTTGTCCTCCAGTTGTTTGAATTTCACAGCATCAATGATGCCTTGAACAACATGAAACGTGTTAGGTCCAGTGGAACAACCATAATCGGCAATTCTAAAAGTACCAAGATCAGAATTCAGAGGAAGATCGAGCTTTTCTATGATCCATTGCCTTGTCTTTTCTCCAACGCTATTTATAGCTGCTATCTGTTCCATGCATGTATAAATGTTAGCTAGAAAAAACATATTTTACACAACACACACATATATTTGGCTAAAAAAATAACAAATAGCATCGTTAAATGAAGGAAATAATTTTTCCCAACAAGAATTCAAGAATAACAAAATTAGAATTATTTATACCATATAATCCCACTTTTTGTTATAATATAGCGCATAATCACTTATTTGTTAGAAAAAAAAAAAAAACAACTTAGGTTATAGGGCAATTCTCTTAAATAGCCATTTTTAAGTTTTTGTCACAAAAATAGCCCTCAAAAAATAAAATGACCAAAATAGACTTTTTTTTTTGAAATTTTGATTTTTTAATTTTTTTTTTGAAATTTGAAACCATAACCCTAAACCCACCCCTTAACTCTAAACCCTAAAGTCCAAATTAGTTAACCCTAGGGATATAAATGCATATAAATGATTTTTTTAGCTTCTAAAAAAACATTTTAGTCATTTTCTTCTTTAAAATTATTTTTGTGACAAACAAATTAAAAGAGGCTATCTAAGGGAATTTCTCTAGGTTATATCATAACATGATACGATATACTTTGATAATAATATAATTGAAAACAAAAAGACATACTTGATATGACGAATTATTCACGTAACTGTGTTGATCATCACCACCGCTCATCGGGTACGATCGAGGAAATGTTGACATTGCAGTCTGTTTTGTGCTTAAGTATCTCTAAATGATGGGAGTATTAGTTTTAGCAACCGAAGAGATTAATGTAAGTTACATATTTATACAATTCAAAAAGAGATTTTTTCCCAAATTTTAGCGGAAAACAAAAAGAAGAGGTTTTTTTTTAAAAAAAAGCATTCGGTAAGACAATTCCTTGAAGCCAGTCGTTTTGTCTGAATTTTTGTATTGACCCAAAATTAAAAAAATTCCAAGTGTGATTTGAAAAGATTATGTGGTTTGAAATGTTGTGAAAAGAAAAGGAAAATATGTGGTTTGAAATGTTATTAGAGGAATAGGAAAATATATTTGTTTGAAACGTTTGCACTTGCCAAGAAAAGTCAAAATGTGGTAGCAGAAAGTATTAACTATATAATTTAAAACTTTCAACTCCGATACAATTCAAATCTGTCCGCAGAAGTCAAAAAGTATTTCATTATTCAGATGTTTCGTACATTTCTAAATTTTGAATGGCCAAGAAAACAACAAGTTGAAAATAACAAGTTCATGTGATCAGAAACAAATAACACTTTTTTCTTTTATAAAAACGGAAAATGTGATTTATTTTTAATTAATTTGGAGGTATTTCATGCATATGAAAAAGTCCAAACTAAATTCTAAGAAGAGATATAGTCCACATATAATAGACTTTCTTTCTAGGTATGTAAGTAGACCGTAAGTAGGATCTTATATTTTTCAGGTGTCCAGAAACAATATAACTTAGTTTTGTGGGATAAGTAGATCGAATTTAAAACATGTTAATATTCCAAACCTGTCTCTTTACTATTTAACCACAAGGTCTTGGATATTCGATAATATAAATTGTTGGCGTTAAAAGAAAACAAGGCGTTTAAATGGATGACTTTATAGGATTAAATCAAATAAATGTACAAAAAAATAAATAGAAAATGAATAAGATAATATCCATGTTCAAAAACACTTGGACGTCATACAACCCTCATCAGAGCACCACCGCCACAATTTTATCTAATTCGACCAAAAAAACATTTCAGAAAAAAAATGTTGGAGTCAAAAATGGTAATTTTAAAATCGAAGTCCAAAATTGCTACGCTATTCTTTCGGAAAACTTTTTGAAGTTATTTTGAAAAGGTTTTCCAAAAGAATAACTTCGAAAGGTTTGGAAGGAACAAGCTTTGAAAAAAAATGAAGAGTAAACGAGAGCATTGAGAATAAAACCAAGCCTCCTCCCCGCCTTAGGGCAGAAACGCCGACCCTCTCTCCTCCCCGCCTTAGGGCAGAAACGCCGACCATATCTCCTCTCCGCCCTAGGATGGGCACGATCCAAGATTGATCCTCAATGCCCTAAGACGGGCACGATCCTCGATCCACCCCGCCCTAGGGCATGCACGATCCATGGCTGGTCCTCCCCACCCTAGGGCAGAACGATCATCAATCTAACCCCCCCCTAGGGCGGGCATAATCCTCAATCCAACCCGCCCTAGGTCGGGCACGACCCTCTATCCAACCCGTCCTAGGGAGGGCACGATCCGAGATTGATCCTACCCGCCCTAGGGCGGGCACAATCCAAGATTGATCCAACCCGCCCTAGGGCGGGCACGATCCCATATTGATCCTCCCCACCCTAGGGCGGACCCTTGATCCACCCACCCTAGAGAGGGTACGATCCAAGATTGATCCTCCCCGCCCTATGGCGGGCACAATCTTCGATCGATCCTCCCTGCCCTAAGGAGTGCACGATCCATGGCCGGGCTTCCCCGCCCTAGGGTGGGAATGATCCATCATGCTCATTTCCCCATCATAGGGTGGACACGATATTAGCCTTCAAAGTTTGATCAACTTGATCCTTGTTTAGTCTCGTTTAGATTTACCGGTGAAATTTTACGATAAAAACCGCAATGACTTGTCTTCGTAAAAGTTTGAAATTAATCATATAAAACAGTAACTGTTAACTTAACACCAATATTATCTCCACTGTAGGATTAACTTCCATGGCCTTAGGAAACTAACGATATGGGAACCAGTATCATGCGGAAGGGAACTTCTCCGAAAGAAATCGTAAAAACGTTTAAAGTCGAAAACAGCCCAAGGAGGTCTAAAAGGCGGCAAAAGCCCACTTACGACTCTAGACGAGAAGGAGGCCAATTACTATGACGGTTTAATTGATTGTTGCAGAAGATAAATCTCAAGTTTCCGGGATAATCATGAAGATCGAGAGAAATAAGGAAGATTTCAGGAAGGGATATATTCGAATCAGGGGGCATAAAAGGAAAGGCGACAGACCTTGGAAGCATATATAAAAAGAGCCAAGACAAAGCGGCAGAGGATCCAAAAATGTAGACCTTAGAGAATTTCGGTTAGCTCTACGAGAACTTAGAACTTAGGTGGCTAGACTAACGACTTCATACTTAGAACATTTTTTTCGCCCTGCTCTGTGATTCTCATTGTTAACAATTCTCTATTCAATCCTGTTATTGGTGAATCTTTGTAACCCTATTCATCATAATCAAAAAAATGCCTCTGTGAATTCTCAATCGATATTTTGTTATCTCTCTGTTTTTCGTATTCGTGTGTTTTTGCAGATAATCCAGATTCTCAAGGAAAGTCGAGCATCTTGGTTTTCTCCATTAACTAAAACTGACAGTGTGAATTTCAGTTCTCACAGTTTGGCGCTAGAAGGAGGGGGGGTTGGATTCTCTAACTAAAAAAACACCAAACGATCAAGAAAGCGATATGTCTGACACAATGGTTGGTGACATCATTTCCTTCAAGGAAAGAGCAACTGCCAATCAAGCCAAACCTCGCAACGATCTCCTTGTCTTCGAGTTGACGATCCAAAATATCAATGTCGCAAGAGTATTAGTTGACATTGGAAGCTCAGCTGATATTATCTTTAAAAGCACCCTCGAGAGAATGGAAATCGACCAAGTGAGGGCTGGCCCTGCTAAACTTTCGACGAAGAGTTGACAATAACCGGCATCTCGTTCCTCCGTGGTGAAGTAGGCTCGACCCATGGCGATGTTAAAGATGGTCATATGGTTGCTAGGGTCGGAGTCGCCGCAAAAAGATGGTATCCAGGGTTTGTCCTGGTGTCGAACTCGGATGTCGGTTATCTTCTTGGTGAAGAGTTTTTTGAGTTGCTTCCAAAACTCGATCGATTCCTGGTGCGAAACTCGTGGCTTGATGAATTTTAGACGACATGTCTTTGATCGTCCCTTGAAGGTGCAAGAGTTCTTCGTTGGTCGCTTGATCGGCTGCTTGATTTTGTACCGTAGTTTGGAATAGACGTCGTCGAGCCGTATCCGGATCTTGATCGTCTGCTTGTGCAGTAGGAAGGAAAGCGGCAGCGATTATTTCTAGACGTTCTTGAGTCGCCTTGTTCGCGGCATCTTGCTGATCAAGTCGTTGAACCACGGCGGCGAGAGATGCCAAGACTGTGTTTAGGTCGACTGGCTGTTGACCTGTTCGATTCGTCGGAGATCCCGTCATCGTTTTGATTGATGTTTTTGATCGTTACTATTTGAACTTCGCACAGACGGCGCCAATTGTTGAATCTGAAATCGGTAACCCTGATCGGTGATCGATTTTGATGGTGGGTTTATCAAAGAGACGATTTAGAGAACAAATCAAGGAGTTTATTGATGGAAATTGGATGTTTCTATGAAGAACAAAACAAGAACAAGTAATGTGAAAACCCTAGTTCTAGGCTTTCTCCTAATGTATATATGTGTGTGTCCCCTCCCTTCATCCCAATCTCCTCTTTATATATGCTTTGATTGTTCATTAAAGTCGGTCCTGGATCACGTGGTCCGACTTCGATATTATTCCTGGGCCGAGATCTCGTCAAGATGGGCCTATGTGGATAGATGTAATCTATCCCCAACACCGTTTATCACTCGGACGACGGTGGCTCTCAGCTAACGTTATGTGCTCTCGTGGAAGAGCTGGAGCTGAGCTCCAGCTGCTTACTTCTTTGGCAAGGAAAATGGTTTTGATACTGCTGAGGCGTCGGAGGTGGCTGAGTTGTATCGAGAAATGGGAGCTAGGATTGAAAGTTGACGAAGCTGCGGCGAATACCTGAGGAGGCGCGGTTGAAGTACGGTGACGGCTTTTCGCAGTTGGATTCTGACGCTACTCAAAAAAGCCATGAATCCATTCTTCAAGTAAGTAACGGCCTGAAATTTGCAGCGAAACAGAGTATGACTTTATTGGTTTCATCAGATTTTGATATACAGAAGAAAAGAGAATACAATAATGATATCAATGCTGGCTTATCTACCGAGAGAGAAGATACCTGAGCATCATCATCACTTCAGAGATGGATTAAGAAAGCTTTGGTAGTTGTTTCCTGCTACACAGTAGATGATTTTTTGGGAAGAAAACTTTCATATTTATAATGGAGGATTCACACAAATGGATGAATGAGGATATTCATTGTATGTTAAATCGTGTGAAAGTGGGGAATTGGTATTAATGTGATTGTTAATCAAATTGTATGAGTCAAGTTGATTACTATAATTGTGCTGTAATACATTCACGGGTAGAAGAAGTGCTACTAATCAGATTGCCAAAAAAGTTGGGATAAAGTGAACTAATGGCCTAAACATTTGTTTGTTTTCTCAGCCCATATTAAGTAAGCCGAAACCCATACATTATTTTAAAACATGGATTTCAATTTGAACGAATATGCCCAACTTTTTCAAACTATTTCAACAAATTTTAAGATACTTCATGACTGAATGTGATTGTGAGCGGATACACATCATCCATTTTCACTAAATAATGCATTACAAAAGTATAATGTAATTAATCAAAATCAGAACTAAAACTTATTTTAATGTGATTTATATTGATACCTCTAATCTTTTTTTTATCAAAAATTTGATACTTTTAATATAATAATAACTTGGCATGAAAAAATCTAAATAATTTACTAATTTATTGTACATTAGATTCATATAGGAAAGTTAAAAATGAAACTATTATTACGTAAACAGATTTTTGTTATGCAAATACCTAAACAAAAGATGAAAACAAAAAAGTGAGTGGTTGGCTTTTATTATAGGGAAAAATGTTTAAAAAATCATTGGAAATTAAAACATAAAAGAAAAAAAAAAACTGAAAAGGAAAAAAGAAAAAAAAGAAAAGCCGCTCTCCTCCTTCACGACTCATCTCATCTCCACACATCATACAATAATCAGCAATCAACCCTGGAAAGAAAACGCGAGAAGTCCATCAGCTCAAATACTTTTTGGGCAAACCGTAAAGAAAGAGAGTTTTCCTTCATTTTATTTTTTGCTCCATCTGTGTTTGAATTTAGGATCAATTCTTCTGTGTTTCAAGTTGACCCATCGTTGCTTTTCTTCTGTGTTTAGACTCCAGTTTTCTTATACGTCTCTGCCCTAGTCACCTTGATTCTCAGTGTATTTTCTTATTTGAGTGTAAACTTCTCATCTGGGTAGACACGGGTTGTGTTCTCACTTCTCTTCAATTGGTTCTTCTTCTCCCTCCTCCTCTATGTTTCTGTTTCATTTCGCATCAATGGCAATGCTGCACACCATTCGATTATCGGCGACTCAGATTTACAGTGGAATCTCTCGGAAACCTTTCACCATCCAAACGATGTCATTTCGATTCGGTTGCGGAATTTTGAACCAGTATCCGTATTGGCGTCACTCTTTAACTTGAGAAAGACAGCTCTTTATGAAATTCTGAAAGACTCTTCTCTGCTTTCTAGGGAGTGGGATTAAACACGAAACAACCATAACGCAATCCATTTCAGGATCTCTGATGTTACATCGGAGAACATTCAAATTGGCGACCAAAACGGAGGAGGTTGCCATCGCTGGTTAGTGAATCTCTAAGGATTTATAGTGCTTGAGAAGGAGAAAGTGATGCATCTCAACGAAGCTGGCTCTGTTATTTATAGGTTAGAAACGCTAACATGGATGAAGGAAGGGTTGTATTGAATGCGAGGTAGTGGAAGGGTTATATGTAGCGTTAATAAGAAGGTTAATTAGGTTGATTGAATGCAGTACTAAACCGTAACGCCGGACTGACCAGAGGTGGTGGGGTGAACTTCTAATCATTACTGCAAGGGAAAATTCCATAAAAATACCCAGACTAATTTCCATTTGCTAATAAAATACATGAACTATTTTGGATCCCCGTTTAATACATGAACTAATTTTCGTTGCTTATTAAATACACAAACTTTTGAAATTCGCAAGTTTTACACATCGTTTTAGACGGCGTTAAACTTTATTTAACAGAAGTAACGACGGCGTTAGTGTTAATTAAACACATGTTTAAATTATGAAATCAAAATTCCTTAAAAATACATGAACTAATTTCATTTGCTAATAAAATACACGAACTATTCTGGATTCCCCCTTTAATACACGAACTACTTTTTGTTTTCCATTAAAATTGTTTAACAGAAGATGAAAATCCTTCTGGTAGATTATATTGTTAGTTCATTTAAAATTACCTAGTTTTCTTCATTCTTTTTCACGACATAGAAATCGACTTTATTCTGAAGCGATATAAAAGGAAATCAAAGGAAAGAAGAAGAAAATAAACAAAGTTTGGAGAATAAAAGATGTTGAAATTGATTAGGGTGACATACTCGAATTGAAACTAACTTGGCTCAATCGATTTAAGAGGTTTTGGCTGAGGGTGAGAGTGCTTTCAGAGTTTAACCACATGTTTAGTTAAAACTAATATCATCTTCTGTTAAACATAGTTGACGTCGTCTAAATCGATGTGTAAAATCTGAAAATTTCAAAAGTTTGTGTATTTAATGGAAAACAAAAAGTAGTTCGTGTATTAAAACGGGAATCCAGAATAGTTTGTGTATTTTATTAGCAAATGAAATTAGTTCATGTATTTTTAAGAAATTTTGATTTCATAATTTAAACATGTGTTTAATTAACACTAACAATTAAACGCCGTCGTCACTTCTGTTAAATATAGTTAACGCTGTCTAAAACGATGTGTAAAACCTGCGAATTTCAAAAGTTTGTGTATTTAATAGGCAACAAAAATTAGTTCATGTATTAAACGGGAATCCAAAATAGTTCATGTATTTTATTAGCAAATGAAAATTAGTCCGAGTATTTATAAGGAATTTTCCCTTACTGCAATTACGCCGTTAAGTCTTAACGCGAGTAAGGTATTGTTGGTGAATTCATTCTATGTATGTGGCTTATTAAGATATATTTAAGCCCAATCTTTATATATATACTTAATTAGAGAAAACAAAAAAAAGTCCAAAATCTATCAATTATGCATAATCTTTAACGAAACTGTGAGTTTTGACAATGAAACACCTGTCAAGTCCATCTGATTGTCTAGTTAATGAAATCATGCGTTTTGTAAGAAGCAAGACACATGTCACGACGATAGCCTTAGGCTTTCTGACCTAGAATCTTAGGTGGCGCAACAGGAGGGAAAAAAACTCTTTTATATATATATAGATAGACTAGAGTAGGTTCGCACTATGCGCGGGATGTACTTTACGTATAATGAATATAATTATGTTATTGTATATTTTCTTTGTGTGTGTGTGATATAAGCTTTTAGAAGAGAAGTGTATGATAATGTTTATAGTGTTGACAATGTTACCGTATGAAAGGATTATGTGTGTTAAGATTATTATGTTTGATTTTGATGTTTGTATCTATGTTAATAGATTGAGGCATGTAACATATTATAATGGGTAGATGAGGTATATGTGGTGATCTCGTTGTAAGTTTTTGATAATTTTAAATTCAAAATTGATTGATTAATTGTGGTTTGCTAAATTAGTTATCAAAAATAAGCTTATGGTCCTCGTGATTATCATTTATATGGATGAATTGAGATTATGATTGCATTTTGTTATAGTTTATGTTAGGTTAAATATAATATTTAAAACCGAGTAAAATAGTAAAAATGTAAATCTATTTTTTATATTATAAATTAACACTTAAATGTATAGTTATCCAATTTTGTTTCTAATATTTCAATTTTTTTAAGACGGTTACATAGCTGTAAAGAAGATACCTTTAATACATAAACAATTTACGTCTTTTTGAAGTTCTATTATATTTGTTTACTATTATGTAAATAGTTTATTTTTATTTTTTATTTTCTATTAGTTTCTAATTTTTTACAGTTTTAATTGAATACTTATAGTTTTTTTTTAAATAAATAATATTATTTTAATGTTTTGTTAAATATATTTAAAATAAGATGATATTTTATGGAACAAAAAAATACTCAACAAACAATAAAATGATGAAGATAAATATAAATTTTTTTTTCCATATCGTTAAACTCCACTTAATTTTAATTTAGGATAATGAATTTTTTATATATTAATAGTTTATTTAAATTATTTTAAATTTTTAATAACTTTTATAAAGATCAAACTGAAGAGGCAAAACAACATATGAGGAGACGCTTGAGAGTTTCAGATCCAAATTGATTCTAAACAACAGCAAAAATGATAGAATGGTAAACATACTAAAGGATATATAAAAGACAAGATGATTTCGAAATTATGAATACTAACCTATTTATACTCGCAAAAACAACGATTCACCGATGTAAATCACACATTCACGACTTCATCGTGGTTGATTGAATTAATAGAATTAAATATCAAGAAGTTATAACTCATACCGTTTTAGAGATAAAAACAAAGATAATGGTTCACCGTAGAACGATAATGAGAAACAAACCTAAAGTTTCATTTTTTGCATGTTGTGTCAACACAATTAGTTAAAGCTGGAATTTTGAGTATTTGGATCGATGTCGGGTAGGAATTGTTTGGTTCTGGGTATATCGATTATTTAGAAAACATATCCAATGAGTATTTGATCGATTTACGATTTGATTCTGACCGGTCCCGGATCGATTCGGATATACAAATATTCACCCAAAATTATAATTTTTATTTATTTTTATTTTTAAAACAAAAATTAGACACAAATCGAATATATATTCATAGGCTGAATGTATTTACAAATAAATTGAAGTGGTCCACTGGTCAAAGTAGTTGTTCCTTTTCTCTTCCAGCCCGGGTTCAAAACTTAGGAGGTGCAAATTTATATTTTTTAAAGTTCAATCAAGTACTCGGAACACGTGTCGTCACCACGAAGTTTGACTTAATGATGTGGCGCTGATGTGAATGGCCTAGGAGTGAAGGAAACACTCCTTTAGATATATAGATGTTATTTAGAATAATACCATTAACTAAACACTGTTCTAAATGTTAGCAAGAAAATATTTTATGTAATACTAGGGTAGATCAGCGCTACGCGCGGAATGTACTTTACGTGTAAATATAACTATGTAATTATATATTTTATTGTATGCATTATATAAAATTTTGGAAGAGAAGTGTATAATAATGTTTATGGTTTTTGACAATGTTATCGTATAGAATGATTATGTATGTTAAGACTATTATGTTTGATTTCGATGTTTGTGTCTACGTTAATAGATCGCGGCATATAAAATATTATAGTGGTAGATGTCTAGATGAGGTGTATGTAGTGCTCTCGTTGTAGTTTTTAAATCCAAAATTGATTGATTAATTGTGGTTTCCTATGTTGAGTTATTAAAAATAAGTTTATGGTCCTCTTGATTATCATTTATATGGATGAATTGGGGTAATGTTTGCATTTTGTTACAGTTTATGTTAGGCTAAATATAATATTTAAAAACTGAGTAAAACAATGAAAATATAAATCTATTTTTATATTATAAATTAACATTTAAATGTATAGTTATATAATTATGTTTTAAATATTTCAATTCGCTTAAGGTCGTTGCATAACTGTAAAGAAACTACATTTAATGCATAAATAATTTACGTCTTTTGAAGTTATATTATATTTGTTTACTATTATGTAAATAATTTAATTATATTTTTTATTTTCTATTAGCTCTTAATTTCTACAGTTTTAATTGAATATTTTGTAGTTGTTTGTCAATAAATAGTTTTAATTAATATTTTTGATACATATAGATAACTTTAATACTTCAAATAAATTTCTATTTTATGAAACTAAAAAATATTCAACTAACAATAAAATGATGAAGATATATATAAATTATCTTTTCTTCCACTTTGTAAAACTCCACTTAATTTTAATTTTTGATAAAAGTTTTTTTATATATTCTAATAGTTTATTTAATTTATTTTAAAAATTTAATATTTTTTATAAATTTAGTTATTTTTATGTTCATATGATGTCACGATAATATTTATAATGTTTTTACATAAAAGATTAGCTATTTAAAAATATATATAAAAAATATTTTGTGTATATTCCAAAACAAACTTTATTTTAGTTTAACATATTTTTCAAATGATCATTTATATAATTCAGATTGATACTTTTAAAATGTATGTAATATACTTTGTGTATTTATTTGCATTATATACTTACTAAACCTATATTAAGCTATGTGACTGGGTTTCTTTCCAAATATAATAGTAACTATATTTCAATTCTTAGAATTACAACTCAAACTGTTACTAAGATGAATCACTACATTCTATTCAAATATTTGAACATGCTGGATAACAACAAGAATTTCAAAAATGCTATTAAAAATATTGCGTAAACTAACCATTAGAATTAGTATCTTCTCCATAATATTATGATGTTCAAGTATACTGTTAGGTGTTGTTAGTTTTCTCTAATAATACATAAAACCAACAAAGTAAGGCTCAAGAGTACAAATCAAACCAAACGGTACTACGAGACGCAAATACAAACTTTATTATGTCCTAGTTTGAGAAGGTTTGTTTCGAAATCAATAGCAACACTTCCAAAAATATTGATGAAAGCTCTGATGACATAATCTCCTATGTTTAAAGAACGGATACATAGATCATCTAAAGCTGAAAATTAATGCAATCACAATCTCATAGTCTCATGTGATCTTAAAGCCTTTGAAATCTGCAAGAGAAAAACCTATCTAAGCATACAACCCAAGAAGAACTATGTGATAGAAACTTCCAAAGATACAAACAAAAACACATGCTTACAGCTTGGGTTATGTGATAAAAACAAAATTGTCCATAAAACTTCATAGATTGTATCTTCAAGCGTTAAATCTATTGCAAAAAAGATTAAATTGGAAATTAGAAAAAAATTGAAGAGGCAAAACAACTTGTGAAGAGACGCTTGAGAGTTGCAGATCCAGATTAATTCTAAACAACATCGATGATGATAGAATGGTAAACATACTAAAAGAGTAATAGAAGAGAAGATGATTTTGAGAGGAGGAATACTGATCAATTTATACTTGCAAAAACACTGACTCACCAATGTAAATCACGCATTCACGACTTCGTCGTGGTTAATTAAATTAATAGGATTAAACACTAATAAATTATAACTCGGACTGTTTCAGAGAAAAAGACGAAAATCAGAAGTCGTTGTAGAACGATGAAGAGAAACGAACTTTAAAGTTTCATTTCTTTGTGTGTTGTGTCAACACGATTACTTAGGACCATGATTTTGGGTATTCGGATCGGTGTCGGGTAGGAACCGTTTGGTTATGGGTAAATTGGTTATTTAGAAAATATATTCCAATGAGTATTTGATCGTTTAGTTTCCTACCGGTTTCTCGTCGGTTCGAATCTATATATTCGATTTGCGTTTAATTTTTTAAGAGAAATAAAATTAAAAATAAAATTAAAAATAAAATTAAAAAATAAAATTATAATTTTGGATAAATATTTGTATATTCGAATCGAATATATATTCATAGGCTAAATGTATTTACAATACTTGGATCTCCTAAAACTTATATGTATGTTGCTGAAACCTTTTGTATGTTCTTGATGCAGGTTCCGGTATCAAGTCAATACTTGGATCTCTTAAAACTTATATGTATATTGCTGAAACCTTTTGTGTTTTCGAAGATTTTTTTACCTTTTTTTGTTCTCTTAGACTTATTTGCTTTGATTAGCAAAGATTAGATGCATTAGGCTTTGATTTCTGATTGTATCACTTTGTCTCATTACTTTATTAATGAAACTAAATCTTTTGTCCACGCTACGCACGGATTATATACACTAAATATTTTCAAGTATTTTGATTCATGTTTTCAAATTGCCTTTTTCGCTCAATTTCAACATGTGAAAATGTATTATAATACTCAAAATCTTAAGTCACATTAACCTTGTTGTCACCGGATTTTTTTTATTTCCACCAGAAAAACTAACAAAAGGTACAAATAAAAGTATGAGATGGTATATTCAACAATGAGAGATTCAGGATCTTTGCCAAAAAAAATTACACTTTTAGATTGTGCGGTATAATAATATTTTTGTTTTATTTACTACAAAAATAACTGACAAATAGTAAAATTATGAAAGTGAAGTTGATTCGTTTTTTCAAGATGATTGGAACAAACAATTGATAAGCTGTAAATCTACGTAAGCCAAAACTGGCATTCTCAACCATCAAAATTGTCTGGTAGTGCAGACCTTTGATTATAGTCCATAGAATATATTTTGGCTAATAAGACAATAAGAACTGAACAAAAGTTGAGATTTTGTCTCCGTCTCATACATTTATCTTAAAAGATTCCAATAAACCGTTTCAAATCTCATGCAAAGTGCGAACACGGTAAACACAGCTCTTATGTTAGGCTACTTTATGAGTAAAAGGTGAGATAAACTGTATTGAAGCAAATGCGGTTAACTTACTTTAGCCCAAGAAGAAGGCTAAGGAAACATGAAAATTGAATAAGTATACAGAGGCAACTGCAGTGATAAGCAGTGCCACTATGTCGAGTAAACCTACATACAGACTGATAAAGATTAAATTCCATGTACAAAAATGACTACTACTTAAGGGAATCTGCTGGAGAATTGAATATGCATTTGCCAGTTTATCACATATACAATATGGTCTGCATATTCCATCACCATTGACACACCAACACCACTGTGAAACAAACATGACAGTAATGTTTTGATGTGTTATCTACATTTTATGGGTCACACATAAACATATGGCCCAAAGAATAATACCTGCAGACTCACTTTTTCTGTTGTTCATATCTGAAACACGATTGAATCTGAGTAATTGTACATTGCAGCAGCTGCAACTTCATCATGTGTGACCTTTCTATGCCAACCATTGTGTTGTGAGCATTCAAAACGTTACAACTTTAGAATCTTAGTATCAGAAATGAAAGAAAATGGAGAATATATAATATTTCTATATACATGTAAAGAAGCAGCCAGCCTTTACCAAATTTGAAATCCCCATCGTCATTCTCTTTCTTGAGGTATTGTTATCAGTCCATCAAGTCAACCCTAAAAAGTATACTTAAAGAGTTAGCTCTGGCACATAAATCTACTGGGACCATCAACCCCATGGTTCTTTCAAAGCAATTTTGAAGTCATTTACCTTTTCCATTAGTCCATAGGAAACTTGTCTGGTTCAACAACTTCATCATCTTGGTCATTTTTTTAGCTGTTTTGTATGCCTGCATCACAGCTTTTTCAACATCAACATCTTCTCTCGACCATTGTGTTATAAAATTCCATCTAAAGAAATATAAGAACAATGACTTTCAATCTAAGACACATTATACTAATTAAGCATACCTCTTTCTCTTATGAACATTGACTTGATGCTGAATTTGATTTATCCGTAAGTCCCATATTAGCAATAAAATATCATAACTCGTCGATCCAAATATGTTATTTCCTTTCATGTGCCCTGCAATATCTTCGATGATACTTTCATCTCCCTCTACCCATTTCTCACAGAAATAATGATCAAATGCAATAAAATCCCAAATCTTGTGAGACTAAGGATAATGAGAGAAAACAAAGTCCCTCTTACTTTAACCGAGTACACATGCATTAGCTTAAATTTAACATCTGCAGTAGCTGAAACATATCCCGAGGGAGATTTTTTGATATTGTGAGCCACTTAAAATATAATCATCCTTGAAGAAGTAGGAAGCCAATCCATAAGAAAAATAATGTAGACAAATATTTTCAGACAGGAAAATAAGTTAATATGATTGACATAATGCACGTTCAAGCATAGAAAGCCATGAAACATAACACAACATATATAAAGCAAATCAAAGCTAGAATAATTCAATTTTTCAGTAAAATAATTAGATCATCAAAGTGTGATTGTAGACTCAGGGACCTAGAAGATAAAGTGGAAAAGTGCCATTCAATATTTCCTATCATAGGGAAAAAGTGACACCAAATAGTTTCACAGGAATACATCAGTATATATATTAGCCATATATTCACAATCACTTAATCTTTGTAATTGTGTCGTTTCAGTTGTAGTTAAACTAATAAGATATTTATTTTAAAAAAGAAAGCTTACTCAGAAATGTAAGGTAGTGCAGAATTCGAGACCAGGGTTTAAAACAAAGCAACATCAAATTAGAGGTGTATCTTTCGGTGTTGAGTCAATCTGATTAGCTCAGAGAGAATTTGTGAATCGTCCGCAACTGGATTAAAAAAGCAGGAGTATGAGACAAACTAAAACTCAAGAAAGGAAAGATAAAAGTTTACTTTCCAAGTACATAATCTCATCCAATTCCACTCTATAGATTGTAGTTATTTCCATTGTTTAAAATACTTATTTCTCAGAGGCTATAATCACATTAATACTACACCAGACCAACAATAAATAAGAGGGACTGAATCCTTACGAAAGTGGAATTGAATCTTAATGAACAGAAATCAGTACCTTAGGAAGTTGATTTCATATCGCATGGCCAGAACCAGGATTTTATGAGGTATCTAATAACCTTGCTTCTGCTCTATCAGAAGGAGCTCTACGGAGATTAGTAGTTTCAGTTGCTCTTACTGCTAGGTTTCAATTTTGATAGGATTTAGGTTTAGACGAAGTCATTTATATAGGAGGAGGATGAACAAAGGTGGAACGAAACCAGCAAGAAAGTATTAAAAATCATCATTGATTGATCAAGAGGGGGTTACAGAGAATCTAGAAGTTGAAGATGAATTGGAATTGTCGGGCTCGACATGCCCATGATAATTTTTACGAAACTACACTGAAGTCCAGTTTATCTAGACAAAGCTACTCTGACGTGGCAAAAAAACTGTCTCTGAATGGCCAATTTTGTAATCCTATGTGGAAGGCTGAGAATTGAGTATATCCCTTTTAGTATAGTAAGATTCACATACTTATAAAAAAAGTGAAAAAAAATATCGTGATTTTCATGGAATTCAAAAGTACTATTCAACGTTAGTTAAAAATAAGTGTTTACGAAGTTCGGTTTCCTAGTCAACAAAACCACGTCCATTTTTTTTTTTTGCTAATAGTGGATAATTTCGTTACGATTTTGATAGTGCTTATGTCAGCAATGACGGCGGCCTAAAAGGGGGAGCCTTCACAAGCTGCCAGTGCCAAATAGCGATATCTAGTCCACGTATCTGTAACCTTTAGTTGACTCATACTATAACCAACCTGTAATAGTACTATAACTCATATTTATTTTATGACATATTTTTAGAAATTATAAAAAGTAAAATTATGATGGTTTAAATTAAATATAAATTTATTGTTGATCTTGTTCGTTTTACTTGTTTTTTTTTCTTGGTTTTTTCTTCTTCATTTACTTGTTTTTGAAACAAACACATCAATTGAGCAAATATGTTGTGGTAAAACGGCTAAGCGACAACTTGATGGATTTTTAGGCTAGTAACAACATCAGCACAAATATTCATTATTTAAATTATGATGACATGTTCCAGCATGTTTCTTTGTAGAAAAAAAAAGTTGAGGAACAAAGTTTATGTTTTCTAATATCGAAAGATCATTCTAATATTCAAAGAAAATGTTATATGATAAGCTGATTGAAATAGAAAAACTAATTTAATAAAGTTTCCTAGATCGATTTTCCGTGCTACGCGCAGATTATATGTATTATTTATTTGTTTAAGTTATGTTTAAATGTAAAAAAGTTGTGTAACAAAGACAACTATTTAATGTTTTACAAAGAAAAGAGGTTGGTGATAGCTTTTGGTTGTTAGTGTAGTTAATAATTTTTTGTTGGATGAAGCTGAAATATTTAGCACTATCTTCATATAAAGTAAATAGATTAGTCTATTCATCGTTCTGAACTTTTTCGTAATTTGGAAGGTGTAGATTTGGTTAAATAATTAGATAGAGTGGAACAAATTACACGACTGGTGCAAATTACACGGCTGGGTGCAAATTACGGCTTGAATATTAATCCGAAGAATTTGCTTCTTACTCTGCTCTTGTTTCGAAGCGACAGCATCTCGACCTGCCCAGAAACCCTTCCTATTAGTTTGTCCTGTCAGCACTGCTGTTGTTTTTATCAGCTTCTTTGACATCCAAACTTCCCATCTTTCGTAAAGAAACACATGTATTCATTAACAAACGATGAATCTAACAAAAAGGTCTGTCACTAACCATAATATATCATTAAACTAACCTTAATATATCATTCAACAAACCATACCATAATAGGTACAAACCATAGTAAAACCAGAGAACGCTCTTACTCCTCTACGGAACCATGATCTATACAATTTATGACAACAACTTAAATTAATCTCACTGCAAGTGTACTCACTTGTGTCTTTGTAAATCGTTCCTGCATCCTCACAAGAGTTTTATTAATAAAAACATCATTAGCTAATGTAGCTTTATATAGAAGAATGTTTCATGATTCCGGAGGAACTAACCTCGGACGGGGAAACATGATCTTGAATATTGAGAACTTCATGTTTTCCAGATGTCAAGGTAGAATTGTGGATCTCCAAAAATTGTTACAGAAGGTAGACTTCGTGGTTAGAAGTTAGTAAGTTACCCAAAACAAACTCCTCAACTATATTACAAAGAAACCGACTTTTGTTAGATCTCCACGAAGAAACTTTTTAGTACAGTAAGAATCCATTTCTTTAGAACTTATGCGGACGGTAGTAGCAATTTGTACATCCTCATTATAACATACATCATCCGTTCTGAATAAAATTGAATAACAAAAAAAAAATATGCGTCGATCATAACCTGAAAATGAAGGATGGTTAGTGCTTATTTTGATAGATCTTAAATTCCAGCAGAAATTAGAAGAAAAAAAAAGATGGCCCCTTTCTGTGTGACTATGCAATCCTAAGCTGATTAAGCAAATGAGATATGGTAGCAACTGAAAGCAATATTATTTGTGAATCAAGCAGACAACAGCTAAAGCGAAGTATCAGCTATTTATTACTCTAAAACCAAAAGAAACCACAAAATAGAGTTTAAGAAAAAATGAACCAGCTATATTAACGTAGGCATTTAAGAATATCACAAATTAACCAAATAATATTAGACTTGTTAAAAAGGCATATATGCTTACGGAGTAGTCAAACTCAACGACATTGCAGGCAGATGCAGGCACTAATCCCCATGAAAGTCCTCATCTAAATCGTCGTCAACATCTTCTGTTTCATCAACATTGTCCATGTACAGAGCATCCTCGGCTAGGTAATTCAACATTTATTTAGTTGTATAAAAAGGCACCTGCACATGTCGAAAAGAACCTTTATTACTGTACTCTGAAAGCAAGCGACCACAACAGTATCTTCTTACAACCGATTGCAGCGTACGACCACATAGACTTAAGTGAATACACGATCTAAATGATGTTCTGACACCATATTAATCTTTAGGAGAGAAAGATGCTAGCAATCATCAATGTTTTTCTTGTTGGAAATTGCTGTTACCATGTTATATTGGATGCAGAACTTATCCGAATGATTCTACGGCACCAAACCAGCAAGAACTAAAGTGACCCTAGACAATCCAAAAATATGTTCACTGATCTTAGAAGGCACTGATGAATATAAAAACCAAGCAAACGAAATTTCACCTAATCATGTTATGATCGAGGGGAGAATTAGATACAAAACATAAGAAGAAGAGTCATTTTCAAGACAATGAATAGAGGCACATATAATGTAATCTAAGACTGACCTAGGATCCTTCCAATACTGGTGCACTGTCACCAAGCGGTTGTAGCATCAAATTCTTTTGGAGTCTTCTGTCATGGCTTATACATAAGTATTAATTCTTTGGTGTTAGCTTTAACACCGAGGAGGCATTTAAACTCTGTAACCTGCACATACCTGAAACAAAGAAAAACAAAAGAGAGTGGTCAATATTAGGAACAATGAATGATAGTGACTGGTTAATTTCTTCTCATACTCCATTTATTCTCATAGAACAATATAAAAAGCTCAGGCTAGCAACAGACCTTGTATGATCAACACGCAAGAGATCCTACTGTCTCAACTGAGTGGTTGTTAAACCTTATGCCCAGCTCATGACTGCAATAAAACAAATATAAACCACTAAAATTAGATTCCTAGGTATTAGTTTAGAATGTAAGGAGAGAGTAAACCGTTTAACCACATTGTACCTTTTTCTACATGAAAAACTTTCTTCGACACAAATGTTTCTGCAGCAGTTGGATCAGAGTAGATGTAAATCGTTTGAGAGCTTCACCCACATCTTTGTTAGATACGCTGCTCAGAAGAGAAGAAAGGAGTTTCTGAAACATCAGGGGCACACTGAAACGGACGTTGCTCCAATGATTTAACGGCGATCTCATCCAATCGCTGGTAACGTATATGAAATCGATTCTATTAATGCCGGCTGAACTTTGCAAAATCAAAATCATTTATATAGAAAAGGGAGAGAGGGAGGAAAGTGAATTGGTAGCGAATTATGTGGTTATTTAATTCAGTGGAGCAGTAATATCTGGAAGACAAAGTGGGACGTGAAAGATAGAGGATTTGCAACCGGTGTCTTTAGGTTTTTACGATGGGAGGAAGATAACGGAGACGAAAGTAACTTGTCAATGATGCTGACATGTCAACTTGTGATAGGTTAATTTAATTTGCATATGTGGATAACCTCAATGCTCTAGCTTAATCCCTTTTATATATTGGGATAATCAGCAATATCATTATGATATGTAGAATATATTGAACAAATATTTTTTATTGTCAATGTTATCTCCTTCAGTTCTATCAAATATTTTGGTAAGACGCTAGGTTCTCTAATCTTGGCGATCAAATCGATATTTTAGTCTGGTGTTAGGTTCCACCGTCTTGTCCACCCATTCACTCTATTTTGCAACATGTCCTTTAAAAAAGCAAACATCTTACCTTTTGAACCACTAATATCTTTAAGTATTTCCAAGTATGTCTCCATACCCCCTTCATTCTGGATAACAAGGGTGTATTTGATTGTTTGCTTTATATTTGAGGTATTCTCTTATACCAAAGAGTAGAGATGACTTATCGACGTTGATACATTCCCTAAAGCTTTCCCATATACTATACTACTTTCATAACTTTTTTTACATTCACTAGACTACTCCTTACAGAAGAAAAGACTATGAGATATAGGGGACTACTGCGTGAAACACACATCCCCGTTATCATCCCTTGATTCTCCACATGATTAAGAAAACTAATGAACGCTTAAGTGCATGTAATAAATATGAAAATATACAAATGATCTCTTTGCCATTCATTAGAACCTTGTACTTGACAAAAGAAATACACCGCATAATCCAGTCAACCAAGTTGCCGAGAAATCCATCTTTTGCATTACATCTCAAATGAATTCTTATTCCATCATGTCATATGTTTTGTTTATGTCCGTTTTAGTTGCCATACATTTATTCCTCCCTCGTGGTTTTGTTCTAAGCGAATGAAATATCTCTTGAGAAATCATTATGTTATATGTGATCTGTCTTCCAAAAACAAAGACTGACTGGATTTCTGAAATTTGATGTAGTATAACTATTTTTAATCTCTGGTATAAGACCTTAGAGACAATCTTGTAGCTCATATTACACAAACTTGTTGGCTTTCTGTTTATATTAATCTTTGACACAAAGTTTATGTTTAAAATAATATTATTGGGTCATTGCATATGTGTGGTCACATGTATTTGCTTTCAGAAGGAGTTGCTATTGAATATAAGATAAAAATCAATCTATCAAAAACCAAGTAACTGCTAACTTCTGATGCTATTTCAGAAAGCGATTTCTTACATGCGAGAGAAATAGTATAAAAATAAATAGAAATTCTTTTTGATAAAAAAAACTTTCTATTAATTGCATTAAAAGGGAAGCAAAAGAAAGAAGTTTCAGCCCAACATAGTTAGCAGTTGGAAGAAGACCTAGTTATTTATCAGTACATATGTGGAACTCTAATTAAAAATCTCAAGAGAACTTGAGACCCAAATCTATTGTCTATTTTCGAAATCCCATTATTGTTGAAGAAGTCAAGTTGAACAACTTTATGGAGTCACTGATTGATAGAAATGAGGGATGACAATAAAGAAATTCCCATTAATAAAAAGAGCAGATGAGCTAAATTCATCATAAGCCAATCCTTCATTGATCAATGGAGTTCTAAATTGAGTAGAGACCAAGACCGGTCTAGTTTTTTTGGATCGAAAAGCCACAAAGCATGTTCGGAGATGTCATCAATTGAGTTAAACATTGAGTCTGATTATGTGAAAGTTTGGTGATGCATCGTTTAATTCTTCTCAACCCAAAGAATGTATTCAAACATTGCCAAACTAACAAGAAAAGAAGAGCATCTCCAGATTCTAAAGGTGTTGCATGTAATAAATAATCAAGTCCCAACAGTTGGGGACATTTGGGATTCCACATCGAAGGGAAACCCGATTCCAAAGATTCGAAGGGACATGTAAATAATTGATGATCCCTTGATTCATCATTACCACAACAGAGAAGGCAAAGCAGGTTAGTAAAAAAAAAACCAACTCAGTAAACTGTCTTTATTTGGGCACCAGTTGAGGTGAAACAGCCAACATATAAAGTTGTGTCTTGGAGTTCCTTTGTTTAACCAAATTATGTATGCCAAGGGACAGAAGGAGAGGAAGACCGCAGCTGATCATACACATCCCCTTCGAGTAATGATTGATTGGAAATTTGTCTATTTCCATGTAAAATGAATCCTCGACAGAAGATAGGGTTACCGTAGTTAGGTATGCCTTGACCTGTAGAAATTTTTTCAGTTATAGTCAGAGGAATGATCCAATTATCACTCCGACAAAGTTGATTGAGACTCCAGTTCATTGGGATCCAAATTGAGATGCCGAAGGCGATTCCAGGTAAGTCCTTAGGCAGCCATAAGATGACCAATTGTCCCACCAAAATTTACATGTTCTGCCATTCCTTACTTGTAACTTGACCCAATCGAATACAACATCTTTTTGTTTCAGGAGAGTGTTTGCAAGCCATGAATATTTTGGTCTCTTCTTAAAGACTCACATGTTTGATAGATTACCCTTGAAGACCTCATCACGAAACCAGGCAACCTAGATTGATTCGCCTTCTGATTTATGTCTAGTGATAGAATCCCAACTCACTCTTGCATAGTTCTTTCCATCAAGTGTTTCTTTCAATTAATAAAACAACACATGGATTTAGTTTTCTCAATGCATTTCTTTGAAAAACAAAGGTAGATGTTCAGAAGTTAAAAATCCCTGTAACAACTATATCAAGGAGGAGCGGCCTGCCACACAAGGAGAGAGACATGACTGACCAACAATTATTTTGATCTTGACAGGCTGAAGAAGAGGCTCAAAGTTTAATAATATGAGTTTTTTGGTGCAAAGAGGAACAACCAAGTAGCGAACAACTAGCGATGATATAACCACGTTGAAAAGTAGATCCGGTCAATTTCATCCTGAGATAAACCGGTAGAGTAGAAAGAAGACTTTGCTCGGCTGATGGACGGACCAGAAAGGCGCTCAAATTATCTCACAACTTGAAGAGCAACTTGGACCAACGAGATACCCATCAATTAATATCAGCAAATTATCAGCAAAGCTGATGTGAGTAAGCTTTGTTTTTTCACAATGGTAGTAATAAGACAATGAACCATTAGCTGCTACTTTGTCTAGCATTAGATATAGGAGTTCCATAACCAATACAAACAAATAAGGTGACAAATGATCACCTTGGCAAAGTTATCTTCTGCCTTTGAAATAACCATGAACATAACCATTATACCACTACAAAAAACATGACCATAACGACCACGATTTACGACTACGATAATGTAGTTGTAATTTAACGTCTAGTTAACGATTGAATAACATCAAAATTTAAATCATCGTAACCTGGATGTAATCTTGCTTCGGAAATATTTAGTCGTAATCTGATCATTGAATAACGACTCGTTAACGACGACTTGACAAGTAGTCGTAAACGATTCGTTATATTACGACTAGATTACATCGAATATTTTCCATCTACGTAACGACCCAATTACGAGTACTGTAGTTGTAAATTTGTAGTTAAATTTATGGTGAACGTAAATTGGTTCTAACATTTCTACCTACCAAAATCAAAATTTTCCTATAAATATGATTTCCTCTCTCGTTCTTAAGATGCACAAAAAATGAAAAAGAGAAAAAATGTCCTGAGGTATCTATGTGCTTCGGAGTTGGATGTACGCACATAAAGATTATGGGGGAAGAGTTACAAACGCATTTCTCAACAAGGCAGAGATATTTATGTACGAGGCCGGAAAGACGTCTCTCACGCAAGAAATGTGTAAAATGTTATGTCCCTGTCGTAAATGCAAGAATACTAAATTTGTTGCTAGTGAAATGGTTTGGACGGCGCATGGAAAGCTAGCTTGTCCTTATTGTATGGGAAGCACATACGCATTTCATATGAAGAATGGTAAGAAGACGTCTTGGTTTGATTGTCAATGGAGATTTCTTTCCATTAACCATCCATACCGAAGAAACAAGACATTGTTTTGGTAAAAAGGGTTGTACGGGAAACCGCTCCACCATATTTATCTGGAGAGGAAATCAACAAGGATATTGATTACTATGGTGCACAAGAAACATTCCGCAAAGGGGGTAATTGGCATACTCCAACAAATATGGCTGATGGTTATGGGACACAACATAACTGGCACAAGAAGAGTATATTTTAGGAACTTCCATACTGGAAGGATCTACTTCTGCGGCACAATCTTGATGTGATGCATATAGAGAAACACGTGTTTGACAACATCATCAATACATTACTGAACGTCCTCGGGAAGACAAAAGATAACAAGAACTCAAGGTTGGATTTGCATGCATTATGTTCTAGGATTGAGCTGCATATTAAAAATGATGGGAAAATTCAGGTTCCCATTTTCAGATTGTCAGCAGGAGCACAAGCATCATTGTTCAAGTGGACGGCATCAGATATGAAGTTTTGTGATGGTTATGTTTCAAATCTATCAAGATGTGTTGAGCAGGGACAAAAGTTCTTAGGAATGAAGAGTCAAGACTGTCATGTGTTTATTCAACGACTTCTACCATTTATATTTGCGGAATTGCTTCCAAAAGATGTTCACAAAGCACTTGCAGGTATTGGAGCTTTTTTAGAGATCTTAGCTCACACACCTTAACTGAAGATGTCATCACACAACTTGATGAGAAAATCTCGATCTTAATGTGCAATTTGGAGAAAAGTTTCCCTCCGTCATTTTTGACGTCATGGAACATCTAGTTGTCCACCTCCCATATGAGATATTGCTTCGTGGACCTTTTCATAATGGATGTATGTATCCGTACGAGGGATCCATGAAACATTTGAAAGGGAAAGCCAAAAATCCTGCAAGGATGGAAGGTTCAATTGTTGTTGGGAGTTTGAATGAGGAAACATCTCACTTCGTGTCGTACTATTTTGGATCACAAGTCCAGACACAAAAAAAAGCTCCGAGAAGATATGATGATGGCGGTGTTATGCCACAATATGTTGTTGAAGATGTTCCAGACATATTCTGTCAGATTGTACATTTAGGTAGGAAACTAAAAGAAGTTTGGTGGTCGAGTACTGAAGACGCTCACAGTGCCCACACTTATATACTCCTTAACTACGAGGAGATGAAGTCATTTGAAAGGTAATTAAAATTACTTATGCTATGAAATTTTACCTTGTATATAGCAATTGCAATGTACTTAATTAATGATCATTTTACAGTGATTTTATTGTCCAAGTTGAAGAAGCTATACCAAAAATATCATCTAATGATCTCAACAAAAGAAAAGATCAACACTTCGTTAAGTGGTTAAAAACACATGTATAAATCACAATATAATTAATTATGTAGGTTATTTTATTATAATGAAGTGATATATATATATATATATATATATATAATTACATGTTGATTATGATGATGATCCATTCTATCTTCTGTGGTTTCACGAATTGATAACAAGGTCCAGTCGTTAAGGTCACCACATCATCTATGTATTTCACTTGAGGCTATACTTTTCACACTTACGAGTATGGAAGTCGACGAGCAACAATGAAATATGGAATATGTGTGAAAGGTGAAACAAATTTCTATGAAATTTTACAAGAGATCATCGAAGTGGAATTTCCTAGTTTAGTGAAGATGAAATGCGTCATCTTCAAATGTGAATGGTTCGGCCCGACCGTCAATACAAGTGTTTGGTATAGTCCCTAATTCATCGTAAAGCCTATTCATCCCTGGTTGGTCGTAAATCTACTTCTAGATTATGAAGAATTGTCCTTAATTCGTCATAATTATGAAAATGGCCTTAGTCTGTATTTCATCGTATAGGCAATTCATCTCTGATTGGTCGTAAATTTATTACGCTTTTACGAAGAAGCATCCCTGATTGGTCGTAATTTACTTCATCACTACGACGAATAAAAAAGCCCTATATAAACTAGGATATCATCTCCGGATGTAAAAGAGATAGACCAAATGTAACACATATAGAAGAAGAATATGGTAAAACTTGTATATTTATAAACAAAGAGATAATAGATCAATGTTTGTTGTATTTCTACCAAGAGAAAGAAAGACACAAAATTATAAGAAAAGTGGATCATGTATGACTGATATAATTAGTACAACTAGTACAACAAAGGGGAAATATGTATGACTGGTATAATTAAGTTCTTTTAATAACCCATAGTTTTACTAGATTGAATATAGTTGTACATTGGCTATAAAATTCAATAACTTAGTTCTACCATGTAAAAATATAAATGTTTTTTCTATAATATTTGGTTTGGATAATAATTTTGTTTTACTAGTTGTACTATTTATGAAAAAACTAATCTTCATTCTTTTTACTTTCGAAGCCAAAAAAGACAGATGCCGGAAAACGTTATAGTAGGTTTGGATATGTTTTGTAATGCTTTATACACAACTAAAATGAGTATAGCATGTATAATTAGTAAACATGAAATGCATATAAGTAGTACAACTCTGCAACTAGTATGATTATATTTTGTTTTTTCAGTGTATAAATTATACTGGAAAAGAGAATGATGTATACAAATGAGACATACTATTTTAATCTTTTCTCACATGCATGTGTCAAAATATGTGAATATTTTTTTTAAATAATGTTTATTTGAATAATAATTTGTTTAATTAGTTGTACTAATTTTACAAGTTGTAGTGTGGGGCCTGAAAAGTTGCAGTATAAGAAGATTTAAAAGAGTAAAGTGCAAAGATGATGTAGAAGCCCTCATGAGTTTGAAAGTAATGTATAGGCTTCAAGTTTGATATTTGTACTAGGACAATAATAATACAACTGGTGCACCTGGTTTAACTAAGGTGGTAGTACCAATGTTTCGATATGAAAAATGGCATACCAATGTTATTTGTATTTCCGTATTTGATTTAAACAGTTTTTTTATTCTTATGTTTTGCAAATTAGCAAAGTCATTTCAGATTATCATAACATTTTTGATTAAAGAAAATATATTTGCATAAATAAACAATGAATGATGATAAGATATATATGTTTTTCTTTGGGATGTTAATGCTATCAATATAAATATACCTTCACCGAGAGAATGAAATATGATGCGTTGGCAATCAAAAGTCCAAAAGAATACATAAATACCCATGGTTGATGTTTGGATTACAACAATAATAGTACAACTTGTACAACTGATTTGATTACAGTAGTAGTACTAATAATATTTTAACTGTGGTAATAGTTAATTTATGTTCTATTTAACACTGGGTGATAGACTTCTCACCCCAATATCCATTTTCTTTATATGGATATAAAAATAAAATATGAAATAAAACAATTCTAAACACATATACAATAAGAACATGGTAAAACTTACATATTTCGAGATAAAGTGATGACATACCAATGATTTTATATATGATTTTTTATAGGCATTATACATACTTGGAAAAAAATAATGTTATCAGTAAAAATATAACTCTGCCAAGAACTTGAAAGCCTAAAATACATAATTAGAAGAAAAGTAGATTAATATGATCGGTATACATAGTACAACTAGTATAACTATGAGAAAAATATGTATGGCTGGAGTCACTGGTATAATTATATTCTTTTAGTAACATGTAGTTGTACCGATTTTTGGGTTGTACAAGTTTGTACATAGTTGTATTTTGACAGTGAAATTGAAAACTTTAGTTGTACTACATAAAAAATAAGTATACCCTAGTTGTATTACTTATATATGTTTACCTATTTGATATCACATATATTTGAATCATTAGTTTTGTTAAAATGCATTCGGTGTATATTTTTCAAAAAGATAATGGACAAACAAGTAAACAAACCTTTAAAGTATAATGTGGAACATGAAAACTTATGAGATAGTATAATAATTGCCAAAAAAATATTAAAAGTTCAAATAGTTAGGAGATACCATTATAAACACACAAGTTGATTGTTGTCTTCATATGGAAAACCAAATGGAATTTTAAAATTTCTATAATGAAGAAGTTGAACCAGTAATATCAATATTACATGTCTAGTATATAATATGAAATTATACATGTTAAACCAGTATTACATGTCTAGTATATGAGTTATATGTTTAGTTATATGAATTGGAAATAATGAAGAAGTTGAACCAGTAATATCAATATTACATCTCTAGTATATAATATGAAATTATACATGTTAAACCAGTATAACATGTCTAATATATGAGTTATATGTTTAGTTATATGAATTGTTCCAATTGCATCATCTTCTATAACTCACTCCTTTAGCATTTTCATAATTTAACTTATAATAACATCATATTAAACTTTTAAAAATATTCATTACACTGACATTAATTTAAAATAATACTTCCAAATGTTGACTTATCAAACTAAGCAGATTTTAGTAATTAATTTTAGTTTTGAAGACATTTATTACGCATTTAATTTTAGCTTATTTAATTATTTTTAAATTGTATTTAGATTTTTATATATTGTATTTATTTGTCCTTTTGAAACTAATCTGGTTTAAAGTGCATAACTAAAAATTTTGGACTGAAATCATAAAAATTATGGTCAATTAGAAATTTTTAGACCAAAATAAAGAGAAGCAAAAAATCTAAGGACCGAAAACATAAATAATGAAAAGTTGGCTCCGCCCCCACCAGATTTAGTCAATCGTGTATCCATGGTTGATTGAAATATGTTCAATCCATCGTCATCCATGGTTGACTAAAATCGAAGCTTGGCGAAGTTGGCGGCAAGGATCTAATGTCACAACAGCAGCAATGGTGACGACAGAAATGACATGCGGATGTGTGAAGACCACAATAAGACAAAAAGACAGACTCACTTACGAGTTATAGAACACAACGCCTGTGGATGTTGGGGGCAATAGACCATCGTGCGATTGATGTTTGAAGAGGAAAAGATGGTCGCGACTCACAAAGAGCATTGGAGGCACTGCGTGATGCCGTCAAAGTTGAAGCTCATAGATGTCGCCTGCTGTTAGAGGACCTATGAACAAAAACTATTAAAATTGAAAAAGACTTAAAAAAAAAAAAATTACTGGAAAAATAAAAATTAAAAAAAAAAAGAATGAATTCATTAAAAGCACAATGAATATTTCATTTGAAGAGGATCATAAAAGTTAAATAAAAAATAATGAATTCTTAGTTTTCTTACTTGAATGAAATACAGTGTTAAAAAAGAATCTTGGATGGTCTCCTCTTGTATAGGCATGGTGGCGTTTTGAGGGATCAAATTCTGCTATACCCACAAGGAGATCAGTTATTCACCCATTCATAAATTGGTTTTGTTTAACATTTAAATTTAAATAAAAAATAAGGATAAATGACTAAAAACCTAAGGATATAAACTTATTTACTTACCATTGCCATTACTATCCTATCTGAATCCCTACCCGAATCTTAATCCAAAACCTGATATATTTTCATCTTTAATCCATTTTCTCTTATCCTAAATCAAAATTTATCTTCATTGTAAAAAAATTGTGATAAAGAAGAACCCAAAATATTACTAGTACAACTAGTACAACTCAAACTAGTACAACTAGTATAACTATAACGAGTATAACTAGTACAAGTAGATTGAGCATAACTAGTATAACTAGTACAACTATAATGCGTATAACTAATATAACTTTGTAATCAATATGGTGATATTTTGTTTTTTGTATTCAGCGTATTAATAATGCTAGAAAAGATGATGATGTTAAACCAATGAGATAAGTTAGTCTAATCTTCTCTCGCTGCATGTGTCGAAATACATGAATAGTCTATTTTCATAATATTTGATTTGAATAATAATTTATTTGTAAGTTCTTTTAGTTATACTAGTTGTACTATTTTTGAAAACATCATCTTCATATTTTTGCTCCCAATGCCGAAAAAATAATTGTGGAGCTGACAAAAGTTATAGTAAAATAAATTTAGAAGAGTATACTACAAAAGATAATGTAAAAATTATCATGAGTTCGAAAAAGATACATAATTATTCATGTTTGGTGTTTGAATTACGACAATAATAATCCAACTGCTATAACTGGTTTAGATACAGTAGTAGTATTACCAATTGAACCATACCATCACTTAAGTTGTGTTGTTTTCACATTGGGTGGTAATCTTCTTATTTCAATGTCCATATATATATATATATAAGAGATAGACTTAAATATAACACATATAGAAAAGAATATGGTAAAATTTGTATATTTATAGATAAAAAGATAATAGACCAATGTTTGTTGTATTTCCACCAAGAGAAGAAAGACACAAAATTATGAGAAAAGTGGATCATGTATAACTGATATAATTAGTACAACTAGTACAACAAAGAGAAAATATGTATGACTGGTATAACTGATATAATTAAATTCTTTTAATAACCCATAATTTTACAAGATTGAATATAGTTCTACATTGGCTATAAAATTAAACAACTTAGTTGCACCATGTAAAAATATAAATGATGTTTTCTATAATATTTGGTTTGGATAATAATTTTGTTTTACTAGTTGTACTATTTATGAAAAAACTAAGCTTCATTCTTTTTACTTTCGAAGCCAAAGAAGGCATATGCCGGAAAAAGTTATAGTAGGTTTGGATATGTTTTGTAATACTTTATACACAACTAAAATGAGTATAACATGTATAATTAGTAAACATGAAACACGTATAACTAGTACAACTCTGCAACTAATATAATTTTTTTTCAGTGTATAAATTATACTGGAAAAGAGAATGATGTATACAAATGAGACATGTTATTTTAATCTTTTCTCACATGCATATGTCAAAATATGTGAATATTTTGTTTTATACAATGTTTATTTGACTAATGATTTGTTTAATTAGTTGTACTAATTGTACAAGTTGTAGTGTGGGGCCTGAAAAGTTGCAGTATAAGAAGATTTATAAGAGTATAGTGCAAAGATGATGTAGGAGCCCTCACGAGTTTGAAAGTAATGTATAGGCTTCAAATTTGATATTTGTACTAGGATAATAATAGTCCAACTGGTGCACCTGGTTTAATTAAGGTAGTAGTACCAATATTTCGATATGAAAAATGACATACCATTGTTAGTTGTATTTCTATATTTGATTTAAATAGTTTTTTATTCTTATGTTTTGCAAATTAGCAAAGTCATCTTAGATTATCATAACATTTTTGATTAAAGAAAATATATTTGCATAAATAAGCAATGAATGATGATGAGATATATATGTTCTCTTTTGGGATGTTAATGTTATCAATAGAAATATACCTTCACCTAGAGAATGAAAGATGATGTGTAGGCAATCAAAAGTTCAAAAGAATACATAAATATTCATGGTTGATGTTTGGACTACAACAATAATAGTATAACTTGTATAATTGATTTGACTACAGTAGTAGTACTAATAATATTTTAACTGTGGTAACAGTTAATTTATGTTCTAAATGCTGAGTTATCAAACTAAGCAGATTTTAGTAATTAATTTTAGTTTTGTAGACATTTAATATGCATTTAATATGCATTTAATTTTAGTTTATTTAATTATTTTAAATTGTATTTATATTTATATATATTGTACTCCGTCCATTTCTCAAAGAGTGTCGTTTTGAGGTTTTATTTTTGTTTCATAAAAAATATTATTTTTAATTTTCAATGCAATTTATTGATGTTTTTTAGCTTAATATTTATTGTAAAATACATTAATCTTATAAATATTTTTATTTATCTAAAATACTATTGGTTGAATAGCTATCATTATTAAGAACATAAATGCATTCTAATCATTTTCTTAATATGTGTGAAAACTATCAAAATAACACTCTTTAAAAAACAGAGGGAGTATTTATTTGTCCTTTTGTAGCTAATCTGGTTTAAAGTTCATAATTAAAAAATTTGGACTGAAATCATAAAAATTCTGGTCAATTTGAAAGTTTTGGACCAAAATAAAGAAAAGCAAAAAATCTAAGGGCCGAAAACATAAATAATGAAAAGATGGCTACACCCCCACCAGATTTAGTCAATCGTGCATCTATGGTTGATTGAAATATATTCAATCCATCGTCATCCATGGTTGACTAAAATTGAAGCTTGGCAGAGTTGGCGGCAATGATCTAAAGTCACAGCAGCAATTGTGACGACAGAAACGACATGCGGATATGTGAAGACCATAATAGGACAAAAAGAGAAATTCACTTACAAGTTATAGAACACAACGTCAGTGGATGTTGGGGCAATAAACACTCGTGCGATTGAAGTTTGAAGAGAAGAAGATAGCTGCGACTCACAAAGAACACTGGAGGCACTGCGTGCTGCCGTCAAAGTTGAAGCTCAGAGATGTCGCGTACTGTTGGAGGAGCTATGAACAAAAACCATTAAAATTGAAAGAGACTTGTTAAAAAAAAATACTAGAAAAAAAATAAAAAAAAATACTAGAAAAAAAANTAAAAAAAAAAAAAAAAAAATAAAAAAATAAAAAAAAATAAAAAAAAATAAAAGAATGAATTCATTAAAAGCACAATGAATATTTCATTTGAAGAGGATCATAAAAATTAATGTAAATTGTGGTAAGATTAGTTTCCCGTTTTGAGGTACTCTTTTCCTATACCAGCTCTTATTTATTTCAGGTTCTGGAACAACTGTATTTGGAACGGCGTGTGGGTCTATGTTGCGTCCATGGGACTTTCGAGAGCAGTAACAATCTGTTTGCCCTTAATAGATCTGTGGAGCCCTTCGGCTAATGTGCCTTCTCTAGTTTAGCCATGATAATTTTGGCAAAAGTTTCATAGTTACGCTGACTAAATACTGTACCAATGAAGTGGGATACCACGTGAAAAGAAATTAATTGCATAGGGACAATCAAAACGTTCAGATTTGATCTGAGGTAGTTGTTAACTAGACACAACTTATGTGAGATCCTGTTCATTTCCTTTATTTCACCTAATAAATATATTTATTACCTTAATATTGATTTTCATGTTTTTACTAAAAGTTGGGATATATCCATTCCAAGGTAACTACCTAGTCAGCAACTTTAAATACCCTGTTTCCTTCTGTATCCCTTCAACGCTCCAACTAAACAACAAAATAACCGTATAACAAATTTATTTAATTTATCATTATTCGGAAAAAAATTTAAAAGAGTAACAAATAATAAAAATTAATAAGAAGAAAGCCAAGTCGGTTTCAACTTTCAACCTTTCTCTTCACTATAAATTCGCGTTTGGGCTTTCTCTCTTCCAACAATAAACTCTTCTTCTCACGTCACATCGGATCTCCACAAAAACTAGTTTCTCCTGAATCTCTCAATCCCTTTCTTTTAATTTTTCTGGGTAAATGGAGAATCTCTCTCAAATCCTCCCTCGTGTCCTCGTCGTTTCTAGACGCACCGTTCGTAAAAACAAATTCGTGGACTTCGTTGGTTCTTCTCTAACCTCTGTGTTTGTTGCATGCATGGTTCTGTTTTTTTTTTTATTTTGTGATTTTAAAAATCAAACCTTTTTATGAATATTATCGTGGGTTTGTAAATGGATGATGATTGTGCGTGTTTTGATCTTTCAGGTGAATATCATCTTGATTTGATAGTTCGTTATGGATGTGTACCCGTGATTGTTCCACGGGTCACCGGTGTTCATATGTTGCTTGATAGCTTCAAGCCAATCCATGGAGTTCTTCTTTGTGAAGGAGAAGACATTGATCCATCGCTTTATGAATCTGAAATTTCTTCTCTTTCACCAGAAGAGCTTCAAGAGATTAGAGACACACATGCGAGTGATACAGCTATTGACAAAGAGAAAGATTCCATTGAATTAGGTCTTGCAAAGCTCTGTCTTGAGCAGAACATTCCTTACTTAGGAATCTGCAGAGGATCACAAGTAAATATTTATGTCTCTCTTTTTGAAAGTGTATGTCTTTTACTCTTTTTGTAGTTTTCATGTTAATGATGGATGATAACATTTTTTGGCAGATTTTGAATGTTGCTTGTGGTGGGACTCTCTATCTTGATTTAGAGAAAGAGCTTACAAATAAGTTACCGGAAGAACGTAGAACAAAGCATATCGATTATGATAACTATGATGGGCATAGACATGTTGTGAGGATTGTTGAGAAGAGTCCACTTCATTCTTGGTTTAAAGATTCGTTGGATGGAGAAAACATGGAGATTTTGGTTAATAGTTATCACCATCAAGGTGTCAAGAGATTGGCACAGAGGTTTGTGCCAATGGCTTTTGCTTCTGATGGGTTGATGGAAGGTTTTTACGATCCGGATGCGTATAATCCTGAAGAAGGGAAGTTCATAATGGGTTTACAGTTTCATCCTGAGAGAATGAGATCAGATGATCTTGATGAGTTTGATTATCCTGGCTGTCCTGCTGCATATCAGGTGTGTATTCTTGAAGATATATATTACATTATAACCAAAATGAAGTTGTGAATTGATTTTTTGGACGTTTTGTTTGGTTGTAGGAATTTGCAAAGGCTGTAATTGCGTATCAGAAGAAGCTCAACAGCACAATGTCTGTTCCAAAGACATTGGAGCTTGATAGAGAGATGGAGAATAAAAGAAAGATACTTGTTAGAAGTTTCTCACTTGCAAGGAATATGTATGCTAAAGGAGAACCTGGTAAGAACCCATCAAAAGGATCAGAGCTCGAAGTTGGTGCCGAGTTTCTTGAGGTAAAGAATACTAAATCTATCTGCTTAATTATTTTACATAAGTCTTGATTTCATATTGTTGCAAAGAGGCAAAAAGTGTTTAGAGACACTTGTTTGGCTTTTCGCAGCCCTTAAGGGTTACATAGTAAAAGCTGAGTCTTTGAAATACGGCTATGTATTTCAATATTCATTTCAGTGGGGTTTATATGATGTCTATGGTTGTTGTGATGGGCCAAGGGGACCCCAGACCGGGCCAGCTATTTTATGCCCGGGACATTTTGAGCCCTGAATATTCCACCATGTACGCGGTTCTGATTTTGGTTTGCAGAACACATGCATCAGAGTCTAGACCTAAACATGCCAGGGCGGTTTGCACCTAATTTAAAAACGTAAAATGGATCTCCATGCAGACAGATCCTCAGACGCGGCTTGACCCATAGGCTCTTTAGCCCACCACAACAACTCTTTTCGCATTGAGGGATGGTTTATCAATATATAGTATAATTATTTGCGTTTTACCAAGTTGGTTATTCTTCTGTGTATGTTGTGGGGTTTTTACAGTCCAACACAGCGCTAAGCGCGGAGCAAGAGACGAGGCTGAAGGAGATGGGNAAAAGTGTTTAGAGACACTTGTTTGGCTTTTCGCAGCCCTTAAGGGTTACATAGTAAAAGCTGAGTCTTTGAAATACGGCTATGTATTTCAATATTCATTTCAGTGGGGTTTATATGATGTCTATGGTTGTTGTGATGGGCCAAGGGGACCCCAGACCGGGCCAGCTATTTTATGCCCGGGACATTTTGAGCCCTGAATATTCCACCATGTACGCGGTTCTGATTTTGGTTTGCAGAACACATGCATCAGAGTCTAGACCTAAACATGCCAGGGCGGTTTGCACCTAATTTAAAAACGTAAAATGGATCTCCATGCAGACAGATCCTCAGACGCGGCTTGACCCATAGGCTCTTTAGCCCACCACAACAACTCTTTTCGCATTGAGGGATGGTTTATCAATATATAGTATAATTATTTGCGTTTTACCAAGTTGGTTATTCTTCTGTGTATGTTGTGGGGTTTTTACAGTCCAACACAGCGCTAAGCGCGGAGCAAGAGACGAGGCTGAAGGAGATGGGAGCCACCGTCAGGAACGGGGGATCATATATGAAAAAGATGAAAGTAGACGAGGAGAAGCAGAGGATGGCAAGGAACATGATGAACAAGATGAACACTGAGCAACTATCAGAACTTATGGCATTCTATCATTTGATGGGAAATATATGTGGAGAAGTTTTGGAGAGAAAGCTTCATGGCAATGTTAATGAATGCTTTAAGGACCTGTGAGAGAGTTCACATGAAACGGAAGAGGATGCAATAAGAAAAAGGCGACTTTTTGAATTTGCTTTTTTTTTTTCTTTTGGTTAAAGATGGGAAAGTAACGTGTGTGTGTGTGATTAATTTAATGGTACCTAACGGTCATAGGTTACATGATGAATTTGCCAACAAATTGGTAATGTTAATCAAGCAATGCTAATGCAAATACAACGGTGATTCAAAAGTTTTGAAAAACTAGCTTATTTATTCTGAAATATGGATTAAGGATATCTTTTTATTACTGAAATGTTCGGATGTGATTACATTAACAATTGCAAAAAAAAAAAAAAAAAATTCCTATTAAAGCATCTCCAAAAGCAATATGAAATTTTGTATGCTCCAAAAGCAACTTCAAAATTTGAAGTTTTGAACAATGATGTTATTGAAGTTTCATTATACAAAATTTCATATTTGAAGTCTTTTTTACTTTTAAGTCTTTATAATTATTTTTTTTCAAATTTTCTTACTAACATTTATAGTTATCATTTTAGTCATTATAAAAAATAACATTTGCAAATTACAGATATATTAATAACATTTAAAAAAAATATACAAAACAATATTATGATACACATTTAATACAAATTGTAAAGCGAAAATATAAAAAAAAACTAAATTATATCAAAATAAAATTATTACATCAACTAACAAAAATATACTATTTCAATAAATTTTACACTAGTAAAAAACATCGGCACAACCACGTTAAATTTCGTGGGTATGACCAATATTTCGTGGCTATACAGAGAAAAAGCCACGAAATGCTACGAAACGTTAAACGTACGTATACGAGTGTAGCAAAAAACATGTGTATCAAAAATAGTACCAAAGTGCCACGTTTTACTACGAAAGTTTCGTGGCAAAACTTGCTACGTTTTGAGACGAAAGTTGCGTGGCAATTTTGCTATGGTTTAAGACGAAACATAATGTAGCAACATGCTACAGTTTTGCTATGACTCCTTTCGTGACATATTGCTACGTCTACATTCGTGGCAACCATTTAGAATCTTTTCTGCGCCCAATCAGACGGATGTGATTACACTGAGATAACTTGCCACAAAATTTCACACGAAACATTGTAGTGGCTTCAGTTTTTTGTATTTATCACTGCCATATGGCAGGAACTGATTGATGGGATACTTTTTTCGGTGGACTTGCCACGATTTTGCTACGTTTATTTTTGTGGCAAGCCTTTTTTATTTTATTTTTTCCTCCGATTAATATATATTAATAATAAATTTCCATAGACACGATTAAAACGTAGCAAACCGTAAGAGAGTTTACCACGAATTGCCACGCTAAAGAAAGCCACGATTCTAACGTGGTAATTTCGTGGCTATTTTTTGCTACGAATATATCCGTAGTATTTTTGTAGCAAGTTTTGCTACGGTTTACCCACTATTTGCCACGTTTTTGGTTTTTGTAGCATTTCGTAGGTGAATCGTAGCTTTTACTTTTTTGCCACGAAATTTGCGTAGCATTGTCGTGGATGTGCCAATATTTTTTACTAGTGTTACTCTCTAATCTTTAAATAAAAATAACAAGACTCAGTTAATATTTTGAAATGCATTTAATACACTGTTAAAATGTACTAATCTTACTAAATAATAGTGTGTATAATATTTTTATTATATATTTTATTAAATAATTGTTTTATGATTTTTGTTAACTTTTATCAATAAAAGAGACTATAGTTTAAAATGTAAAATATGTAAAGTTTAAACTGAAATTGTTCTTCTGAAGAGGAACACTCTCAAACTATAAATTTGAATTTATGTCAACTTTAAAAATATAGTTACTTTTAGAAATTCTCTGACTCTGGTTTTCTTCTTTTTAGAGATCCTTAGCGTTACTTGTTAATTTTTATGAAATGAAATTACCTTTTCCGTGACATTGTTCGCAAATGCTTATTTTGATTAGTCTATAAAGACTATAGAGATGATTTGTGAGAGCTGTGACTGCTGTCCACAACATCATTTCTATCTTTACCAGTAAAATTATAATCACGTGACTGGTAACTGAACCGAAAAATCTTTATATGATTGGACTATGATGGAACCTTAGACAAGGTGATGTCCCTGAATCCACTTGAGATAAGTATTGGCTAATCCTTGTTTTCTAGATGACCATGGAGCAAGCATCCTCGATATGTTAAATCCAACACATAAACTACACTTACAAGATTTTCAAGGCAGATAGGCGATGAAGCTTTTAATTAGAAAGATCATGTGGTTGAACCTTGAGTATATTAAAACCAACACCAGACGCCTAACTTAGGACGTTTCTCTGATGTTCACCTAATCGAATGGCACCACAAGGTTTGATCATCATAATCCACCAAAGATCGAAATGTTCACAAGGAACAATCGAGAATCACTCTCAACAAACAAAATCGAGAATTTTATTTTGAAAGAGGGTGAATTGTAACATCCCTGTTTGTGGTATATGAAAAGATTTAAGATAATTGATTTGGCTACTTATGTCACCAAAGTGCACTTTTGGTCACACATCCATTTAGAACTCCATATTTAAGCATGCTTGAGCTGGAGCAGTGGAAGGATGAGTGATCTATCGGGAAGTAATCTACGATATCGTGCGAGTAAGGTCAAAGCACGGAAAAATGTCATGGGAGTGATAGCAGAGTCAGTAAACAAGAATTCCGAGCCTTTAAAAAATTAACCGTGAAAGGTCACGGCATGGAAGGCCCATCAACCATGAGTGGTTGAGGCGTTACAATTTTATTCATATCAACTTAGGCCTTTAATTCTTATACGATTAGAAACTCAAGAAATAAAAAAATAAAGAACTAAAAACAAGACAATAAAAACAGAAATCAAAGACTTTACTCAATAATGAGTTTGACTGAAATAAAAGGGAAAATTGCCAAAACCAACCTAAAACTTGAATTCAAATGCAAAAGTGTACCCAAACATCAATCAAATGCAAAAGTAACCTAAAAGTGTAGTGAAATTACAACAGCCCCCTTATGACCAAAAAAAAAACTATATGCGTTTTTACCTTTATAGCCTATTTAAGTCTTCCGTTTTTTAAAGTCTTCTGTGATTTTGTAAGTCTTCTCGCTTAGTAAATTTTAAAAATAATTCATAAATTATATAAAAGTATTTTTATGGAGGAAAAATCTAAATCATGTAATAATAAACATTTGTAAATGATATAAATTAAAATCTAGTAAAATTGAATTGTTCTCAACATAGATGAGTGAATGTATCATCTTTTAATATTCTTTGGTCTAGGGTTTGGAAACATATGTCATAGTATATTGTATGTATCTTTAGGGTTAGATTTTGAAAGCCTAACCAATTTTTTTGAAAAATCATTTTTTACATATATTTGTTTAGTTTTGTGTATATTAAATAGTTTTGGAGTTGATTTTAAGTTTAGTGAAGTGTTTATTGATATTTAGTTTGTTATTTAGTTTAGGTATTAGAAGACTTAAGTCTACTAAAAGATATTATGCCAGAAGATTTACATGTAAGTCTTCTGGGTGAATAGTAAATTCAAGGGGTAGAAGACTTTCAGGAAAGTCTTCTGTTTTCCCAGAAAGTCTTCTGTCTTCCCAGAAAGTCTTCTGTCTTCCCAGAAAGTCTTCCGTCTTCCCAGAAAGTCTTCTGTCTTCCCAGAAAGTCTTCTGTCTTCTCAGTCTTCTCAGAAGACTTACCTGAAAGTCTTCTCAGAAGACTTACCTGAAAGTCTTCTCAGAAGACTTACCTGAAAGTCTTCTCAGAAGACTTACCTGAAAGTCTTCTCAGAAGACTTACCTGAAAGTCTTCTGAATCGAAAATATTTAACCTAATTATAATTTTTGTCTCCCTCTATATAAAGAAAGTTTACACATTCTCTCTCTTCCTCTCAAATTGCTGCAAGAAAATGTAATGTTTCTCACTCTAAAACTCTCAAACCTCTCTCTAATCTCTTTTATATAGTTCTTATCTTTTACTCTTTGGATTTGCAAGTTTTCAGATCTGGAAGACTTTATGATTGTCTTCTGACGAAATCTTCTCCCATGTCTCCTCTTTCATAACATATTTGAGTGTTTTAGTAAGTTTTCATGTCTGATTTACATTATTTGTAATTTCTTATTGCTTAAAGTTCTTACCTTTTTCCCAAACTAAAACTCTCTAACCTCTTTCTAATATTTTTGAACTTGAAAAAGAACAAACTTTATATAAATTTCTTATTTTTATCTCATGTCTTCTCACTAATTTATCATGTTTTGCAGATTTTTTGGTTCTCATCTTCTACTCCTTTAAAGGTATATATATATATATATATATATGATGTATATGTATTATTGTATATTCTATAAAGGTAGATATATCTCATATTCTACTCATTTTCTTTGTTTTAGGGATATTTGAATTTTTTTGGATATGCAGGTTTTTCAGATCTGGGTCAGATTTTAGAAGACTTTTGAGAAGACTTTGTTCTCTGTGGGAAGACTTCCAGAAAGACTTCCAGTGCATTATATGTTAGAAGACTTTGTCAGAAGACTTTCTGAAAGTTTTCTAACATAATGTACAAGAATACTTTCTGAAAGTCTTCTAACATAATGTACATGTGTAATAATTTTGTTTATGATTTATTTTGTGATTTGTATGTGTAATCTTTTATTTGTGCATTGTTTTATAAATTTGAAGAGATGTCAATAAATTTTTTTTGAAAATATATTCATGTCTACAACATTATCTTGCAAGAAAAAAAGATAAATATGTTCAATGAAATTTTTTTGGTAAATATGTTCATGTCTACAACATTATCTAACACTTATAACATAACACAACAACACAAAAACTTAGTTAAATTTACTAAAATTAAAAGAAAAAGAATTTGAAGAAAACTTAATCAAATTCACAAAATATAAACTTTCACTTGAAGTTTTCTGAGAATTTTCGGAAGAAATTTTTAAAAAAATTTAAAAATTTTCTATAAATTTTTGGAAAGTCTTCTAGCATATAATGTAATAGAAGACTTTCATGTAAGTCTTCTAGCATATAATGTACTAGAAGACTTTCATGTAAGTCTTCCTGAGAAGACTTCCACAGAAGTCTTCTTCTGGTAGAAGACTTCCACGGAAGTCTTCTTCTGGTAGAAGACTTCTAGGAAGTCTTCCGGAAAGGTCATTTTTGCAATTGTAAATTTAGAAAGGAAGACTTCCAGAGAAGACTTCCATGTAAGTCTTCTCGAGAAAAATGAGAAGACCTCCATGTAAGTCTTCTCGAAAAATAGGTTAGTTTTGCAATTGACCAAATTGTGTTAGAAATTTGACTTTCTATGGAAGACTTCCGACAGAAGACCAAAATCACAAAAAATAAAGCTAGAAGACTTACAGGGAAGTCTTCTGCTAGAAGACTTCCTAGAAGACTTCCCTGTAAGTCTTCTCGGTGGAGAAGTCTTTCAGTTTAGTCTTCTCCACGAACCAGATCTGAAAAAAATAAAAATTCTTCTTAAATTTGGTGAGATTCATGTTTAACTTCTCTAAGTACATATCATTTCTTAGTGAAAGTTACATACTTGTTCTTGACCAAGAATCATGAATTTTAGTAACATTAATAAGTTTATAAATTTTAAAATCAAAAAGTTGGAATTTTGGGAAGTAATAAGAGAGAAAGTGAAAGAAAAATAGTTTGTGTGTGTAAGAAATAAGTATATAAAGATGTAGATGTTGATTTTAGAAGCATTAAAAACTTCAAATTGGTTGTTCATGGTGGTTGGTGTATTGAAGTCAATGACAATATTGTAAATACTTGATGAAGATGAGGATGATATAGTAATACAATCATTTTCAAAAAAAAAAAGTAATAGAATTTTCGTGAATTATCCGAACTTCTAGGGTGAAAAGAGAAAGTGGAAGTTTCAAAAAAAAACCATGGGTTGGTTTTGCAATTGAGTTCAAGTTTTGAGTCACTTTTGAAAAAAACCCAAAATAAAAACTATTCTTTTGTCGTTATACAGTTTTGACCAGTCTTGGAATGTTCTTTGACTTTCTCTGGACTTGCTTGGTCGAGATTAAACCAAAAAATCTCTTGTTTACTTCTTGACCAAAACTGTAGACAAAATCATACCAAGGAGAAACATTTCTACCCAAGTCCAAACCATAATAGACGAAATTAAATCATCCAAGAAGAATCATAATGTCACTCGTTAGAATGTTTCCTATGTACCTATGGGAAATTGAAAAAAAGTGCATACGATTGTGGTGTCTACACACTGAAATTCATTGAATGCCACTTGCTTGGGTTGGAGTTGTCCTTGGTGAATGATGATAACATCAAAGAAGCTAGGAGTAAAGTTATGTGGGATCTATGGGATGTAGCTAATGACCTAGAATTGGTTGATACGGTGTTAAAGTATGAACCTCCTAATGTAACCCTCCTCCAGTGATAGAGATTCGGTGAGAACTATTTAATCTATTATCGGGTTAGATTTGAGTTTTATGAACAAGAATGTTAGAATGCTTAATCTTATTGTTTTAGATGTTGGTGTCTGGGAATGAGAATGCTTAATCTAATATATAACTTTTGGATTTTTATTAAGTTTTTGGTTTTACTATGAGGTTAGCACATAAATTATGATTTTTAAAACAAAAACCTAAATCACAATACACCAAACAACTACCATAAAACTAAGCAAAACCTAAAATGAGACCCTAAACAAACCTTAAAACAAGACCGTAAACAAACCCTAAAACGTGACAGTAAGCAACAAATATACCCTAGGGAAATGCAACACTAATTCCTTAGTCAAAACCGTCCCCAAAGTAGTGTCGAGACCCTAAAGTCATAAGACCCGACCCGAATGAGATCCACAATTAACCTATAACATATTTAAGACCAAAAACCCGACTTTTCCCATTTTATGATTCTTCTTTTCCATAATCTCCATTTTCTCTCAAAATTCTTTTTCCCAAACATGACTACTGCAAGGCGATTCTCCGAGGGGATACCTTCTAAGTGCTTGTGTGGGAAGGTTGTTGTGATATTCTATTCAAAAACTCTCACCCTTACTGATGGTTCCATATACGCGATATTGGGTTACATGTTATATATTTATTCATAGTTTTGATTGTTTGTGATATAGGATGTGTTTGTTCATCGTTTCGATTTGTTTTCCGATGGAACAACAATAGTTTTGATTTATTTTCCCATATATTTGATTTGATTTGTGATTCAATTATCGACTACTTCTGACTTGATCTTTGTTTCAATGTAGAGAAAGAGGAGAAACATCTATTTAAGTGGGATGAAGAAGCTCTGCTTGATGAGATTCAAATGGTAGATGCTAAGGTAGGGAGAACTGAAGAACAGATTGAAGATACGAGGAAGTGTTTGAAGAAGGCTGTGGAAGAAGAAGTTAGGTAAAAGAATGATTCCCTTGATCTAGGTTGTATAGGATCCATTCAGTGGCTTTTAGGAAGATTATTTAACTGAGAATGATAATTGTTCTTACTTGCAGTGATGAATAACATTATCAGTAAAACTGCAGTAGTGGATAAAGTTTTTTTTCAGTTGTTTTTATTTGCAGTGATGAATAAAGTTTGTCTATGAAACTTACTTTACCAAACATGATAACAATGACAGTCAATGAAACTCAAAAAATGTCGAAGCTCTTAGAAACATGAAAACAATGACATACAATGAAACTGAAAACAAACTTTTAAGTTTTAGACCTAAAAGCATTCAAACTTCAAAACATGATAACAAGGTATTTAAAAACAGAAATAAGCTGTCCATTACCACTTGCACTTGCAAACTTCACTGCTAGAAATAAGCTAACCCTTACCACTTGTGACTGACTATATAGGCGTTTCACAAATTGCTCTGTTGTGACTCTTAATTCCACATCTACTACACTTGCACATCTTATTGTTTTGTGATGTTTGTGATGGTCGAATTTTGACTTCAACAATTTCATATCTGTATTTTCATTTACTTCCATTATAGCTTCTTATCTCCAATCGTAGAGAATGGACTATCTTAACATCTTCTGGTATGGAGAAAGCATCCTCAGGAACATCAATGGTATTTATGCTTTCTTGGTAAGCTTCCCTCCAAGCTCATTTCGTGTACATCAAATCAGTCAATGTGTCTGGTTCTCTTGAAATATGAAAATCAGCTTTAGTTGCGAGTCTACGAGGGATCTTCAAAATTTTGTACCCCCACAAGAACAAGTCCGTATATCTAAATCAACTAAGCAGTCAATTTTATTACCTCTAACAAGCAATTGACTATCATTCATAGATTAAACTGCAAATGTTTTGCCTTTCTCGATTCTCCTATCAATCTTTTCTCCACATCTTTGGTCAGAGGATGCATATGATTTGAAACCAGTTTCTTACGCTTACAAAACCACTGTTTCAACTTTTCTCTAAGACTGTCAAACAAAGAAATGACTGGATTCTCTCTCGGTGAACGTAACGTAGAACTGATAGATTCAGTAGGATTGGTTGTCCTTATGTCATATATGTATCCATTAAATAGACATCTACACCTTTTTCTACATCAGCTTCCCTTAGATAATTTCCAATTACCGGATTAATATTACAAACATTAGCAAACGTCTTTTCAAAATCAGAAACTCTATAAGCCTTCAACACCTTTGAAACCAACGCATCAAGTCCTTTCCCCTTGAAATGTGCTACCATGTTATTCAACAAATGATTAACACAAATACTATGTCTAGCTATCTTATACACGTTCTCAAGACCTTAGCAATGGAACCATGTCTGTCCAAAATAAAAGCCAAATGATGATAATGATAAATTACAACCTTTAGTTATATCATAAACCATTCTTAAGAACGATCATTCTCTGAGTCGATGATACAACTCAAATTACCCTAGAGCTGGTTTACTCTCTCAAACAAGATGTTCAATCGCATTTATCTAGCAACCTAACTCAAGAAAATCAATTCAGAAAGATAACTTACTATTGTAGTTGTCAACAATCCTAATTTCAGGGTTCTAGTTAGCTACTCTAGAACCCAAGCAGTAATAACAATTCCAATGAGGGATATCTTATAAATTCACCCAATCAATTCTATAGTTTTGGCTAATCCATCAAAACCCCAATTAACCCTAAATCTAGTAAAGAAAACTACTCATACATAATAGAATAAATCATATCAAAAGTTTGAATAAAGAAACATATAATATAATAGATAAATCAATGGAGTTCCAATACAAGCTCTGAAGAAGTTTGGATTTTCTCTCCAATCTATTAAAAACCTAAAATTGTTTGCTGTGAATAATAGAAAGTAAAAGTGTTGTGTAATGACCAAACAATGGCAAACACTATAAATATTAGGTAAAAGTCAGCTAAGGGTAGTCTTGTAATTATGTTGTTCTTCTGGGCTTAAGTCAGCTTGTCTTGAGTCGGGCCTGTCTCGATCAAGTGTTGATCGGTGCGAAGGTGGAAATGTCAATCGACACCTTCCACCTCTTCTCGACTCTGACTTCTTCAGCTACGAGTTTCTTTTATTTTAGCTCCAAAATATTCCATAATCATCACATTACTCCAAAACAAGTATGTACATGAAAAGACTCTAAAATAGACTCCAAACACATAAAATAGGCTCTAAAAATTACTTATACTATGGTTAAAAACATGTAAATTCCATAGCATATCAACTCTTCCAGACCCCTTTTGCTTGTCCTCAAGCAAAACAAAGATATTCCTATGAAAGAAGTTTAAAAACATCAAAGACTCACACAATTTAAAATCACTACCTCTGCAATGTTGCAAGCCACATCAAGTAAGTACCAACTTTAAGAGAACTTCCATGTATTAGACCTTAGCTTAGCAACTAAACCATCCAACCCAATGCTCAGCTGATTCCATCTGACATACCCCTCTACTGACCTCATTTTTGCATATAAAATGTGTAGTTAACATCTTGGAAGTATCGATCAAAAGACACATGGATTCAACTCAAACAAGTATCTGGACCAACAAGTAGTCTTATTCTGATTCTTTCCCTCTTCTACTCTCTTCTCTAAATCTTATTATCTCAATTCCGATGAACAGTGTGCTGATGCAGTCCATCTTGTTCATCTTCCTTTCGATTTTTCTCTTTTTATTTTATTTGACAAAGTGTAGGCTAATAATGAAGTCATCGGTAATGTACCTACCCCTCACTTTCAACGATGTGTGATCATTCCATTATAGTAGAATAATGAGGTCGCATGAAATTTTCCTATCCCTCCAAACCGCAAGAAATAATCTCAATCTTTTATATTATAGATGTTGAAGAGAGTTGAAAGGGAGCCATAACACTAAGGCTTTTTACCTTTCAGACTTACAGGAGGATTCCGATCCAAGCCCTAAAACAAGAAAGTTGGATTGATTAAGGTTGGAAGTCAGCTTTGGTTTCTCCAGGCTTTCTCAACTAGCATGGATATTATTGGCAGGTGCTTCACTTTAGTGTTTCCATTCAGTACACCTTGTAGTCAATAACTCAAAAGAATGGTGCTAGAGAGTGGTTAAGTAATAATATAAAATGAAAAAATCATCATCCCTTTCTTGACTCAATAAAACTAGTAAGAACTTATAAAAACTCAAAAAAAAAATGGTATTAGTAATACCTCCCCCAGACTTAAACAACACTGTCTCCAGTGTTATTCAGTCGAAAATTCATTCGGAAAACAAATCATAATTGAATTTATTATGTGAGAACCGAAATTCACACTGTCGATTTTGTGATCTTAAGGTAGGTCTAAAAGATCCGACTTTCCCAGAGGTCCCCGATTATCTGCGTAAATGACATGGTGTGTTGTTTATTGTTCTAGCAGGGTATAAATATCCTAAACAATTAACTATCAAACTAATCATAATCTTAACACACACAATAATACTCTTGCCAAGAGAGATCAGGTGTAGTACTTAGGGATCGAATCCACATAGAGCAAATGCACACAATAGATTTCTTATTTCTAAAGACTAAGCTAGGTAAATATATATATTGGTGGTGAACAATCAATTTAAGGAAATATTCCTTATCAAGAAGTATGATGCAATATGGAAATATGTTACTAATGCAAATATGAAAATATTTTATTAATTAACTAGATGTAAATATGAATGTAAATATGCTAGATCTAGGGTTTCAAGCTAAATGAATTATAGGGGATAGAAAGCGTGTAAATATAAATATACTATAACTCAAATGTTAACTATTCTTACCTTTTTAACTTTAACTCTAGTATGCGAGCAAAAGGAAAGACCATCGATCAACGACTAAGGCATGCTGTCGATCGACAGTGAAATCAGAAGGAAGTATAGGGCAAGATTTGATAAGTCCACCAGACTTATTAGACTAGCTCTCGCATGCGCCTAACAGCCTAGTTCAACAAAATCTATTCTGGCACAGAACCTACTCTCGTAGTTGTCCATGTCCTATTATCGAGATCCTAGTTAGCTACTTTAGAATGCAAGCATTAAGCACAACTCAATTGATAGATATTAACTTAACCTAGCAATCCTATTTTTGGGCTAATCCATGATTGATATCATTCAACCCTAAATCTAATTAATAACTACTCAAACATGATCTTTGTCACAAAAATCATAGATAAAATAGATATGAAATATAAAATAGATAAAAATAAAAGGAGTTCCAGGAGAACTCTGAAGGACTCTCTCATTTTCTCTCCTAACCCTAATACAAAATGAATATACCTAAAATGCTTTGTAAAACTTGTGTAAAACAATGTTATCGTCCATCGGCTGTCATCGATCGATTGCATGTGTGATACATCGATCGATCAATCTTGGGCCTTCATCACCGGTCGACGCCAAGTGTATTCTATCGATCGGTGGCTTTGTCGACTCCCTAGATGATCAGCTACGGATTCTTCTCCTCTACATGCTCCAAAAGCTCCAAGTATCTCATATATCTCCAAAACGTTTGTGGACCTGTAAATACTCTAAAACATAGCCTATCGACACATAATAGACTCTAAATAGAGCCTATAACATGACCTAAAATTGGTAATAAATAGACTATATATGAACTCTCCTAGACTTAACCTTTTGCTTGTCCTCAAGCAAACAAAGCCTGTGAAAGAGGTTTTGAAAAGTGGAGACTCACATAGTATCTAAGTATTACTATCACCCTACTTTGTTGCAACCACATCCTATCAAATCAATCACAGAGAAAATTTATGTACCCTATCCTAATATAGCAACCAAATCATTCTACCAACAACTTAGCAAATACTAGCTTGACTCACCCCTCTACTGATCTCATTTCTTTGCATAAAATAAAAGTGCATGCTTTACCTTGGGAGTATCGATCAAACGACACATGGATTCTTACCTCTGCAAGTATTTGAACAACTAGGCACAAAGTCTTCTCTGATCCATTTCTTCCTTCTTTTCTCTCTTCTCTGAATCTTTTTAGATTTCTTCTTCTTTTGTATTTTTTTTTCTTTTTCTTGGGCAAAGTTGTAGGCGAATAATGGGGTCATTGGTAATTTACCTATCCCTCGCTTCCAACAATGTGTGATCATTACTCTGAATTAGAATAATGGGATCATTGGTAATGTATCTACCCCTCTGCATCTCGGGAAGTCATCTCAATCTTTTAAACTTTTAAGTAGATGCTGAAGAGAGAGAGAGAGAAGGGAACCAAAGGTGCAATGACTTGTATCTACAGACTTGCAGAAGGAATCCGATCTAGTGTATACCAAGTCCCAAAGCAAGCAAATAATGTCATGATTAGTGTTGGAAATCAGCTTCGGTTCCTTCAAACTTTCTAAGCAAGTGTGATATAGTGGCAGGATGATCCACTTTGGTTCTCTAGTAATCTCTGCAAACAACTTTCTAAGAATGGTGCTAAGTGTGGTTAGTCAATAATAAATCTTGATCATAATCCCCTTTTGACTCAATAAAACTTTTTGAAAAACTTATATATATATAGCAAATAAAAATCAAAACAAATCAAATAGCATTAGTGAACCTCCCCCAAAATTAAATTACACTATCCACAGTGTAATCTCGGATTGGTTAGGAAAATTTAAATCATAAGTAAGTAGTTAAGAGAGAAACTCGATATCATACTTTGTAATAGAGTGTCGATCGATGTGAGGTATGTTGTGTCGGTCGATGGTCGCGATCCATTGTCGTCTGATGGTGACTCTATGGTGTCGATTGATGTTGCACCTGTAAGTATAAAACTCAAAATAGAAAATAATATTAATAAACCTCCCCTAGACTTAAACAACACTATCACCAGTGTTATTCAGTCCGAAATTGGTGAAGAAAATAAACCATAAGGACACAATTTAATAAAGGAAAAAAGCATACCTGCTTGCTGATGGTGACCGTCGATCAACATAGTTAAGTGGCGATCAATTGATGCTAAGGTTACTACGTCGATCGATGACGGCCAGCCATTGATCGTTGCTCTGTGTGCAGACTCATGTTCACTTTTCTTTTAAAAACCTGCAATAATATAATAAAACCCAAATTATATTAATATAATCAAAAACTAATTAAAACTTACTAAATAGTGGGTTGCCTCCCACTCAGCACTTAGTTATAGTCTTAAGCTCGACGTTTGAACTTTTTGACTTGTATGGAGATGGATCAACACTTGGAAAACAAGTGTCTACATCTTCTATGCTCATCTGAAACCATGTACCAATAAAGTTCTTCATTGCTTCATCACTTCTGGTTTCCTCATTCTTTGTAACCTCTCTAGCAACTTCCATTGAATTCGTTCTTCTTTGTAGGTTCTCAATACTGCGCTGTAGCATTCTAAATCTTGCAGCTGTAGTCTCTTATATATCTTCCAACTATTGAGAAATATCTTCTTTCATTAGTCTCTGAGAAAAAGCAATCTCATCAAACCTATCTTCCAATTGTGTTTCTGCTGTTGTCGTCTGTCTATTGGCTTCAGTGTCGATCGATGGTCATAGGGTGTCGTCGATCAATGCTCGTTCGTCTGGCCTAATCGCATGATGTCTTTGTATAGTATCCAAATCTTGCTTCATCTCATCCATGCGTGTAGTGAAACCGGTGAGGCATTTGTCTATAGGATAGTAGACATCATCAAGCCTCGTGTAGAACTCATCAAGTGACATCTCTTGAGCTTTGTAGATCTCATGCACAATATCATCAATCTCTGCTCTGCTGTATGTCCTTTGATTCTTCATAGACATACTAATCCTTGCTGCATGTTTTGGTAAACATATGTAGCTCTGCTTAAACATAGTATCTCTCTCTGGAACTGCTCTAGTATCTCGTGCATCACCATTCTCATCTATGTAGATGCCATACTCATCTTTGTAGATGCCATACTCATCTTTCTTTTCCCAATAGAAAATTCTTCTGCACTTAGCATCATAGGCACTCGTACCATGCTCGATACAGCCGTCGATTGATGCTGGGTGGATCCCGACGATCGATGCTGAACTCTCCAGATTATAGGCAGTTGAAGTAAGAAGTATGTGAAACTTTGGAAGGGTGTTGTTGATGGATGCATGTTGTCTGCTGCCAATCGATCTAAAATATGGAGACGTGTATGGGATATTACAGATCGGATCGTTCTTCTGCTTCTCAATGTCGATCAACACTGAATGAGGTGCGTAGATTGATGCGTGTTTATCCACTTTCTCCCAGCTGGTGTCATCCGATACTAGATCGCGATATTCAATCAGCTCTCTTTCTCCATCGATCGATGCGCGTTTATCCACTTTCGCCCAGATGGTGTCATCCGATACTAGATCGTGATATTCAATCAGCTCTCTTTCTCCATCGATCGATGGTGTATGGTGGCCGTCAATCGATGCTTGATTTCCAAGTTGTTGACCAAACAGATTTGCAGCTCCATTGGCCATTGCAAGCATTCTGCCATCATCTGTATCTTGTTCCGACTCTGCTTCTTGGGCAGTATCGATCGATGGCGAATGGTTGCCGTCGATCGATGTCGATTTCCCGAGTGGATGGGAAACTTGAAAAATACCAGCCTCTTCCATTGCAATACCAATTTACTCAATTAGCTCATCTTCTCTGTAATCTTTGTCGTACTCGAGGTAGGCTGGGGTGTAATTGCCATCTGCGTGGCAGGTGTTGGTCGGTTCTGGGGTTAGGACGTCGATCGATAACAAAGGGTGGGTATCAACCGATTGCTGAACAGCAAACGCGTCGATCGATTCTCTGGGTTAGTTGTCGATCGATGCTCCATCTCCAGGCTCCTCGTTGAACTCATAATTGCAAACGCATGTGGCCACAAGTTCTGCATCATTAGACAACTCAATCAGAGTAGCCTTTCTCTTATTCTTGACAGGTTCATAGAAAATATTTTGATCAATTAGGGATAGATACAACCTGTTTTGCTTCATATTGCAGATGACTTCCACTGTAGCCATAAATGCTTTCCCAAGTAGTAGTGAAGAGTTCCAATCAATCTGGATATCCATCAAATGGAACTCTACTGGGACTAGGGTGTTGTTGATTTGCACTGGAACATCTTTTACTATCCCTCCTGAGTTCAATTTTGAACAATCTACCAATGTAAAAGAATCATTGGAGGGTTCCTTTCAGGTTAAGCTCCTCTGACATAGTTTTTGGCATGATGCTTACTGATGATCCAGTATCACAGACGACACTGGTTATTCGTTGCCTTTGATCAAACATGGCACCGCAAACTTACCATAGTCACTTTTTTTCTTCAGACAAGTACTTTGTTCCATCCTTTCTCTGAGATGATTGAATATGATTTCTATATCCTCTTCTGTCTCTCTTGATTCACTGAAAAACATCCACAACCTGTGTGCATAGTAAGCTTCATCAAAAGGGATGTCTAAAGGAATTTTGGAGACTCTTTTAACAAAGCTATCCATCTCTTTTTTATTGGCTTCTATGCGTTAATGTTTCAGGATCTTTTGCTTCCTCTTGGAATGGCCTTCATCTTCTCTATCAAGATCCATGGCTTCAGATGTGTCAGTATTCTGTATTGAAGCTGTCATGGTTGGACGCACAATCAAACTAGCATTGATGCTTGGTAGTCAAACCAGCTTCCTCATCTATCGATCGACGCTGAATGGGTTGCGTCGATCGTTGCTTTTATCTCTCTGTCGGTCGATTGTCTCGTGTCTGTATCGATCGATGTTGGTCGATTCAAACGAAGCTACTGAGGCTGCAGGAGCTGTTGTTGATCGATGGTCATTGCTTGGTGCCGATCGACACCAATGTGAACTGCCGAATGACATAGAACTTTCCACACGAAAATCTCCTTCTTGGAGATTTTCTCTCTTAACCTCCTGCCAAAAATCATCATCAATCAATGCGTTGACGTGGTGCTTCTGTCCAGCTTCCTTTATTCTTTTACCTGCTGCATTACACAGATGACCCTTGAGGTCATGCATGTCTCCATTATTATCCCTAATCAGTATCAAGTTGCAACCATTTGAACTCGTCTGCTTCGGTCGATTGAAGCGGGTCGGTTGATGTCGATCAAAGCTAAGTGATCAATGTCGATCTACGGTGGAGTTCGGTTGATGGTCGATACGGTTCGTGAAGAAGTATCGATCGACGCGGTACTAGTGATGTCGATCGATTCTTGTTGTCTTTCTTTGCGGATCGTGCGTTCAAGTCTGTCAGGGTCAGAGGATAATGCTAGTTCTTTTCCTTTATTGTTCCAGGTGCTTCTTTGTATGTACCTGAAAAAAAGGAAAAGAAAAATTATTAGTAACTTAAAATTAATAACAAACCTAGACTAAATCCTAGAAATTAAATCTAATGGCGATTAATGCTCTTTGGCAACGGCGGCAAATTTGACATGGTGTATTGTTTATTGTTCTAGCATGGTATAAATATCCTAAACAATTAACTATCAAATTAACCATAATCTTAACACACACAATAATACTCTTGCCAAGAGAGATCATGTGTAGTACTTAAGGATTAAATCCACAGAGAGCAAAGGCACACAATAAATCTTTTATTTCTAAAGAGTAAGCTAGGTAAATATATATATTGGTGGTGAACAATCAATTTAAGAAAATATTCCTTGTCAAGAAGTAGTATGCAATATGGAAATATGCTACTAATGCAAATACGAAAATATTTTTATTAATTAATTATATGTAAATATGAATGTAAATATGCTAGATCTAGGGTTTCAAGCTAAATGAATTATAGGGGATATGAAGCACGAAAATGTAACTATACTAGAACTCAAATGTTAACTATTCTGACCCTTTTAACTCCAACTCTCGTATGCGAGCAAAATAAAAGACCATCGATCGACGGCTAAGGCCTGGTGTCGATCGACGGTGAAATCAGAAGGAAGTGTAGAATGAGATTTGATAAGTCTACCAAACTTATTAGACCAGCTCTTGCATGCGCCTACAGCCTAGTTCAACATAATCTATTTTGCCACAGAAGCTACTCTCGTAGTAGTCCATGTCCTATCATCGAGATCCTAGTTAGCTACTCTAGAATGCAAGCATTAAGCACAACTCAATTGATGAATATTAACTTAACCTAGCAATCCTATTTTTGAGCTAATCCATGATTGTTATCATTCAACCCTAAATCTAATTAATAACTACTCAAACATGATTTTTGTCACAGAAATCATAGATGAAATAGATTTGAAATATAAAATAGATAAAAACCAAAAGAGTTCCAAGAGGACTCTGAAGGAGTCTCTCCTTTCTCTCATAAACCTAATACAAAATGAATAGAACTAAAATGATGTGTTAAACTTGTGCAAAACTCTGTTCTCTCTTTGTCATTCTCAAGACATAAATATAAACCTCTAAATTTAGGTCAAAACTCGTCCAGGGCATTTTCGTCATTCTGACTTGGGCTTTGATCATCGGATGTCATCGATCGATGCCATATGTGATACATATATCAATCTTGGTCTTTAATCATCGGTCGACGCCAAGTGTATTCCATCGATCGATGGCTTTGTCGACTCCCTAGATGATCAGCTACAGATTATTCTCCTCTAGATGCTCCAAAAGCTCCAAGTATCTCATTTATCTCCAAAACGTTATTGGACCTGTAAATACTCTAAAACATAGCCTAGACACACATAATAGACTCTAAATAGAGCCTATAACATGGCTTAAAACTGGTAATGTATAGGCTATATCAGTAAACACACAAAACATGAAGAGAGAGATAACATAATATCGAAAGTAAATTGCACTAAGGCGTTTTATTGATTGATAATAATAGAGTTACAAAGTTTCAGCGGGAATAACGTAGACAGACTTTGTCAGAAATGGAGAGCGAAAGAACAAAGTATAAAAATCGTTATAAGTATCGAACTTGCTAGTATAGCCACCTAGATTCTAAGTTCTCCTAAAGCTAACAATAGTTTTCTAGACCTAATCTTCCATCCCCTCCGCCTTCAGGTTAGCTCTTCTTATATATGCCTCTTGAGGCAGTTTGTGTATTCCTTTTTTGGCCTGAGACAAGTTTATCTCTTTTCCGGGAATATTCATGTTTCTCTTGATCTTCATGGTTATCTTCAGAAACTTTACATTTATCTTCTGATTTCTAGATATTTATCTTTGTGTGAATAAAGATAGACCGTTGTAACATCACTGGGCTTGGTTTCGTATGAAAATGTAAGCAGGCCTTTAGTCCCGCTTTAAGCTTCTTGCGCCGTTTTTCTGACTTTGAGCATTTTTCTGATTTCTCCGAAAGAACGTCTTTGATACGGCGTCGATTTTAAGCATGGGTTCAAACTTCTCATATAGCTTAGGCAAATTTGGTGTTAAGTCAACCATTGTCATTTTATATGATCCGTTTGAACTTATACAAAAAACGAGTCTTTGTGGTTTTTATCGTAAAGTTCCAACGATAACACCGATTGAGACGAAACGAAAAGCATTTCGATCGCGACTCAAAAAATAATACAAAGGAGAGACACAAGTCGCCATATGGCGACCCATTCTTGGAGAGCTGAGGTCGCCATATGGAAACCCAGGCTTGGAGTGCTGAGGTCGCCATATGGCGACCCGGTGTTTGAAGGGTAGATCGCCATATGGCGATCAGACTCGGAGAGCCTAGGTCGCCATACGGCGACCCAGACTCGGAAAGTCTAGGTCTCCATATGGCGACGCGGACAGTGTGGGTCTAGGTCGCAAAGTGGCGTTAAGCCAACCGTTGTCGTTTTATACGATCGGTTTGAACTTATACAAAAAACGAGTCTTTGTAGTTTTTATCGTAAAGGTCCAACGATAACTCCAATTGAGATGAAACGAAAAGTATTTCGATCGCGACTCAAAGAGGAATACAAAGGAGAGACACAGGTAGCCATATGGAGACACAGGCTTGGAGATCTGAGGTCGCCATATGGTGACCCGGTCTTCGAAGGGTTAGGTCGCAATATGGTGACCCGGACTCGGAGAGTCTTGGTCGCCATATGGCGACCCGGTCTTCGAAGGGTTAGGTCGCAATATGGTGACCCGGACTCGGAAAGTTTAGGTCGCCATATTGCGACCAAGACCGTGTGGGTCTAGGTCGCCAAGTGGCGATCTGGGTTGTACGGGTTCAGATCGCCATATGGCGACCCGTAATCCTGGTGCGCGAATTGCCATATGGTGACCCGTACCTTGTGTGTGCAGGTCGCCATATTTTTGCACGTGCGGGTCGCCATATGCCGACCCGTGTTTTGCAAGTGCGGGTCGCCATATGGTGACCTGTGCTTTATGAGTGCACGTCGCCATGTGGCTACCCGTGCTTTGCGAATGCGGGTTGCCATATGGCGACTCATGCACTGGCGACCCGTGCTTTGCGAGTGCGGGTCGTCATATGGCGGTATGTGCACTGCGAGTGCGGGTTGTCATATGGTGACCCGTGCACTGCGAGTGTTGGTCGCCATATGTCGACCTAGGTTTGAGGTGCTGTTTTTCTTTCCAAACTACTTTTTCGATAAGTTACTTCTAGAAATGGTAACCTTAGTTGGTGTTTTCGAGAGAACCATTTTTGACCCCAACATATTAGAAAAACCTGATTGTACCTGCCTCTGTGATGAGTGTCGATCGTCACAGTTAAGTGCCAATCAATATTCTGCTGTGTCCCTCGATCAGTGCTGATCAGGCGTCGGAAGATCCTGCAGATCGTCGTCCTCATTTTTTTTTTGTAAATAAGAAAAATCCAAAAAACAAGTACTAAATGAAAATAAAAATGAATTTGAAACTTACGAAACAATGGGTTGCATCCCACTCAGCGATTGCTTTTACTCTTTAGCTTAACGTTTGGAGGTTTTTGAGCTAGTATGGAGGTAGTTCAATACTTTTTGGAAAACAAGTATCCACTTTCTCTCTGGTCATGTCGAACCAAGTGGCAATGAAGCTTTTGATTTCTTCATCTCCTCTTTGCTTTAAATCTTGTTGTCTCTGAGTGACCCTATGAGTGTAGTCTACCTTCAGCTCAAGTTCTTCCATACAATTGCTCAACCATCCAATGCTGTTGTTGATAGGGAAATAGATCACATCAATATTCTTGTCGAACTCATCAAACTTCCTAACTTGCTCTGCAATAACTTCAACCATAATCTCTTCAACTAGCTTTTTCCTATATGTGTCAGGTTTTGGCTGGGTAGGGGGTCTAAATTAAGACTCTCCTTTTTCTGACACAGACCAAAAAGGTTTCGTGAAGCATTTGCCATCTCCAAGATATCTGCTATGTCTTATTTGGAGACATTGATAACTCTGCCATCCATTGCTCATGCACACCCTAGCTGGTCTTTGATAACACCATATTCATCTGGTGCAAGTCTGCTGTTACCAATAACAAATCTATTTTGGTAGGCTTCATAAGTTGGGGTGTCAATCAATGCTTCAGGTTGAGTGTCGATCGATGCTTCACCATCACTTTCAAACTCTGGTTCAGGATCAGAATATCAAACTGCTACAAGTCTTGGTACATCTTCTATGTAAGTTGCCTCGGGTTCCGTATCTTTTGAAGTGTTGATCGGTGTCGATGACATGGTTTCCACCAACACTAGCAGTTTGGTGTCAACCGATGCTGGTGCTTAGATATCAATTAATGATCCGTTGCTATCGTCTTCCCATAATCGAAATTGTAGAAACAAGTTGTAACAATCCCTGGGTCAGCTTCTATCTCAATGTAGTATGTTTGTCCTGGATAATAATTGACGTTCTGGTCTATGAGTGTAAGACAGAACTGATTTGTCCTCATGTTTCAAACAACTCCTACAGTGGCCATGAAAGCTCTCCCAAGTAGCAGAGAATAATTCTAAACTATTTGGATATCCATGACATGAAAGTCTACTGGGATTAAGGCATTGCCAATCTGCACCTAAATGTCTCTAACAATTCCTCATGAATTCACCTTAGAGCAATCCACAAAAGTGAATGAATCACTAGAAGGTTCCACCTTTAGACTTAGCTGGTCCGCCATGGCTCTGGGTATGATGCTGACAAAAGAGTCGGTGTCATATAGTGTATTGGGATAATCATGCCCCTTGATCCTGCAGGGAATCACAAACTTCCATGGGTCACTTTTCTTCTTCAGTATGACCCTCTGCTTCATCTTCTCTCTGAGGTGATGGAACATTCACTCTATGTCTTTTTGAGTCTCCTTGCTTTCCCTGAAAACCATCCAAAGTATGTGAGTATAATAAGCCTCATAAAATGGTGTATTTAAAGAGATTTTAAGAATTCTTCTGGCGAAGCTGTCCATCTCCTTCTTATTAGCATCTCTCCTTAGATGCTTAGGAACCTTCTTCTTTCACATAGATTGTCCATAAGTTTCCTCCTCAATGATCATAGGCTTTGGTGTATCTTCAGGTTGCTGATTTGGGTTGATTGTATGCTCTCTGGATGTCTGAAATGAGTGTCAAAGTGCATTCAGTCTGGCTACATCAATGCTTGGTAACCGCACTCGACTGGTCATAGGCGGGTGTCGATCGGCGCTAGTTTCTAGATGTCGATCGTCGCCTGACTGTTGATGTTGATTGATGCCTGCTTCTTGGTCTCGATCGATGCCTTCCGTTCTCACACATTATAGCTTAAGGGGATTTGGTTGTCGCGCCTCAAACTGCGTCATGTTGCTCACTGGCTCGCACGATCCGACTGACTCAACATGTGTTGTCGATCGTGGCTTATCAAGTGGTATCGATCGTTGATCCAGTGATGGTGCCGATCGTGGCTCCTTAGGTGGCGTCGATTGACACCAATGTGAGCTTCCAAAACTCATGGAGCTCTCAACTTGGAAATCTCCCTCTTGAAGCTTCTCATTCTTCACCACTCGCCAGAAATCATCATCTATGATGTCACTTACGTGGTTCTTATGTCCAACTTCTCCTTTTACCTTGATCAAAGCTTCTTGCTTCCTTGCAGCCTCACTAGTCTGGACTACTTGAGTCTCCAACTTCTTCATATGGGTGCTGAGAGCTTCAAACTTCTCATTCAGGTTGGTCTAGACAACATATATCTTCCCATTGAAGTATGTAGTCAGCTTCTGCTGCCCCTCAAGAACTCTGTTAATAAATGCTTCAACTTGCTCTCGTGAGTTGTTGGTGGAGGATTCTGATAAGAGGAGGTATCATAGGTCCTGTTGTTGTTTATGTAGGGCATTTGGTACTGTGAACTGTGGTTGTAATTACTCCTTTGATCAGTGCCATGAGAGTTTTTGTTCCCTCCAATGTAGTTCACATCCTCTTTGTCACCATTGAGAGTTGCATCTTCTATCTTTGCGCAACTGACTTGCTTCATGAGAAGTTAATGAACCCCATCTAACTTGGCCTTGACTTCATTCATATGTTGCTAGATGTAGGTTCTCAAAAAGCCTGATAGCTTTTTCTAGACTCTTAATACTGAAGTTTCCCTCACTAGTTGTGTATAGAGCCATCTAATAGGATAATATATTCCTCTGAAGAAGGTGCTTAGAAGCTGCACCTCATTGAATCCATGGTGTGGACAATCTCTTTTGGAGGATTTAAATCTGTTCCAAGAGCTTCTGAAAGACAATGTAGGCTCCTGTGTGAATGTAACAATCCTGCTTCTCAAATCTTCAACTCTAGCATTATCAAAGAATTTACGCAAGAAGGTATTCTTGATGTTTGTCCAGGATGTAAGAGATCCTGTTGGTAGCTGCTTAAGCCAGTAAGAAGCATATTCAGCAAGTGAATACTTGAAAAGCTTGCAGGGACTCCATTGGCTTTGATAGCAGACACTAGATCCTCGAACCATTCCAGATGGTCAATTGGATGTTCATGTGGGTGACCATGATAAGGTGCACGTGCTACAAGGGTGAAATAAGAAGGCTTCAGCTAGAAATTGTTCCTATGGAAAGCTGGAGGACAAATAGAAAATCTGTTGGCGTAGAAATGCTCTAGACGGTTGTAGTCAGCCAAAGTTCTGGGTCGAGCAGCCTGGACATTCTTATCAGCTACAGCATGAGCATTAGCAACTTGTTGAATAACTGCTTTGAGATCAGGGATTACATACTCCTGATCGTCAAGTCTTTATTCTGCTGCATTACGCAGATGACCCTCCCGGTCATGCAGGTCTCCATTCTCATCCTGAATGAGTACTAGTCGCGAACATGTTGTCTGCTCGCAGGTTGGTGTCGATCGGTTCTCGAATAGAAGTGTCGATCATTGCTCGCTCGTGTAAAGTATCAACCGGTGCTCGAGTAGGAGAGTTGACCGTCACTCGCTTGCATGAAGTATTGATTGTCGCTCGATTAGAAGTATCGATTAACGAAGATGTTGTAGTGTCGGTAGATGCTATCCACTTTTCTTTGAGGATGGTGCGCTCCATAAGTGCGGGGTTTGAGGATAACAATTTCTTTTCGTTGTTGCTTTTGGTACTACTGGACATGCACCTGAAAACAAAGAAATATTTTTTTTTCATCAGTAACTAAAAACAGAAAAAAAAACTAGAGTAAACATATTAATCAAGTCTAAGGACGAATCCTTGCTTCCCGGCAACTGCGCCAAATTTGATACAGCTCAAATAACCTTAGAACTACTTTACTCTATCAAATAGGAGATTCAGTTGCATTACTTAGGGATCGAATCCACAGGAAGCATGGGCACACAATAGAATATAGATATTAAGATTACGCTAGGTAAATAAGTTATGATGCAGTAAATAACCTTAGAATGTAGATAGAGTAATGCAACTGAATCTCTTATTTGATAGAGTAAAGTAGCTCTAAGGTTATTTGAGCTGTAAAGTAACAGTTCTAATCGATAAGTTCACTAATTTACTGCATCATAACCTTAGAAATAAGTTATTTGATAGAGTAAAGTAACAGTCCTAATCGATAATTCACTAATTTTCTAGATCAGCTATCACATGTAGCTAGCAACCTAATTCAAGAGAATTAATTCAGGAAGTGAACTTAGTATTGTAGTTGTATGCAATCCTAATTTCAGAGTTCTAATTAGCTACTTTAGAACTCAAGCATTAAAAACAACTCTAATGAAAGTTTTCTTATAAATTCAACCTAGCAATTCTATATTTTTTGCTAAACCATCAAAACGCTAATTAACCCTAAATCTAGCAAAGAGAACTACTCATACATAATAGAATAAATCATATCACAAGTTGAATAAAAAGCATATAATAGAATAGAGAAATCAATAGAGTTTCAATACAAGCTCTGAAGTAGTTTGGATCTTCTCTCCAATCTACTAAAAAACCTAAAACTGTTTGCTGTGAATAGTAGAAAGTAAAAGTGTTGTGTGTTGCCCACACAATGACAAACACTATAAATATTGGGTAAGAGTTGGTAAGGGGTAGTCTTGTAATTATGTGGATTTTGTGGGCTTAAGTCGGCTTGACTCAATAAAACTACACAGTGACGCATAAAACAAGCCACAATGTCAGTATATACCTCCCCAAAACTTAAACAACATTTCCCCCAAGGTTATACAGTTTGAGTTTGGCAAAAGAAATAGATAAAAACTGAAATAAAATGTAGAGAAATACGAGTAATACCCGCCATCAGTAGTGAGTATCGATCGACATAGTGAAGTATCAACCGACACTGGCCAGGCGTTGGTCGATGCTGGTACTCGACTGTCTCTCGTTTCTTTTCTTTTTAAAGCCAAAAACAAAAAGTACCTACCATTGGGTTGTCTCCCACTTAGCGATTGTTTATAGTCTTTATCATTGGGTTGCTCTACCTGATTTGGATAAAAACGAAAACATACCTATAATTGGGTAGCCTATAATTGGGCAAAAACGAAAAAGTACCTATGATTGGGTTGCTCCTACTCAGTTTCTAATTCACTCACCCTACACTACAAGAAAACCTGTGTTTGACGACTGCAGTTTGCGACTAAAAGCGCAGTTACAAAATTTAACGACTAAATTTCCAACTATGTAGCGACTTATCCGTGATGACCAAACTTCAGACGTTATTTAGTCGCTTATTAGAGACTGTTTCGTTTAGTCGCCAAACAGTCGTTCATTGACGACTGAACTGTGACCAATTTGAAGTCGGTAAACTTTAGTCGCAAATCAGTCGTTAGTTTTGCGACCATTTTGCGACAGACATAACTCAGTCACTAATCTGTCGTAAAAAAAA
>MU105663.1:115231-139331 GCA_012274485.2 Sinapis alba | reverse complement strand
TTCCTCAGCACGATTTTTTTTTTTTTTTGCTAAGATTCAGTTTTAAAGTGTATCAAAATATATAATATGTATTACTTTTCATGATCCTTTGTGCAGGTTCACAAGATTTGATGCAGGTGAAGTCCCTGTATATCATGTTCCTGGAGTACCTGATATATTTACACATGTTGGTCGTCCAAGTGGGGAAATGCAAGAAATATGGCTTTCCGAGAAAGACTATAGATGCGCACATGCATATGTTTTACGAAATTGTGATTATTTTCAGCCATTTGAGAGGTATAACTTTATAATATTATCATCTTCCGTATTGATTAACCCAACTATAATTTCTCATATTAATCTCTCATATTAATTTATGTTTGACTATTATAGGATGTTTGAAGATTTCCTTACTGCCAAATATGCAGATCTTTCCGAGAAAGACCTTTCCACGAAGAGAGCAGACGAATATCATTTATGGGTGAAAGATTATGTATGTCTCACTAATATTGTTATCTAATTAAATGTCTATAATTAAATATATATATATTTTAAAATATATGTTGCAGGTTAGCTACTGGAGCAACACACATCAATTCCCCTCGTGGGTAAAAGATATTGCGAATGGACCCGTGAATAAGGCAAAAACATGGTCTATCTATTTCACAAGGGTTTTTTTGTTCCATACACAACAGCATGGCGAGGGAAGAAAGACATGTAACTACGGTGTGATTGTTAAAGGAGAAAGTTACACAAATGCATCTGATGAAGCTGATTACTACGGAATCTTGACCGATAGCATACAAATTCAGTATGAAGGATCAGTCAATTTGAAAATCACACTTTTTAAATGTAAGTGGTTTGTCCTTTAATTGGTAGAGGCACTCGGTGGAGCAATGGTGGCATCGTCGACGTTCTTTCGTCCAGGAAATACTATAAATACGAACCATTTATTCTAGGTAAATATTTTCTATATTATACTTTTATGAAGTCATAATTAATAAACTTATATTATTATTATTTGATACTGCACAGCATCGCAAGCAGATCAAGTTTGTTATATCCCATATACGTACATTAAGAAACCAAACCAATTGTGGCTCAATGTTTTGAAAGTGAATCGGAGAGGAATCATTCATGGAGAATATGAAGATAAAGAACCAACACTGTTACAACAAGAAAATGATGATGCTGTTTTAGTGACTACAATTGAAGATCTAGCAGTCGACCATTTGGTTCATACTTGGGTCCAACCTATAAATCTCGATATTGATGTGGAAGATGCTGAACCAGAGGATGAATTCCAATGTAACATTTCATCGTCTTCTTCCGATGATGATGAAGATGGAGAAATACCATACTAAAATATAGTATAATTTTCTAAAATGCCTTGTAATATAATTTCTAAACTTGATTCTAAACTTTATTTTAATGTGCATTGTAAGATAATATTGTCAACTTTGTGTTTGTGTAATGTAATATATTCTTGTTTTAAATTAATGTATAATGAAAGTTGAATTTATTATCATAAACCCTAAACCAACTAACCAACTAGAATCATAACCCTATACCCTAAATTCCTTAACCCCTAACATTAATTTTCGGTTAATGCGGCAAAATTTTGACCCAAATTTTGTTCCCACCCTTAACCAAAAATCATTTCCCACCTAAGTCCACTAATCCCACCCAAAATAAAATTAACCCGGCAAAAGCCCAAAAGCATAAACAAAATACCAATCACTTTTTGTCGACACTCTCTCTTGCTTTCTTTCTTTCGAAAACCCTAGCCTCTCAAGGGCATCTCTCGGTTTCATCGCTCTGAAACCACCAGTCGCTGTGATGGCAGGCAAGCGACGAAAGAAGACCGTGAAGCCACCGGCGAAGACACCATCACCCCTTCCCCCCCAGTTCGACTTTGTTCTGAGGAGTTCAGGGCCTCCGCCTATCCCCAACCGCCGATCTGGAATGTCAGTTAGTGACTACCCACCTCCCACGCATCTGTTTCAGGCGTCGACGGCCCAACCTCCACCAGCTTCAGATCCTCCGGTACGACAAGCTCCTCCACCGCCTCGACCTCGAGGATCTCAAACGTCGGCGACTGAACAACCTCCACCGTGCCAACTCCTGTGAGTTCGCAAGCTCAAAACTCCGGTGGCCCACAACCTCAAGAAGCGGAGAACCTGGAGGAACCAACTCCAGTAGAACCGACTCTCACTGAAGACCAGATGAGGGTTCTAAACGCCTTGCTTTCTCAGCCTGGCAGAGAGCTTTACACTCAGGTCCTTTCTCCCACCTTCGAGCCTGGGACTACATAGTGAGTTGAATCGTAGAGTTTAGTCTTTTGTTAGTTGTTTGGTGTTTTCTTAACGATTGGTGTTTGGTGATTTGTTACATATTTTCTTAGTGTTTTCTTAAAGATTGTTTTTTTTTGTTTAACATCAACATTTACGTGTGTGTTTTTCTCTGTTAACATGCATTGTATGACATAATTTAGATGAAACTTTTGTGTTTTTTTTTTTTGGTTTTAACATTCACGTTTTTCTATTTCCTTTTATCTTTCGGTACAAGAAATTTTATTACAGCATTAAGATGTTTTCTTAACGATTCGTGTTCTTTCTTTTTGGTTTATCTTTGCTTTCGTTTGTTTTCACTTCATGCTAATATATCATTAATTTTGTTTCTGTTTTTTTGAGGTTTGGTCGTGACAAGGGTAAACTCACCCGGAAGATCACAAAGATCTTCACAAACAAATTTGATGATGCTTTCTACAGTTGGATTGTTGTTCCTCGGGATAGAAAGGAAAGGTTCTTTGTTAAATTTGCAGTTAAGTTTTTCTTCAACACTTCAAAATTATACTGTTATGTATTTCATTTCTAACCTCAATTCACTACTCTCTTTTGTAGAAAACTCACACTTGGCATCCATCTCATACCGGTCTGGTTCAGAAAAAGTTCGAGGAGATATGCCAAAGGCGTATCAAAGACATGGTCAGCAAGTGTAGGAAGTCTCGGAAGCGGCCAACTTGGATAAACGGTACACTGTGGATAACAATGACACAGTTTTGGGACACTGATGAAGCCAAAGCAAAGAGTGAGACTACTTCAGCAGCTAGGATGTCTGACCGTGGAGGACTTGGTGCTCATACACACAATTCTGGGCAGAAGTCTTTCGTACAGATTGAACAAGAAATGGTAATTTCTTTCTATATGTCCAAGTTTAATTTTATTCTGTCTCATTAATCCTCCATTTTTTTGTCTTCTCAGGTTGAGGATTTAGGGAGACCTGTGACTCTTGGTGAAGTTTTCATCAAGACTCATACTAAAAAAGATGGCAGCTTTGTCGACAAGAAGGCTCAACAAGTTGTAGAGGCTTATCAGAAGAACAAGCAGGCGAAATTGACTGACCTTGACGCTGGAAATTCACAGACTTCAGATGGAACTTCTCGTCCTGCTCAGCTCTCCATAGATGATGACAATGAGCTCTTCCTTAAAGTAAGTTGCTTATTTTTTTCTATGGTTAGTTGTCTTAAGTCATTATAATGTTTTGCATCCTACTTTTAACTTTGTTTTCTGATTACTGATACTTATGCCATTTTAATTATTTTTGTAGTCCACTTTCATAAGTAACATAGGTCTACCCTATGGATTAGGCAGTCTAGAGGGTAGTGTTGTGAATGGAAAGCGGTAGTTTGATGAATGCTCATCTTCAGCCTTCTTGGACCTCAAACAACAGCTGGCTGAAGCTCACTGGAAGATCGAGAAACAAGCTACTTACAACTCCAAGCAAAGAAAGAAGATTAGACACTTTTCTATAATGGAAAAGTTTCTGTCTATAACTAATCCTAAGTATGTGGAATTCAAAGCTGCTAATGAAGTTGAAGAAGATGATGAAGATGATGATGAAGAGGGTGAGGATGATGAAGATGGTGAAGATAGTGAAGAGGGTGAGGATGATGAAGATGGTGAAGATGGTGAAGAAGATGATTAGGTATCTTTTCTAGTTTGTAGTAGTTGTTTTTTTAGTCACCTTTGTTTTCTTGCTTTTGGACAATTCTATTTCTGTTATTATGTAACTTTTCCAATCGGCATTTAACATTTGCATTTTTTTTTTTCCAATTTTCGGATTCAATTTTAGATTCATGCAAAAAAAATCTAAGAAATTAAAATATTTTGTTCAAATAATTGTAATCGTGTCGACGCGAATCAGTCGCTAATCAAGAAAGAGATCAGTCGCTAATCAGTCACTGTGTTTTACAACTGACCTAGCGACTGTACCATTTCACGACTGATTTAGTGACTACGTATCTTGAAACTTAATCAAGGATCAGACACTAATATAGTCGTCTGTTAGTTGCAAACTAGTCGTAGGTCAGTCGTGACATATTACTACTAAACCGCGACTATATTGCCACCAATTTGCTCTATCACAAATAAGTCGTTGATCAGTCGCTATATAGCGACTGATTAACGACAAATGATTTTTGCGACACTGGTATTCGCTACCAAGGTGATCAGTCGCAATTCGGTCGTTTACTTTAGGTTAACGACTGGTTGGAGACTGATTTTGTAGTCGGAATATTCAGGTTTTCTTGTAGTGCTAGCTGCTTGCCCTGATTTTTCAAAATCTTCAAGCGGTGTCGATCGATGCTGTGTTGGTGTCAGTCGACACCAGTGCGTACTACCGAAAGGCATTGAGCTTTCAACCTGAATATAGCCTTCTCCCATTTTCTCATGCTTCACCAACTGCCATTAATCATCCTCTTTTATAGCATTCACGAAATGCTTGTGACCAGCTTCACCTTTTTCATTGATCAAGGCCTCTTGCTTTTTCACACCTATGAGGGTTAAAGGGTTTAATCAAATAGAGAGAGGGTTGGTAGTCTTGTTTATTCCCTCATGTATTTGGAGAAGTAAGGGGAAATGAATTGGCTAAGTGTTTTGGTGGCAAAGTATTTTTTTCCAAGTGTTGGCGGACAAAACTAAAATTTTCACACAAAAGTGTTATCATAAACAAAATCTGCGAATTTTGTTTCCCCACCTAATAAAATTCCATACTAGCATCTATTTAATTTCGAAGTACTACATTTCACCTCTGAAATTGCAAACTAGCTCAAAGATAAACTTGAGCATATTAATAGAAAAATAATTGTTTTTTGACCTTTGAAGAGAATGTAGCATTGCTTAGGGAAGAATGGTTCTCTTATAATCAGGTTTTTGGTTATTACACCATCTTGACTAAATGTACTCTTGCTGAAGACTTGATATCTCTTTTGTGTGTTTATAGTGCTTTTCCAGTTTTTTTTTTGTGGAGTCGACACATAAAAAATGGGTTTAGTCTAATTCTTTGACCTTTTCTGGCTTTATTTTTTTTCTGATGCAGTAGTTGTTGTGAATGTCTTAAAATATTCTACCCGCCTTTTCCAGTAATATTAACGATTGTCAGACTTCATGATTCGAGCTCTGCCCTTAATCGACCACATTTTGTAACTCTATAAATAGTTTAGCTTTTTTTAAACAGTATCTCTTTCTTTTGCTAGTGTATGTGAGTTTTGGAAAAGTAACCTCAAGTCAATCCTTAATATCATCAAAAAACGTATGTATATCATGTCTATTCCATCATCTGCCTTAGTTTTATATGCAATTTAAAAACCATAAAAACAATATTGAAAAACAATTAAATCATTACATTAAAACAATTTTGTGAAAATTTCTTGTGGAATAGATTTATAGGCTTAATATGTACGGGGAAAATTAGATTTAAGCATTTTGAAAAATATGTTTAGTAATTTTTTCATCATCATGCTTAAACCTTTACAAATAAAAGAACTGTATGACAATCCATGAAAAAGAAACTTCCAAGTTTCTATCGGTGGATGGTTACACAAGATTTAAAACCTTTCAGCTCCTGCAATCTAATGACTCAGTCTTAGTCTAGAATTGCATACATTTTGGATCGAGATGTGAGGCATGCTTAAGCTTCAATAAAAAAGTGAAGCCAAATAATATTTAAAATTTTATCTGGAACCTCGAAAAAGAAAGAACAATTTGTATTTACATGACACCTTGATATAGATAAAAAATATAAACCAATTTGGAAATACAACTTGAAATAGATAAAAAATATCATTAGTTCTAGCTGCATTCATGTAGTAAAATAATTAAATATTGAGTCCCCCTTGATTATAGTTTTAGTATCCTTTATATTTTTGAAATAAGTCAAAACTGTAAACCATTTTGGAATTAGATCAATATGAATGTGAATAATCTAATTTCTCTTGCAAATAATGGGATTTTTTAGGTGAGTACGAAAAATCAAAGAAGATGGAAAACTAATATGTGGTTCATGCAGCATGGGAAAGCAAGTGAATATTCAGCATAAGAAGATACCTTTTATACAGTCTAAATACATTCTCGATCTCATTCATATGGATCTATTGGGAACAATGCATGTAGAAATTATTGCTGAGAAGAAGTATGTACTTGTTCTAGTTGATGATTATTCAAGATACATATTAGTAAGGTTTATTTGAGAAAAATTATAAACAATTGGGATCTTCAAAATTTGTGGATTTCGATTTATGAATGAACGAGTAACTAATATAAGGGTTGCCAAAAAAAATCATAGAGGAGAATTTCAAAATGAAAATATGGAAAAGTTTCTTTCAAATTAAGGCATCAAACACTAATTCTCAGTACCAAGAACAACTCAACAAAATGAAGTGGTTAAGCGAAAAATAGAATACTTCAAGATATGGCTCGAGCTATGATGCATGGAAAGAAAATGCCTACTCAATCTCTGTGGAGTTTCAAAGAGTAACAAAATGATTAAGATCAAGATGTTATTGGAAGAGATCAGCTAGTTGCAGTTCAGTGACTAGATGTTCAAACACTACATATTGTTCTTCAGTTAGTTCTTTGATGAAGTGGTATTGCATGTAATTGTGCTTTGTCCTTGAGTGTTTTAAACTCATGAGTCATATCTTGAATGAGTGTTCCACCAAGGTTGTTGATATACCATCAATGATGATGTTATAAACATATATTTTCACCACTAACAAGTCGTCATTGAGGTGTAGAACAAATAAGGTTTTGTCTATATTCTCTTTTACATACACTTTATTGATCATAAAGCTTGTTAGCCTTTCATACCATACACGTGGTGTCTGCTTCAACCCATAGAGTGATTTTTAACCTTGAACACATACTCATGGTTTGTGTCATCGTCAAACCCTTTGGGTTGATGAACATAGACTTCTTATTTTAGTATTCTATTAAGAAAGGCACTCATGAGTACATCTTCAACACAATGAAGTTTAGAATACATGCCATTCAAATGAATAGCTTGATGGATTTACTTTTTAACACGGTTGAATATCATTTTATGAGTTTTTTTTACCATGATGTAAATCCTATTTTAGAGCCTTTATTATATATTTTGAGTCGTTTTAGAGTCTTTGGAGGTTTTGGTATGTTTTGGATTTATATGAAGATTCTAGAGCACTTAGGAGCTTGAGGGAATTAGAGCCTAAGAGAACAAGTTAGAATCGATCATTAAACCTGGTGTTGATCAACACCAAGGGTGGTGTCGGCCGACACCCATTGCATTCAAAGAAACAAACGAGATTTTTACAAGTTTCAAGGAATGACAGTTTGGCTTAAAAGTTTCTAGTATTTGCAAGAAAGTCCATACGTTTGATTTAAGGTTTTCAAAGGAATGATAAATTGTTACAGTTATTTTATATTTTTTATCTTGATTGTTCTTAATGCTATATTTGAACTAAAAACCTGAAATCTAGATCTTATGATAATTGATAGACACGAAAACGTTATTGATCGTCTGAGCTAATCTTATATGAGGTAAATACCTATCTCCAAAAAGATTTAATTTAGGGATTTAGTGAATTATCAAACATATTGTAATTATATGAGGTAAGTACCTATTGGTTTAATGGTAGATAAAAACAAACATATTGTAAAATCTCTTTAAAGTTGATGCTCACACCTCGAGTCCTTCTTCCTTCATCAATATTTTCTATCACACACCAACATAGTGATTTCTATAAACTTCTTGACACTGCTTTAACCTTCCCCAGTCTGTTCTTCAATGTTCTCCAATACCTTTAATGTGTCTGTGTCAGTGTTTTTTCTTTATTGTCTGAGTTATCCTTTTCCCACAGAACTAAGGCTGCATCATCGAAAACAACATTCATATACTCCATAATAACATGTGATCTTGTGTTGTCTACCTGAATGCTAAACTGCTTCATGAATTCCCTAGAAATATTCCTCAATCACTTCTTATATTTAAATTTAACTTGATTCTATTTGTTACATGGACCATACACCATCTTGTTTTCATTTGGCAGCTGAGGAACTCCTATAACCATTCCTTTGTTTACAATGTCGGTCATGTGCCTGGTATTCATGTGTCCAAGGCGTTGGTGCAACATATTTAAATTGTCATTCAGCAAGAAGACACTGATAGTGGCTCTGCCACATGTAGCTTTTGTTGTCAAATCTTACTCTATGAAGAGCAATCTTGTTATTTCGATTAAGTGCTTTGCAGTCCTTAATTTTGAATTGTACTATCAACCCCTCATAACAAAGTTGAATGACACTTACCAGATTTTCCTCCAGACATTAGACTTAATTCCCTCCTTAACAGACATGGAATGCAGTAATACTGCGCTTTCGTCACCACCCCATGTGGATTCACACCATCACCGACTGATAGACTGGCGCTTGCCTCATTAGCGTGTGACCAAAGTATAACAGTGTCTTACCTACATGAAGCAGACTGCAGCACCATTAGATATAGGTAGTGGCCTACTTTCGAGTTGCAGAGTACAATGTCTAACCCAATATCAGCAGTAGCCAACCTCTGGGCGGCGAAATACGATATCGAAGAAAACAACCTCCATGTTCAAAACTGAAAACAAAAAAATCTTTGGATTTGCAGTCAACACAACATAGTACGAGAATTAAAACCTTTCCGCTCCTGAAATTTAATGATTCAGTCTTAGAGTCTAGAATTACATACATTTCGGATCGAGATGTGAGGCATCCTTAAGTTTCAATTAAAAAAAGGAAAGCTAAAAATATTTAAAAATTAATCTGGAACCTCAAATACGAAAGAAAAATTCGTAATTTGATGACACCTTGATATAGATCAAAAACATAAACCAATTTGGAAGTACAACTTGAAATAGATCAAAAATTTCAGTACATCTAGCTGCAGTCTTGTAGTAAAATAAATAAATGTTGAGTTTCCCTCGATTAAGGTTTTAGGATCCTTTAAATTTTTGAAATAGATAATAACAAGAATCAAAGAAGATGGAAAACTAATATGTGGTTCATGCAGCATGGCAAATCAAGTGAAGATTCATCATAAGAAGATACCTTTTATACAGTCTAAATACATTCTCGATCTCATTCATATGGATATGATGGGAGCAATGCATGTAGAAATTATTGCTGAGAATAAGTATGTACTTGTTCTAGTCGATGATTATTCAAGGTATACATGAGTAAAGTTTATTCGAGAAAAACTATAAACAATTGGGAGCTTCAAAATTTGTGCACTATGATTGATGAATGAACGAATAACTAACATAAGGGTTACCAAAAGAAACCATGGAAGAGAATTCCAAAATGAAAATATGGAATGGTTTATGTCAACTAATAGCCCGTCGTGCGGGCCTCCTGCTGGGCGCTTCAAGGCATCAAACACTAATTCTCAGTACAAAGCACACCTCAACAGAATGAAGTGGTTGAGAGAAAATAGAATACTTCACGATATAGCTCGGGCTATGATGCACATAAAGAAAATGCCTACTCAATCTCAGTGGATTTCAAAAAGACTAACAAAATGATTAAGATCAAGCTGTTATTGGAAGAGATCAGCTGTTTGGAGTTCAGTGACAACATGTTCAAACATTACATATTGTTCTTCAGTTAGTTTTCTGATGAAGTGGTGTTGCATGTCAATGTGCTTTGTCATTGAGTTTGGCGCTTATACATTAAAACAACAATTGCATTCTTATTTTTTGTCGGTAGACTAGAAACGATCAAGAATCATTTCCATAATCAGCAGATATTTACTTCATCCACATCAGTAGTGTGCAACACTTTCCCATAACAATGTACTCAGCTTCTGTCGTAGACAGTGACAAATTTTTCCTTCATGCTCAACAAGAAAATCATATTGCTCCCCAGAAAGAAACATTCACCACTTTTTCTTTTCTGATCATCTATACTTCAAGCCCAATCTGCATCACAGTACTTATCAAAGTTTATGTTTGACCCTTTGGAGTAGTAGATGTCAAGCTGACAGTCCCTTTGACGTACCAAATAATCTGTTTCACAGCTTCAATATAAGATTCCTTGGGTTTAGCTTGATACCTCACACATACCCCAACACTCAAACTTAGATCTGGTCTACTGTCTGAGCGTATATTAGACTTCCAAACATGCTACAATAAGTTATTATATCAATTGATTCACCATCAACATCCTTTGGGATCTTGGTGGTGGTGTTTTTGGGCATCCTAGCCTCGTTGCAATTGTCCAAAATGAACTTCTTCACAAGAGCTTTTGCATATGTGCTTTTGTAGATACACCACATATGGTGTTTGATGTATCAGCTGGCCCAAAAGTACTTTAATTCTCCCACCATGCTCATTTCAAACTCCTGAGTTATATCCTGAATGAACAATCCACCAAGGGTGTTGATATTCCATCAAAGATGATGTCATACATATTTTCGCCACTAACAACATTTACTTTGACATACACTTTATTGATCATAAATCTTGTTAGCCTTTCATACCATACTCGTCGTACCTTCTTCAACCCATAGAGTGATTTTTAATCTTGTTAGTCATGGTTTGTTTCATCCTCAAACGCTATGGATTGATGAACATATACTTATTCTTTTAGTATTCGATTAAGAAATGCACTCTCGACATCCATCTTAAACACAATGAAGTTTAGAGTACATGCCATTCAAATGAATAACATGGTGGATTTAATTTTGGGAAAAATGTTTTTTTAGGCCAAAAAATAGGTACATTGTCCCATTATGCTAATTTCTATTTTGCACCATTTTTGCCTATAATGCCCCTTAGTATTTTCGAAAATAAATCAAATAAATAGTTTTACAAACTAAAAAAAATTCTAAAAATAGTAAATACTAATGAAATATCAATATCAACTTAGTGATATTATTTTTCAGTTCTAAAATGTTAAATTTATAATTTCAAATTTCGTTCTACAAAAAGTAGAATTCAGATTTCGATTAGTAGAAACTGCAATCTACATTTTCATTGAATCTACTATTTTAGAATATGGGTTCTACAAAAATAATGATAATCTAAAATTTTTTGGAATGCACATTCCACGCTTTACCTGTCAATCTAAAATTTGTAGAAATTAGAATCTACACATTACTATAAATTTAAAACCTGTAGAAATTGGAATCTACAAATTACTTTAAATCTAAAACCCGTAGAAGTTGAGTTCTAACATATTTATTGTATTCTACATATTCTACAGATAAAGTTTATCTGTTCCAAAAATATGGGAACAAAATCTTTGGGAATATTTCAATTTTCATATCTTAAATATTCAATATTTTACACAAAAAAAAACCGTCCTAAGCCCTTCCTCACACCATCTTTTTTTTGTGTGTTATTTATATATATATTTGTAAATAATTAAAATAATATATGTTATAATTATTTACAATTGTAATTTCGATTTTATAACTGAATTGTTAGTTTAAATAAAAACTTATTTAGATTATATAATTTAATTATATATATTATAATTATTTACTAATTGTATTTAAATTTTAAAATTGAATTTTAATTTTTTTTTATTTTTTTAAAATTATTTAGATTATATAATTATATTATAATTGTTTACTAATTGGTTTACTAATTGTAATTTTGATTTTATAATTAATTGTTGCTTTTATTATTACTTAGGTTACATAAATAATTAATATATATATTATTAATTATTTAGTAATTATAATTTCGAATTTTAATTAAAATTTAAGGGTATTATTGCCATTTTGAAAATAATTAGCCTAATAGGACAATTAGTATTTTAGTTAGCCTAAAGGGATAATGTACCTATTTTTTGGCTTAAAAAAAGCAATTTTCCCTTTAATTTTTTAACATGGTTGAATATCATGGTTTTTATGGGTTTTTGACCATGATGTAAATCCTATTTCTAGTCATTTTAGAGTCTTTGGAGGTTTTGGTATATCTTGGATTTATATGGAGATACTAGAGCACTTAGGAGCTTAGGGAGAATTAGAGCCAAAGAGAGCAAGTTGGAATCGATCATTAAGCCTGGTGTCAATCAACACCAAGGGTGGTGTCGGTCGACCCCCATTGCATTCAAAGAAACTAACGAGCTTTTTACAAGTTTCAAGGAATTATAGGTTGGCTTAAAAGTTTCTAGTATTTGTAAGAAATTTTATGATGTGTTTTACCTTATATTATATATCCTAACACCATTGTTTATGCTACGCTTTATTTTTCTTTTACCGTAGAGAAATCTGAAGGGACAATTAGAGCTTCTTTAGAGAGAATATTTCAAACTCCTTTATCTCTTCTTTTTATTTATTAATGCAACTTATTCAGATAATGATTTTGTGTTTCATTTACCATGTCTAAGTAAACAAAGCTTTGACATCAAACATCCATCCTATTAGTCAAACAAGAAGTGGTTTGTGTAGCCAGACGGGAATATAGCAATCAATTTAAAGTTACCTATGAAATGATCTTGTAGTTATGGCTAAATAATCAGCATTGCATTTTGAGCTAGAGGTACGTAGAGAATCTTAAAGGCTTGAAATTTCTTTTGGAGCACCCATATTTCCTTCACCTGTATAGAGAAATTTGGAGATGTCTGAGATTTCTATATCATTGCTACTAAATCTTTGCAGTCTGTCCAAAAGTCTGCCAAGCATAGTGACATAGCATACTTTCTATTGCCTAACTAAGTGTTTCTGTCTTTGAGTGCAGAGATGACTCGCTTCGAATGGCATAAAAATTAAATCCATCAATTGAGTTTTTCCATCCATGTCTTTCGAAAACCATCCACAGCAACTAATTACGATATAAAGTCTAATAACCATTCACCAAACAAGTGTTCTGAAATTATACAACTTGTACATCAATTGAATCAATAATTTATGGTGGTTGCCTCTATAGTAGTTTCTGCATTTTCTAAAAACCAAAATTTTTATTCTCCTTCTGCATGTTTGATCAGTTCTAGTGGATCTCTGCCATTCCCTCTGTCAGTGCAATGATTATCACATCACATATGAAAACATGTCAGATTTCTTGTTACAACTACATGTCATGTAACCAGCTGCCATATAAAATGGCACATCTTCTAAGGAGCATTAATTTCCAAGAAAAGGCTTGAAGATTTTTGATACTCGGTTCCAAATATACGATCTCAGTTTCATGCTCTAAAACATTTCGAGCAACCTACTAGCATGCCTTCACAATATAGTAGTTGTTGAGGAAATTTCGTGAAGGTACTTTGCTGGTACAATGGAAGAGTGAAGGAAACGAATAACAAGCAGGAAGAGAGATCACAAGTAAAAATTTATTGATCTTTAGAGCTAGAACTACAACAATAGGTATATGAACTCTAGTTCTAGCCGCCTAGCTCTATTTTCTGGTATTTAATAGTAAATCCCATGTTCTAGGGTTTCGGTCCCCCTTAGATGTGTTGTTCGTAGTCGGAAACTAGGTTAAATACTTTCATATTCGGAAAAATAGAAGAATCCCCTTTAGTATAAGTTTTCTATTTTACCCGGAGGCAGGGATAGAGTCGGGTTTGAAGAAGGATTTCTCTAGGCAGAGACTGAAAGAAGGCGCCTGCTAGGAAGCAAGAATAATATCTTCCTGGATTATTTATCCCCAACAGTTTCCCCCTTAGCTTTCGATTTTATAGGTGAATTCAGGAGATAACATGTGCATGTCGGTTGACTGGAGTTGTTCCTTCTAAGTAGATTTATCATGAGAAAGACGTTGCTTCTTTAGTGCCTTTTCCAGATTTTTTTGGCCTAGACCATGTATGACCCCAAAAGTATAGATCTAGTTTTACAAAGTCGAAAGAGGATTGCTAACTAATAAGCATTTCCAGGATCGGAGCCTGATGAGGTCAATTAATTTGAGAGGATTTGTGATCCTATTCTCACATTTTAGTGAATGACGAGATTCGTTTCTTGGTGCGGGGCCTTGATGGCAAATAGCCTTCTAGTAGTCTGATTCAAGTGGCGCATAGCCTAATCAGATTATGGAATCGTCGATGTCTTGTAGTGGTACTTGACTCCTCATTTTAGTCGATGAATTTTGGCCTGGACCAGGAATTTTGAGTAGTAAGTTACTACAGTGGGCACAAATTGTTGTCGGCTGACGAAGATTATATGGACCTGTCGGAGTCAGCCGTTAGAAATCTGTGATCTAGCCTGAAAGCAGGAATTCTTGATCTTGATGTAGGCATAGATGATTGTTAAAATGGAATTCTGGCTCCTCCATTCCCAATTTCTCGTGTATGTTTCCATCATACAACGTATCTCTACCATAGGGTAGCCCTTCTGATGTAGCTCAGTCTCTTTAGTCTGACCTCCTCCAGGCAATTTTTTGTCATGCTGCTTCGTTATCTTAGCGGCATGTATATGTTGTTTACTCTGAACTTTTCTTTTGATGCTGGTGATGTCTCAGCTGTATCACTCCGGGGAGAAAATAACTACTTCGACCACAAATCGGGAGGAAATAGAGACCATGTCTCGCCAAATGTCGGAGGAGAATGATTAGTGTCTCACTAAGGAGAAGGATGGAATTCTCGCGGCATTTGACAATACCACACTGAGGCAGGAACTAGAAGATCTATGGGAAGAGGTGGTCAATCTGAAGGTGGCGGAGGAGAGTTTCTTTGATGAGATGAATATGGCAGTGAATGGTCCCAGATTTTTGGCCCGTTAGGAGCTGATGAGAGAATGGCTCAAGCATCAGACCTATAGCTGGAAGATGGCGGTGGAACTAGATTAGTATAATATTGTGATGACAGCGGAGGGCGGACTTAATGGGTCACCGACTCCTACATTTGAAGATGAACCATAGATTCCTGAGGATAATACCACAGAGGAAGAGGCAACAAGAAAGTCCGACGAAGCTTCTGACAAGTCTACCTCTCCAGCTTAGGATGCTCTACTCTGGAACTAGGAAGTTTGAGGGATAATTGTATTGATTATGTCGAACAAGTAGCGTATTACGCTTGCTTGAACCAAAAATTTCAATGGAGTAATTACTCATGCCCAAAGAGAGTCTGGGAAACTTTCTTCTAGGACCCAGAGGTCAAAGAGTCATGCGTTGAATCTTAGGGGATTTGTAGTTTGTATCCCTGAGAACCTGGAAGTTCAATGTAATCAGTCTTGGGTTGCCAAAGGAATTGTAGTTTTTTTTCCTTTGAGAACCCGAAAGTTCCAGGTGTTTACAGCATGGTTCCCGGAGGAAGGCCAGTAGTTGCTTCTTTAAAATTGAAGGTTGTTTTACTAAGCTTAGAGTATTGAATCCAGAGTTTGTTTTAACCAATCTGGAACCCAGAGGTATGTGGTGTTAACTGTGAATCCAAAGGTTCTTTTGTTTTTAGTTTTGACTCCGGAAGTTGTTTTCTTAGATATCATATTCCACCTCCCAAAGGTTGACTACTACTGAAATCAGGCTGGACATGGTACAATTGTTTGTTTTTATCTACCATTAAACCAACAGATCACATTAAGTCACTCACTAATGAGGAATGGATCCAGGTTATGCAAGAAGAACTTGAATAGTCATCTGAAATTAAGTATGGGAACTTGTAGATTGGTTGACTGATGGAAACATTGTAGGAACCAAATGGATCTTCAACAACAAGACTGATGAGAATGGAGTGGTTGCCAGGAAAATTGAAAGATTAGTTGCAAAAAGGTACTCCTAGCTTGAGGGAGTTGATTAGAGAGAAGTTAGCTCTCGTGTGATATGTATAAATTTAACCCTAATGAGAAACTCTGCAATTTCAGAGGTGTAGTGTAGTACTTAGGGGATCAAATCCATATAGACTCTTATCACATAATTGGTTTCTGGTTTCAGATTAAGCTAGACAAGTAAATAGAAAGCAAGTAAATATCAATAATAAAAACAATTTGCATGTAAATGAGAATTTGAAACAGATAAATTGCTAGGAGCTTATGTAGAACAGTTCTCAAACTCAAACGCAGCAATCAAATCAATCAATTTGCATTGCTGATATTTTCTATGTCTAGATCCTATAATTACAAAATCTCTTAGTGAATTCAATCAGTTATGACAAGCATTAAGCTCAATTTTGATAAGTTCACTAAATCTTTAAATCAAATGTCTTTGCAGATAAGTATTTACCTCATATAAGATTAGTTATGATGATCAATAACATTTTGTGTCTATTAACTTTCCTAAGATCTAGATTTCAGGTTGTCAATCCAAATCTAGCATTAAGAACAATCAAGATAAAACAATATAAGATAACCCTAACAATTCAATATAAAATTCATCATTGCTTTGAAGAACCCTAAATCTCAGGATAAAACAAACCATGAGTATGTGTTCAAGGTTAAAAATCACGTTATGGGTTGAAGCAGGTACCATGTGTATGGTATGAAAGGCTAACAAGCTTTATTACCAATAAAGTGTATGTGAAAGAGAATTTTAACAAAACTCTATTTGTTCTACACCTCAATGATGAGTTGTTAGTGGTGAAAATATATGTTTATGACATCATCTTTGATGAAATATCAACACCCCTGGTGGGACGTTCATTCAGAATATGACTCAGGAGTTTGAAACACTCAAGGACAAACAACATTGACATGCAACACCACTTCATCAAAGAACTAACTAAAGAACAATATGTAGTGTTTGAACATGTTGTCACTGAACTGCAACTAGCTGATCTCTTCCAATGATGGCACATGTCATAGATAAAACGTTGTAATGCTTCTCTTTTAATATATTAGGGATGTGGTGTTTGCTCTCTGATTTCTTACAAATATGCAATCATTTGAACATGTTCAATTCGTATATATGATGAAGAAAAAATGTTTATATGTACCTAAATAAAATAACTAAAATAGTCATATCGTGTTTTTTTTAGATAGCATTAAAAAAAATCTCAAAACTTTTCAAACCAGTAAATCTTTATTAAAATCTTTCAAAAATAATATATTATATATTAAAATTTAATATCATCTTAATGCTAAATAGACCAGATAAACGGTCTATTATATATAAAAATTTGGGTGTAATTGATCCTTTAAACTTTTTGTTTTTATAAAATAAGTATTTTTGAAGTTACTATTATTAAAAATAGATCAGAATATTTCTACTTGACAAACACAATATATAAAAGTTAGGTAATAATTATGTTATTTAATTATATGTTGGGTCAAGTTTTGTTATCCTTATGAAAAAGAATAGTTCATGTAACTTTCAATTTTAGAGTACAACTAATAAATTGTAAAAAATGTAATACCTGTAAATTATTAAAATTTGAAATTGCTATTTTAATATTTTTGAGGATGTTTCTCTTAAGTTAAAAATATGTAAAAACATAAACAATATATATATATATATATATATATAACTTAAAATAACTTTAACAAAGCAAAACAATTTTATTATTCTAATGATCGATAGAGGCATACAAGATAATCATAAATACCAATAAATATTATATTGCAAATAGCAGACGATATGGTAGAATCTGAAAACTGTAGAAAACAAAGACAGATTTGTTCATAACATAAATACATAGTCTATACTGCTATACTTAATAATATTTTCTTATAAAAGTGTAGCTAGTCGTTATGTATAGCAAAATTTATGTTTATGAACATTATTTTAAAAGAGATATATGCATATTTTGATATAAAATATACTTGAACTAAGACGAGATATTACTCGCATACCACTACAAGTCTACAAGTAATTGTTTTGAAGTGAAATATATTATACATTAATTGATGTAAGCAAATTATTTTCCATGAGTGGCTAGAGAGGCCGTCATCAGATATGAATAGTGTGTTAGTCCTGAGGCTCTTATATTAAACATTCATGCATGTACTCTTATGGAAGGAAAGAAACGCTAGAATCAACTCCATCACCACTCGCCGGAATCACTCATCTCCGATATGAAAGACACTGTCAGACTCTGACTTCATCCCCTCTCCAGAGCAATCAGACCTGCTTCATCATCCTCAGCTTCAGCTACTTCTGTTATTGGCAAATGTCTCTCTCTTTTCTAACATGTTTTCAATTTCTTTTGGTGTTAAAATTGTATTGGTGTAAGAGCTTTGGAGGCCCGAGTATACTATTTGGTCCTCATCTTTATACTAGTAAATTGTATTAATTAAGAAAATCACTAGTGGTTATGTTTATGTATTATATGGTTAAGTATGTACTAAAACGACTATGCATGCATCATATTCAGAGTAAGCATAAATGTTCTCATCTTTTGAATGAAAAGATAATACAACTGAAAGCAAGAAATCTCGATTACATCTTCATCGATACAATTATAATATTTGTTATAGATTAGTCAAATATGTCAACTTTTTTGTTGTTGTTTTGATTTTTTTGAATCTTTGTCTTCACAAAAGGTGGAGACTGAAGACACGCTTTATGACAGTCAGAACATTCTTTTCCTGTTGCATAAGGTTTGCAATGAGGAATGCAAATCCTATTACATTCGGCCCTTGATTTTGCTCCATCTGCGATCACAGTTACCGCTAGTATCATCATCATCATTATCCATACCGTGCTCAAACTTTTACCCATCTTTCTTATATTTTTTGTTTTATTATATAGGATTGTATGTGTCATGATGTGAACTTTCATCTCTATTTATAAGTTGGAGTATGTCATTTCTTAATGATAGCATTAGGTTTGTTATTCATTTTCATTTCTGGACCATAAATTTGAAGGTATAATATCTCAGTGAAGTAATTATATATCATAGCAATATTTTGTTTATAATCTTAGTGGAAGGTATAGTATCTCCCATATATGTATATCTATGGGAAAATAATCTCTGTTTCATTTGTTCAGATTTTTCTATCTAGTTTTTAAAATTTAAAATACAATGTTTCTTTTAACCCATTCTAGCATGGAAATGAAGTTATTGTATGATATTATTACATGTTTAGCAGAAATTTCTTATATATATATATCTTTTTATCGTATCACTAACTATTTAATAACTTCAAATTTTTATTTCACATTTATAGATGTGATAGGGCCACATTTTAGTATAATATCATTAGATTAGTTTAAATATTGAAACATTGTAATATTAACATAATTTTCTTTTGATACTTTTTACACAAAGGTTGTCCTCAGTTTAAATAAATATCATATTTGTTATTTGAAGTTTCCTAATGTAACTAGTATATATTTCAGAAAACGTAGTATATTTCTATTCCAAAAAGTTTTGACATCGAACATCCATCATATTAGTCAAACAAGAAGTGGTTTGTGTAGCCAGATGGGAATATAACAATTATTTTAAAGTTACCTATGAAATAATCTTGTAGTTATGGCTAAATAGTCAGCATTGCATTCTGAGCTAGAGGTACGTAGAGAATCTTAAAGGCTTGAAATTTCTTTTGGAGCACCAATATTTCCTTCACCTGTATAGAGAAGTTTGGAGATGTCTGAGATTTCTATATCATTGCTACTAAATCTTTGCAGTCTGTTCCAAAAGTCTGCCAAGCAGAGTGACATATCATACTTTCTATTTAACAAACTGTTTTTGTCTTCGAGTGCAGAGATGACTCGCTTGAATACATGCCATAATTGGAAAAACTTAATTGATAGAATACATGCCATTCGAATGAATATCTTGATGGATTTAATTTTTAACACCTTTGAATATCATAGTTCTTATAGTTTTTTTACCATGATATAAGTCTTATTTAAATTCTTTATTACATATTAGAGTATTTTAAGATTCTTTGGAGGTTTTGGAATGTTTTTGATTTTTATGGAGATTATGGAGCACTTAGGTGCTTTAGGAGAATTAGAGCCAAAGAGAACAAGTTGGAATCGATCATTAAACCTGGTGTTGATCAACACCAAGGGTGGTGTCGGCCGACACCCATTGCATTCAAAGAAACAAAACGAGCTTTTTACAAGTTTCAACTCTTGACTCTTTGACCTTTGGGTCCTAGAAGCAAGTTGCCCAGACTCTCTTTGGGCCTGATTAATTACTCCATTGAAATTTTAGTTTCAAGCAAGTGTAATACGCTACTGGTTCGACATAATCAATACAACTATCCTTCGAACTTCCTAGTTCCAGAGTCGAGCATCCTAAGCTGGAGGGGTAGAGTTGTCAGAAACTTTGTCGGACTTTCTTGTTACCTCTTCCTATTTGATATTATCCTCGGTAATCTCTGGTTCATCTTCAAACATAAGAGGTGGTAAACCATTATGTTTGCCCTCCGCTGTCAGCACAGTCATATACTAATCTAGTTCCACCGCTAGCTTCCAGATATAGGTCTGATGCTTGAGCCATTCTCTCATCAGCTCCTAACGGGCCACAAATATGGGACCATTCACTTCCATAGTCATCTCATCAAAGAAGGTCTCCTCCGCCACTTTTAGATTGACCACCTCTTCCTGCAGATCTTCTAGTTCCTGCCTCAGTGCGGTATTCTCAGATACCGCCAGAATTCCATCCTCATCTTGATTATTTATATTCAAACTGAGGGTCTTAATATCCTTCTCCTTAGTGAGACACTCATCCTTCTCCTTAGCGAGACACTTATCCTTTTCCTCCGACAACTGGCGAGACATGGTCTCTATTTCCTCCTAATTTGTGGTAGAAGTAGTTAATTTCTCCCCGAAGTGATACAGCTGAGAAATCACCAGCATCAAAAGAAAAGTTCAGAGTAAACAACATATACATGCCGCTAAGATAACGAAGCAGCATGAGAAAAAACTGCCTGGAGGAGGTCAGCCTAAAGAGACTGAGCTACATTAGAAGGGCTATTCTCTGGTACAAATATGTTGTATAATGGAAACATACACGAGAAATTTGGAATGGAGGAGCCAGAATTCCATTTTAACAATCATCTATGCCTACGTCAAGATCAAGAATTCCTGCTTTCAGGCTAGATCAAGAATTCCTGCTTTCAGGCTAGATCAAGAATTCCTGCTTTCAGGCTAGATCACGGATTTCTAACGGCTGACTCCGACAGGTCCATATAATCTTCGTCAGCCGACAACAATTTGTGCCCACTGTAGCAACTTACTACTCAAAATTCCTGGTCTAAGCCAAAAATCATCAACTAAAATGAGGAGTCAAGTACTACTACAGGACATTGGCGATTCCATAATCTGATTAGGTTATGCGCCACTTGAATCAGAATAGTAGAAGGTTATTTGCCATCAAGGCCCCGCACCAAGAAACAAATCTCGTCAGTCACTAATATGCGAGAATATGATCACAAATCCCTTAAACTTAATTGACCTATAAGCCTCCGAGCCTGGAAATGCTTATTACACAGCAATCCTCCTTCGAATTTTTTAAGACTAGATCTCCACTTCTAGGTTCATACACGGTCCAGGCTACAAAAAGCCGGAATAGGCACTAAAGAAGCGATGTCTTCCTCATCATAAATATCCTTAGAAGGAACAACTCCAGTCAACCGACATGCACATGTTATCTCCTGAATTCACCTATAAAACCGAAAGCTAAGCGGGCAAACTGTTGGGGATAAATAATCCAGGAAGATATTATTCTTGCTTCCTAGCAGGACACCTTCTTTCAATCTCTGCCTAGAAAAATCCTGGTTGAAACCCGACTCTATCCCTGCCTCCGGGTAAAATAGAAAAATATACTAAATGGGATTCTTCTATTTTTCCGAATATGAAAGTATTTAACCTAGTTTCCGACTGCGAGCAACACATCTAAGGGAGACCCAAACCCTAGAACAAGGGATATACTATTAAATACAAGAAAATAGAGCTAGGCGGCTAGAAGTAGAGTTCATATACCTATTGTTGTAGTTCTAGCTCTAAAGATCTATAAAACACTACTTGTGATCTCTCTTCCTGCTTGTTACTTGTTCCCTTCACTCTTCCATAGTACCAACAAAGTACCTTCATGAAAGCACCCCAACAACTACTATACTGTGAAGCTATGCTACTAGCTTGCTCAAAATATTTTAGAGCATGAACATGTAGTTGTAACAAGAAATTTGACACGTCGTTATATGTGATGAGATAATCATTGCACTCACAGAGGAATTGGCAGAGACCCACTAGAGCTGATCAAACATGTGGAAGGAGAATAAAATTTTTGGTTTTTATAAAATGCAGCAACTACTATAGAGGCAACCACCATAAATTATTGATTCAATTGATTTGCAAGTCGTATGTTTGCAGAACACATATTTGGTGAATGGTTCTTGGACTTTACATCGGAATTAGTTTCTGTGGATGGTGTTGGAAATACATGGATGGAAAAACTCAATTGATGGAGAAAAGAAATGAAAGAAGAAGCGAGTCATCTCTGCACTCGAAGACAGAAACACTTGGTAAGGCAATAGAAAGTATGCTATGTCACTCTGCTTGGCAGACTTATGGAACAGACTGCAAAGAGTTAGTAGCAATGATTAAGAAATCTTAGACATCTCCAAACTTCTCTATAAAGGTGAAGGAAATATCGGTGCTCCAAAAGAAATTTCAAGCCTTTAAAATTCTCTACACACCTCTAGCTCAAAATGCAATGCTGACTATTTTGCCATAACTAGAAGATCATTTCATAGGTAACTTTGTATTGATTGCTATATTCCGGTCTGGCTACACATACCACTCTTGTTTGAGTAATAGGATAGATGCTCGATGTCAAAGCTTTTTGAATAGAAATAAATACATTTTCTGAAATATCTACTAGTTACATTAGGAAACTACAAATAACAAATGTGATATTTATTGAAACTGAGGACAACCTTTGTGTAAAAAGTATAGAAAAAAATATCTTAATATTACAATGTTTCAATATTTAAACTAATCTAATGATATTATACTAAAATGTGCCCTATCAAATCTATAAATGTGAAATAAAAATTTGATGTTATTAAATAGTTAGTGATATGATAAAAACATATATATATATATATATATATATATATAAGAAATTTCTGCTAAACATGTAATAATATCATACAATAACTTCATTTCCATGCTAGAATGGGTTAAAATAAACATTGTATTTTAAATTTTAAAAACTAGATAGAAAAATCTGAACAAATGAAACAGAGATTATTTTCCCATAGATATACATATATGGGGGATACTATACCTTCCACTAAGATTATAAACAAAATATTGCTATGATATATAATTACTTCACTGAGATATTATACCTTCAAATTTATGGTCCAGAAATGAAAATGAATAACAAACCTAATGCTATCATTAAGAAATGACATACTCCAACTTATAAATAGAGATGAAAGTTCACATCATGACACATACAATCCTATATAATAAAACAAAAAATATAAGAAAGATGGGTAAAAGTTTGAGCACGGTATGGATAATGATGATGATGATACTAGCGGTAACTGTGATCGCAGATGGAGCAAAATCAAGGGCCGAATGTAATAGGATTTGCATTCCTCATTGCAAACCTTATGCAACAGGAAAAGAATGTTCTGACTGTCATAAAGCGTGTCTTCAGTCTCCACCTTTTGTGAAGACAAAGATTCAAAAAAATCAAAACAACAACAAAAAAGTTGACATATTTGACTAATCTATAACAAATATTATAATTGTATCGATGAAGATGTAATCGAGATTTCTTGCTTTCAGTTGTATTATCTTTTCATTCAAAAGATGAGAACATTTATGCTTACTCTGAATATGATGCATGCATAGTCGTTTTAGTACATACTTAACCATATAATACATAAACATAACCACTAGTGATTTTCTTAATTAATACAATTTATTAGTATAAAGATGAGGACCAAATAGTATACTCGGGCCTCCAAAGCTCTTACACCAATACAA
>MU105663.1:31604-114567 GCA_012274485.2 Sinapis alba | reverse complement strand
TTATTTTTTTTGAACAAAAAAAAATTGTTTACAATTGTCGACATTATTATTATAGAATGGTTTATCTTTTTACATATTCTTAACTTAAGAGAATAAAAGAGAGAAAATCGTTAAAAATATTAAAATAACAATTTCAAATTTAATTGGTTTACAGGTAATACATTTTTACAATTTATTAATTGTATTCTAAATTTGAAAGTTACATGAACTATTCTTTTTCATAAGGATAACAAAACTTGACACAACATATAATTAAATAAGATAATTGTTACCTAACTTTTATATATTGTGTTTGGCAAGTAGAAATATTATGATCTAATTTTAATATAGTAACTTCAAAATTATTTATTTTGTAAAACAAAAATTTTAAGGAATCAATTACACCCAAATTTTTATATATAATAGACCGTTTATTTGGTCTATTTAGCATTAAGATGATATTTCATTTTTTCTCAAATATATTCTTTTTGACAGATTTTAATAAGTTTTTACTGGTTTGAAAAGTTTTGAGATTTTTTTAAAAAATGCTATCTAAAAAGCACAATATGAATATTTGATATTTTAATTAGGTATATATAAACATTTTTTCTTTATAATAGATATGAATTGAACATGTTCAGATGAATGCATATTTGTAAGAAATTGGAGAGCAAGCACCACATCCCTAATATATCAAAAGAGAAGCATTATAACATTTGATCTATGACATGTGTCATCATTGGAAGAGATAAGCTAGTTGCAGTTTAATGACAACATGTTCAAACACTACATATTGTTCTTCAGTTAGTTCTTTGATGAAGTGGTGTTGCATAGCAATGTTCTTTGTCCTTGAGTGTTTCAAACTCCTGAGTCATATTCTGAATGAACATCCCACCAAGGCTGTTGATATTCCATCAAAGATGATGTCATAGACATATATTTTCACCACTAACAACTCATCATTGAGCTGTAAAACAAGTAGAGTGTCAACATTCTGTTTCACATACACTTTATTGATCATTAAGCTTGTTAGCCTTTCATACCATACACGTGGTACCTGCTTCAACCCATAGAAAGATTTTTAACCTTGAACACATAGTGATGGTTTGTTTCATCCTCAAACCCTTTGGGTTGATCAACATAGACTTCTTCTTTTACTATTCTATTAAGAAAGGCACTCTTGACATCCATCTTGAACACAATGAAGTTTAGAATACATGCCATTCAACTGAATATCTTGATGGATTTAATTTTTAACACCGTTGAATATCATGGTTTTTATGGGGTTTTTTCATGATGTAAGTTCTATTTAAATTCTTTATTATATCTTTTGAGTCCTTTTAGATTCGTTGGAGTTTTTGGTATATTTTGGATTTATATGGAGAGTCTGGAGCACTTAGGAGCTTTAGGAGAATTAGAGCCAAAGAGAGCAAGTTGGAATCGATCATTAAACCTGGTGTTGATCAACACAAAGGTGGTGTCGGCCGACACCCATTGCATTCAAAGAAACAAACGAGCTTTTAACAAGTTTCAAAGAATTACAGTTTGGCCTAAAAGTTTCCAGTATTTGCAAGAAAGTCCATACGTTAGATTTAGGGTTCTTCAAATGAATGATGAATTGTTAAGGTTATTTTATATTTTTCATCTTGATTGTTCTTAATACTAGATTTGATTAAAAACCTGAAATCTAGATCTTAGGATAACTGATAGACACAAAAATATTATTGATCGTCTCAACTAATCTTATATGAGGTAAATACCTATTTGCAATGAGATTTGATTTAGGGATTTAGTGAACTTATCAAACTTGAGCTTAATGCTTGTCTTAACTGATTGAATTCGCGAAGATATTTATAATTCTAGGATAAAAACAAACATATTGTAATTATATGTGGTAAATACCTATTGGTTAAATGGTAAATAAAAACACATATTGTACCATATCTTTGAAGTTGATGCTCACACCTTGAGTCCTTCCGTCATCAATATTTTCTATCACATCACTAACATAGTGATTTCTATAAACTTCTTGACACTGCTTTAACATTCCCTAGTTTGTTCTTAAACGTTCTCCGATACCTTTAATTTGTCTGTGTCAGTGTTTTCTTCTTCATTGTCCGAGTTATCCGTTTTCCACTCAAGTAAGTATGCATCATCAAAAACAACATTCACAGACTCCATAACAATATGTGATCTTGTGTTGTCTACCTGAATGCTAAACTGCTTCATGAGTTCCCTAGAAACATTCCTAAATCTTTTTGTTGTATTTAAATTTGACTTGCTTCTATTTGTTACATGCCATACACCATCTTGTTTTCATTTGCCAGCTGAGGAACTCCTATAACTATTCCTCTGTTTACAATGTCGGTCATGTGCATGGTATTCATGTGCCCAAGGCGTTGTTGCAATATATTTAAATTGTCATTCACCATAAGACACTGATAGTGGCTCTGCCACATGTAGCTGTTGTTGTTGAATCTTACTCTATGAAAAACAATCTTTTTATTATGATTAAGTCCTTTGCAGTCGTTAATTATTAATTGTACCATCAACCCCTCATAACACAGTTGAATGACACTGGTCAGATTTTCCTCCATACATTAGACCTAATTACCTTCTTATACAGACATGGGAAGCAGTAAGACTAGCGCTTGAGTCACCAACCCATGTAGATTCACACATCAATTGATTGATAGACTGGCGCTTGCCTCACTAGTATGTGACCAAAGTCTGACAGTTTCTTACCTACATGAACAAGATTGCAGCACCATGAGACATTGGTAGTATCCTATTTCTGAGTCGCAAAGTACAATGTTTAACCCGATATCGGCAGTAGCCAACCTTTGAGAGGCGGAATAAAATATCTAAGAAAACAACCTCCAGGTTCAAAAATGAAAATAAAAGAATCTTTGGATTCACAGTCAACACCATGTACCTCCGGGTTCCAGGCTGGTTAAAACAAACTCTGAGTTCAATACTCTAATCTTAGTAAAACAACCTTCAAGTTTAAAAAAGCAACTACCGGCCTTCCTCTGGGAACCATGCTGTAAGAACTTTGAAACTTTCAGGTTCTCAAAGGCAAAAACTAAAATATCTCTGGAAACCCAAGACAGATTACATAGAACTTCCAGGTTCTCAGGGATACAAACTACAAATCTCCCAAGATTCAACGCATGACTCTTCGACCTCTGGGTTCTAGAAGCAAGTTTCCCAGATTCTATGGGCTTGAGCGATTACTCCATTAAACTTTTGGGTTCAAGCAAGTGTAATACGCTACTGGTTTGACATAATCAAGACAAATATCCTTGGAACTTTCCTAGTTCTGAAGAGAAAAATCTACAGATTCCCAGGAATCGAAATCGTCACTCCTACTAATTTTGGGTTCCTTACCATAAGGTCCAAAGAATCCTTTGTGTTCCTATCAACGAACACTTCAAAACTCTGGGTCTAGAATGAGGATGCATATTAAATATTGAAGGTATTCTCCTTCTAACCTCGAGGTTGTAGAGACTAGGTAAAAAATTCTTCTGGTGTTAAGGTCCTAACTCTTCATAACCTTCGTGTTTCTAAAAGTATTTTACAAGGTCTTCCATCTTCTACGCATTCCGACGACACCAAATCTTGCCATCTGAATGCAACCTCGAAGTTCAAAAGAGATTAAAAATCAAAACGGTCGATTAAGAAAGACCAATGGGGGAAGAAGGAGAGAAAGAAGCAGGAATTCCTTAAATCAAGCAAAGTCATTAAGCAAAAGGCCAAGAATGACAAGATTTTTAATACTAAAAGAAAGGTACAAAGGCCTAATAACAAGTCTAAGGTCACAAAAGGCCAATAACAACCAAAACCCTTACACAGAGCAAAAAGCTCATAATAAAAAGAGAAAAGGGGGCCAGAGTCGAGCAACCTAAGCCGGAGTGGCAAACTTTCTAGAAGCTTCATCGGACTTGGTTCTTGCCTCTTCCTTTGTGGTATTGACATGGGTGTGTTTATTGTTCTAGCAGGGTATAAATATCCTAAACAATTAACTATCAAATTAAACATAATCTTAACACAAAATAATATTCTTGCCAAGAGAGATCATGTGTAGTACTAAGGGATCAAATCCAAAGAGAGCAATGACACACAATAGATTTATTATTTCTAAAGACTAAGCTAGGAAAATATATATATTAGTGGTGAACAATCAATTCAGGAAATATTCCTTATCAAGAGGTAGGATGCAATATGAAAATATGCTATTAATGCAAATATGCAAATATGCTACTAATGCAAATATAGAAATATACTATTAATTAACTAGATGTAAATGTAAATGTAAATGTAAATATGCTAGATCTAGGGTTTCAAGCTAATTGGATTATAGGGAATATGAAACAAAAAAATGTAAATATACTAGAACTCAAATGTTAACTATTCTGACCTTTTTAACTCCAACTCTCGTATGCGAGCAAAAGGAAAGACCATCGATCGACGACTAAGGCATGATGTCGATCAACGGTAAAATCAGAAGGAAGTTTGGGGAGAGATTTGATAAGTCCACCGGACTTATTATACCAGCTCTCGCATGTGCCTAACAGCCTAGTTCAACAGAATCTATTCTTGCACAGAACTTACTCTAGTGGTTGTCCATGTTCTAACTTCGAGATCCTAGTTAGCTACTCTAGAATGCAAGCCTTAAGAAAAACTCAATTGATGGATATTAACTTAACCTAGCAATCCTACTTTTGGGTTAATCCATGATTGTTATCATTCAACCTTAAATCTAATTGATAACTACTCAAACATGATTTTTGTCACAGAAATCATAGATGAAATATATGCAAAATAGAAATTAAATAAAAACCAAAGGAGTTCTAGGAGGACTCTGAAGGAGTTCCTTCTTTCTCTCTTAACCCTAATACAATAGAATAATAATAATGCTTAACGTAATGATTATTCTCTTTTTTTCTCTATCTTCTCCATACATAAATATAAAACCCTAAATCTAGGTTAAAACTCGTCCAGAGCATTTTCGTCATTCTGGCTTGGACTTGAAATCTGATGTCTGCGAGTCAGACGTTGATCGATGGCAAGTGTGCGACATCGATCAACCTTGGTATTTAATCATCGGTCGACGCCACGTATATGCATCGATCGATGGCTTCTTCGACTCCTTCAATGATCAGCTACGGATTCTTCTCCTCTAAATGCTCCAAAAGCTTCAAGTATCTCATATATCTCCAAAACGTTCCTTGACCTATAAATAGTCTAAAACATAGACTAGACACACATAATAGACCTTAAATAGAGCCTATAACCTGGCCTAAAACTGGTAATATATAGCCTATATCAACTCCCCCAGACTTAACATTTTGCTTGTTCTCAAGCAAACAAAGTCTTTGAAAGAGGTTTTGAAGAGCGGAGACTCACATAATATCTAAGTATAACTATCACCCTACTTTGTTGCAACCACATCCTATCAAGTCAATCACAGAGAAACTCTATGTACCCTATCCTAGTATAGCAACCAAATCCATTCTACCAACAACTTAGCAAATACAAGTTTGACTCATCCCTCTACTGATCTCATTTCTTTGCATAAAATAAAAGTGCAGGCTTTACCTTGGGAGTATCGATTAAAGGACACATGGACTCTTACCTCTGCAAGTATCTGAACAACTAGGCACAAAGTCTTCTCTGATCCTTTTCTTCACCCTTTTCTCTCTTTCCTGAATATTTTTTGATCTCAAACTTAATAGACAATGATGCCATCTTATTTTTGATTTTCTCTTCTTCTTTTCTTTTTGCTTTTTGGGAAAAGTTGTAGGCAAATAGTGGGGTCATTGGTAATTTACCTACCCCTCTGCATCTCGGGAAGTCATCTCAATCTTTTAAGCTTTTAAGTAAATGCTGAAGAGAGAGAGAGAGAGAAGGGAATCAAAGGTGCAATGACTTGTACCTACAGACTTGCATAAGGAATCGGATCAAGTGTATACCAAGCCCCAAAGAAAGCTAATAATGTCAGGATTAGTGTTGGAAATCAGATTTGGTTCCTTCAAACTTTCTATGCAAGTGTGATATAGTGGTAGTATGATTCACTTTGGTATCTCTAGTAATCTCTGCAAACAACCTTCTAAGAAAGGTGCTAAAGTGTGGTTAGTTAATAATAAATCTTGATCATAGTCCCTTTCTTGACTCAATAAAACTTTTTGAAAAACTTGTATATATATAGCAAATAAAACTCAAAACAAATCAAATAGCATTACCGAACCTCCCCCATACTTAAATTACACTGTCCCCAGTGTAATCCATCCCGGATTGGTTAGGAAAAATTAAATCATAAGTAAATAGTTAAGTAGGAAACTCGATACCTCTCTATGTAAGAGAGTGTCGATCGATGGTAGGCAGGTGGGGTTGATCGATGTTCGCGATCCATTGTCGACCGATGGTGCCTCTATTGTGTCGATCGATGTTGCACCTGTAATTTGTTGCTTCTTCTTTTTTTTATATAAGCATACGACTCAAAATGGAACACAATATTAGTAAACCTCCCCCAGACTTAAAAAACACTATCACCAGTGTTATACAGTCTGAGATTGGTGAAGAAAATAAATCAAAAAGACCAAATTTAACAAGTAAAAATGATATACCTGCTTGCTGATGGTTACCGTCGATCGACACAGTTAAGTGGCGATCAATCGATACTAGGGTTACTCGATCGATCGATAATGATCAAGTGTCGGTCAATGCTCTGTATGCATACTATCCTAAGGGTAGATCTTCTTACATCCGACTAGGATAAAATAGCACGCTATAAAAGAAATCCAAAATTTTGGTCAGCACTTTCAGGAGACTTAAAAATTGTCCCAAAGAGATGCTCGACTCCAACCAGACAAGTCGGATAAGCCAAGAACCTATCGCGGACTTTAAATCGGGATGGAGTCAGGTTAAAATCGCAAAAGGCAAGATAAAAAACCGATTAGTCATCGCAAAGCCTCAAACAAAAAGTAAACTTCGTTATTACCCTAAACCCAGCACACTAATCTCTAACTTCTCAAGGCATCATATCAAAAAGATACGAGATCCTGAAAGCATGTCTCTTCGTCCACATCTAAACACTCTCTCATATATCGCGAGTAAGGAATATGACGATCCACAAAAAGGACAAAGGGCGAGATGACAACTTGATTCCTTCCCCTACACGTAACAAAAAACTAAGCATTTTCGAAATCCTTTTTTATAAAAGCATGGTTCATACAAAGGCTGATAAACGGCAGTGATTCAAAGCTGCACACGGCCAGGAATCGAGGTACAATCTGTCGTAAGGTACAATCCGCCCGCGGTACCACGACACTCTCGATACTCACCAAGAGCCTTCTAACTCGCTTGAATCTCTCCAAACTCGTGCAAGAACCTTTCGCGCTGTTTCCTCACTATTTCAACCACATATTTTCGTCCTCGCCTATAGGCACGGCGAATGTCCATCTCAGCCAATCCTCTTTTGCGACCACGAGAACGCTCTGTTTTGTCTTTCAGACGGGCGATCTCCTTGTCGGCCATCTCAGCCTTGAATTGAGCCATGTGATCCTCTTGTCTGCTCACGCCGAGATCTCGGCTCACGTCGAGAAGGGACTGCAAAAACCCTCAAGTTCAAAAAGAGCTTAGCTATACATAAAAAAGGAGGAAAGAGATGCTCAAGGGTAAAAATTTACCCCATTGACAACCCTTGAATCCTTGGCGAATTCTGGCACCTCGCTGGGTCCAACTTAAGCCGAAGGAAGGTCAAAATCGAAGAACTCAACGAGGTCAAGTGGCTCGGTTCTGTTAATATAGTCTCCGAGTATGTCCTCGGGAAAAACTTTCCCCTCTGTCGCAACATCATCGACATCGATGTTTTTGTCTTTTTGGGGCTTTGATCTTGCCTTCTCGTTCGATCCTTACACGACATGAATCCATCCATACTTGACCCCGACTCTTCATCAATCGGAAAATCTGTCTTGGGCCGAGAACGGTGAAGGGAAACGGCGTGGAGGATCCGCTTTAGGGTGAACATAGCCCATAGCACACATGCCCGTGGAGCAAATCTCGGATGGCGTTCAGACCTTCTGGAATTGGAAGAAATGGATTATTCCCTTCAAAACCGAAAAAAACACAAACACGTAAGCCCCAAACATCGTCAAAACAAAAATTGTGCTCGATTGGAAGTACCTTTCTGACCCCATCTGTTCCTAAAGAAAGGGATGTCACTCACTTCAACAGACACATCATTGACTCAAATGAAGAAGAAGTAATCTCTCCAGTCATGATAGCTCGAGTAGAACTCCGATATGATCATCATGGCCGACTGGGGCTTTATCTGAACTAGAGCTGAAGTACCGACAGGCCTCAGCATGGCTTCAATGTGAGTAACGTCCAAAGTAATACCCAGCTCGTAACTCAACACCAGAATCCTGACAAAATGCTGTAAGCCGTCTAGGTTGATTTGGCTGATCGACAATCCGAAACGGTTCAGAAGCTGTGCATTGACTTATGGGATGGGAAACCACAGATTGCACTGCATCAAGAACGCTTCATAGCACGTAAAGTAGCCTTTTTGTGGAGACTCGGCAACTTCCCCGGCTTCAGGAAAACCATACTCGACCGATTCTGAAACTCGACAGAAACCCCGAACAGAAGCAAGCCCATTGGGACAGCTCTTGCTCGGGCAACCAGCCACTGGGTTGGCAGAAAATGGAGGGCGAACCCATATCCCAGGCCTAAGGGGTTGCACTCCACTGCTTGCCGCCTAGTGTTGGGGTCAAAAACGGTTCTCTCGAAAACACTGACTAAGGTTACCATTTCTAGAAGTAACTTATCAAAAAACTAGTTTGAAAAGAACAACAGCACCTCCTCGAACCTAGGTCGTTATATGGCGACCCGCACTGGCAAAGCATAGGTCACCTTATGACGACCCGCACTCGCAGTGCACGGATCGCCATGTGACAACCCACACTCGAAAAACACGGGTCACCATATGGTGACCCGTACATGCAGAGCACAGGTCGCCATATGGAGACTTGCACACGCAAGGTACGGGTCACCATATGGCGACCTGCGCACCAAGATTATGGGTCGCAATATCACGACCTGAATCCGCACTCGCAAAGTGTGGGTCGCCATAGCAAAACATGTGTTGCCATATGGCAACCCGCACACGCATAGCACAGGTCGCCATATGGCGACCTTCACACGCAAGGTACGGGTCGCCATATGGCGACCTGCGCACCAAGATTAGGGGTCGCCATATGGCAACCTGAACCCGTACAACCCGGGTCACCATTTGGCGACCTATACCAACATGGTCCAGGTTGCCATATGGCAACTTAGACTCTCCGAGTCCGGGTTGCCATATGGCGACCTAGGCTCTTCGAGTTTGGGTCGCCATATGGCGACCTAACCTTCGAAGACCGTGTAACCATATGGCGACCTCAGCTCTCCAGGACTGGGTCGCCATATGGTAACCTGTGTCTTTCCTTTGTATTCCTCCTCGAGTCGAAATCAAAATGCTTTTTTGTTTGTTTCAATCAGAGTTGTCGTTAGAACTTTACGATAAAAAACCGCGAAGACTCATTTTTCGTATAGGTTCAAACCGATCGTATAAAACGGCAATGGTTGTCCTAATGCCAAAGTTTCCTAAGATATACGTGAAGTTTGAACCCATGCTTAAAATTGACGTCGTATCAAAGATGGTTTTTCAGAGAAATCGGAAAAACGCTCAAAGTCGGAAAAATGCTCAAAGTCAGAAAAACAGCCAGAGAGGCCTAAAACGCGACTTAAGGCCCGCTTATATTTTAATACGAAACCAATCCCAGTGGTGTTACGATGGTCTATCTTTATTCATACAAAAATAAATATCGAGAAATCAGAAGATAAATGTAAAGTTTCTGAAGAAATTCATGAAGATCGAGAGAAAAAAAATATTCTCGGCAAGGAGATAAACTCGACTCAGGGCAAAAAAGGAAGAGACAAACCGCCTCAAGAGGCATATATAAGAAGAAATAAGGCTGAAGGTGAGGGGGATCAGAAGATTAGGTCAAGAAAACCATTGTTAACTTTAGGAGAACTTAGGATCTAGGTGGCTAGACTAGCGAGTTCGATACTTGTAACGTTTTTTCTACTTTGTTCTTTCGTTCTCCATTGCTGAAAAATTCTGTCTATATCATTCTCGCTGAAACTCTGTAACTATATCGTTATCAATCAATAAAACGCCTCAGTGCAATTTACTTTCGATATTCTGTTATCTCTCTCTTCTTTGTTTTGTGTGTTTACGCAGATAATCCGGGACCTCTGGGAAAGTCAGATCTTTTAGACTTCCCTTAAGATCACAAAATCGAGGATGTGGATTTTGGTTCCCACTGTTTGGCACTAAAAGGAGGGGGGGTCAGATTCTCTAACTCTAAAAACCACTGAACTAATAAGAAAGAGATATGCCTAATCCAACAAGCAGTAATGTCATCTCCTTCAAGGAAAAGGCAATGGCCGATCATGTCAAACCCCGTAACGACCTCCTTGTCATTGAGTTGATGATTCAGAACATCGATGTCGCTCAGATATTAGTTGACATCAAAAGCTCGGCTGATATCATCTTCAAGCGCACCCTTGAGAGGATGGAAATCGATCTATCCAGAATCGTGGAAGACCCAAGTCCGCTATTAAGAATTTCGGGGGAAGCGATTATGACTCTCGGGACAATCAAACTCATGGTCAAGGCCAGGAGTATAACACGAATCGTGGAGTTTCTGGTTGTTGACCGACCCTCATCGTATAACGCGATCATAGGAACTCCATGGATAAAGTCAATGCAGGCGGTGACATCGACCTACCATCTATGTCTCAAGTTTCCAACACTACACGGAATCGAGACAATCTGGGGGAATCAAAAAATCTCGCAAGTCTATTTCGGCGCAGAACTAAAATGAAAGAACTCGTCATCATAGACTCCTTCCAACAAGAAAAGGAAGTCGTCTATTGACAACAATGCCTTATGACCAAACAAAACAGAAATCTTTTGGCAGCCGTGAGTAGCCGAGGCGCACGAGGGAAAACGTGAACCAACCTGTGAACCCAAGGTCTCATTATGCCTCGACGAAGCATTCCCAGACCGCTGCGTTAAAATCGGCGCTAATCTTTGTGAGCCCTTAAAAATGGAGCTTGTCGCTTGTCTAAAAAAGAACTTACACATGTTTGCGTGGGCTGCAGAAGACATGCCATGGATTGACATCAACATTACATGTCACGAACTTAACGTCGATCCGACTTTCAAACCGGTCAAACAGAAAAGATGAAAGTTGGGTCTTGAACGGGCTTCCGCAGTTAACGTCGAGGTCAAAAAATCCTCAAAGTCGGATCCATAACAGAGGTAAGGTATCCTGACTGGCTCGCTAACCCAGTCGTCGTCAAAATAAAAACAGAAAATGGCGAGTCTATATCGATTTCACCGATCTCAACAAAGAATGTCCAAAGGATAGTTTCCCACTGCCTCACATCGATCGGATGGTCGAAGCAACGGCAGGAAACAAACTTTTGTCATTCATGGATGCTTTCTCCGGGTACAATCAGATCATGATGAACCCCGATGATCAGAAAAAACTGCATTCATAACCGACCGCGGTACTTACTGTTACAGAGTAATGCCATTCGGCCTTAAGAACGCTGGTGCAACCTATCAGCGTTTGGTTAACCGAATGTTCTCCGAACAACTCGGAAAAACTATGGAGGTATACATCAACGACATGCTCGTAAAATCTCTTGAGGAACAAGACCATGTCAACCATCTCCAAGAATGCTTCGAGAGGTTAAACCTACATAACATGAAAATGAACCCCGCAAAGTGCATGTTCGCGGTAGCATCGGGAGATTTTCTGGGATACCTCGTAACATTTTGGGAAATCAAGGAAAATCCAAAGCAGATCACCGCGTTGATCGAGATGGCATCCCCAAGAACAAAAGAGAGGTGCAAAGGTTAACGGATAGAGTTGCAGCACTCAATCGTTTTATCTCCCGGTCAACGGATAAATGTTTACCTTTCTACGACACATTGAAAGGGAATTAAAACTTGAGTGGACCGAGGAGTGTTAGAAAGCTTTCCAACAGTTGAAGCACTACATTGCCACTCCCCTAGTGCTCGCAAAACCCATAGAAGGGGATCCCCTTTTTCTTTATATCGCAGTATCCATAACAGCTGCAAGCGGAGTCCTCATCCGAGAAGAGTGAGGCAAACAAGAGCCCATATTTTACGTAAGTAAAACCCTACTGGATGCAGAGACGTGTTACCCGCTAATGGAAAAACTGGCTCTCGTGGTCGTAATGTCAGCCCGAAAACTGAGGCCTTATTTTCAATCTCATACGATCGTGGTACTGACATCATTCCTCTGTGAACGATCTTGCATAGCCCCAGTCAATCTGGAAGACTAGCAAAGTGCGCAGTCAAGCTAAGCGAATACGATATAGAATATCGAGCGAAAGCTTGACAAAATCGCAAGTGCTCGCTGACTTCTTGGTAGAAATCCCCATAGGGTTGCACAACGAACCAAGAGCCGGATTCGACCTGGACACTCCATGTTGATGGGTCTTCATCCAAACAGGGCTCCGAGATCAGAATCCGACTGACTTCGCCAACAGGTGAAGTACTGGAACAATCATTTTGATTGATTTTTCCAGCCTCCAACAACGAAGCCAAGTACGAAGCTCTCATTGCTGGCTTACAACTGGCTCGCAGCCTGAAAATATGCAAAATACACACGTATTGCAACTCACAGCTGTTAGTAAATCAGTACAACGGCGAATACGAAGCAAGAGACAAAAGAATGGATGCTTACTTGAAGGTTTTCCAGGACTTAACCCAAAGCTTCGATCAATTCGCTCTGACACAGATCCCTTGCGCGGAGAACACCCAGGCATATACCCTGGCCGCACTAGCGTCCAGCTCTGACCCAGGTCTAAGCAGGGTAATCCCCATGGAATTCATAGAGAACCCTAGCATTGGACCACCAATCGTTGTGAACTTAATCGACCAACAGGATGACAATGCAGAGGAAATCGATACCCAACCGGAAAAGGAACACGAAAAAATCTAATACGGGTTCAACAAACCATGGATGCAGACCATCCTAGCATACATCGCAGACGAAACACTCCCGGCAAAGAAATTGGCGGCACAAAAAATTAAGGCCCAGTCCGCGCGATATGTATTGGTAGAAGGAGAAATCTACAAATGGAGATTCTCTAGACCCCTTATGACCTGCGTAGAAGGAGAGAAAGCGCAAGGGATAATGGAAGAAATTCACTCTGGATCCTGCAGAAACCACTCCGGCGAAATATCCCTTGCAATCAAAATTAAACGCCAAGGCTACTACTGACCAACAATGATCAATGACTGCGAGAATTTTGCACGAGAATGTGAAAAATGTCAGAGACACGCTCCCACCATCCAGGAGAACTCTGAAGGAGTCTCTCCTTTCTCTGCTAACCCTAATACAATACAATAAAATGCTCTGTAAAAACTTTGTGTCTCTCTCTTTAACTTTTTCGTTTGTCTTATCAAGACATAAATATAAAACTCTAATTTTAGGTCAAAACTTGTCCAGAGTATTTTTGTCATTCTGACTTGGGCTTTGATCATCGGTTGTCATTGATCGATGGCATATATGCTACATCGATCGATCTTGGTCTTTAATGATTGGTCGACGCCAATTTTATTCCATCAATCGATAGCTTTGTCGACTCCCTAGATGATCAGCTACGGATTCTTTTTCTCTAGATGCTCCAAAAGCTCCAAGTATCTCATATATCTCCAAAATATTCATAAACCTGTAAATACTCTAAAACATAGCCTAAACACACATAATAGACTCTAAATAGATCCTATAACATGGCCTAAAACTGGTAATAAATAGGCTATATCATGCTTCATGCTTGCATTCTAGAGTAGCTAACTAGGATCTCGAAGATAGGACATGGACAACTACGAGAGTAAGTTATGTGCCAGAATAAACTTCATTGTACTAGGCTGTTAGGCGCATGCGAGAGCTGGTCCAATAAGTCTGGTGGACTTATTAAATCTCGCCATACACTTTCCTTTTGCTCGCATACGAGAGTTGGAGTTAACAGAGTCAGAATAGTTAACATTTGAGTTCTAGTATATTTACATTTTTGTGCTTCCTATTCCCTATAATCTATTCGGATTGAAACACTATATCTAGCATATTTACATTTGCATCTAGTTAATTAATAGCATATTTATATATTTGCATCAATAGCATATTTTCATATTTGCATTAGTAGCATATTTTCATATTGCATTTATACCTCTTGATAAGGAGTATTTCCTTAATTGATTGTTCACCTCTGATATATATATATTTATCTAGCTTAGTATTTAGAAATAAGAAATCTATTGTGTGTCATTGCTCTCTGTGGATTCGATCCATAAGTACTACACCTGATCTCTCTTGGCAAGAGTATTGTTTTGTGTATTAACATTAAGGTTAATTTGACAGTTAATTGTTTAGGATATTTATACCCTGCTAGAAAATTAAACACACCGCATGTCAAATTTGGTGCCGTTGTCGGGGAGCATTGATTGACATTAGATTTAATTTCTAGGATTTAGTCTAGGTTTGTTACTACTTTTCAAGTTATTAATTTTTATTTTCTTTTGTTTTCCAGGTACATGCAAAGAAGCACCAGGAGCAATAAGGACAATAACTCATATTCTCTGACCCCGACAGACTTGACGTACGATCCGCAAAAAAAGACGACAAGCATCGATCGACATCACTTGTACCGCGTCGACGACACTTCTTCACGGACCATATCGACCGACATCCGAACTCTAGCATCGACCAAAACTGATCACATTGCATCGATCGACAGCAACATACCCGCATCGATCGACGGAAGCAGACAAGTTCAGATAGTAGCGACTTTAATATTGAATCAGGATGAGAATGGAGACTTGCATGACCTCAAGGGTTATATGTGTAATGCAGCAGGTCAAAGAATCAAGGGGGCTTGACAGAAGCACCACGTCAACGCATTGATCGATGATGATTTTTGGCAGGAGGTTAAGAGAGAACGGTTCAAAGAAGGAGATTTTTGTGTGGAAAGTTCTATGTTATTTGGCAGTTCACATTGGTGTCAATCGACACCGTGTAATGAGCATCGATCGACAACAGCTCCTGCAGTATCAGCAGCTTCATGTGAATTGACTAACTCGATCGAGACAGACACGAGAAAATTGACCGGTAGAGAGATGGTAGCATCGATTGACTATGCGACCTGAGCATCGTTCGACAGATGAGAAAGCCGGTTCGAGTACCAAGTATCAATGCAAATTTGATTGTGCATCCAACCATGATAGCTTCAACACAGAATACTGACACGTCTGAAGCTATGGATCTTGATAGAGAAGATGAAGGACATTCCAAGAGGAAGCAAAAGATCCCCAAACATTAATGCAGAGAAGCCAATGAAAAAGAGATAGATAGCTTTGTTAAAAGAGTCTCCCAAATTCCTTTAGACGTCTTTTTTGATGAAGCTTATTATACACACGGGTTGTGGATGTTCTTCAGAGAATCAAGGGAGACAAAAGAGGATATAGAGATCATATTCAATCATCTTAGAGAAAAAATAAAACAAAGGACTTGTTTGAAGAAGAAAAGTGATCCTGAGAATTTCGTGGTTCCATGCTTCATCAAAGGCAACAATTACCCCAGTGCCCTCTGTGATACTGGATCATCAGTAAGAATCATGCCAAAAACTATGGCAGAGGAGCTTAACATGAAAGTGGAACCTCCAATGATTCCTTCACGTTTGTGGACTGCTCAAAAGTGAACTCAGGAGAGATAGTAAAGGATGTTCTGGTGCAGATTAACAACACCCTAGTCCCAGTAGACTTACATGTGATGGATATCCAGATAGATTGGAACTCTTCACTACTACCTGGGAGAGCGTTAATGGCTACCGTGAGAGACATCTACAATATGAAGTATATATCCCTAATTGATCAAAATATTGTCTATGGACCTGTCAATAATAAGAGCAAGGCTACTCTGATTGAGTTGTGTAATGATGCAGAACTAGTGGCCACATGCTTCTGCGATTATGACTTCAATGATGGAGCATCGATCGATACCCAACCCAGAGCAATCGATCGACATGTTTGCCGTTCAGCAATCGGTCGACACCCACCCTTCGTTATCGATTGACACACCTACTCCAGAACCAATTAACACCTGCCACGCAGATGGCAGTTACACCCCAGCCTACCTCGAGTACGACAAAGATTACACAGAAGAAGAAATAATCGAGTATTGTGGTATTGCTATGGAAGAAGCTAGTGTTTTTCAAGTTTCCCATCAACTCAGGAAATCAACATTAATCGACGGCAACCATTCGCCATCGATCGATACTGACCAAGAAGCAGAGTCCGAACTAGATTCAGCTGCAGAACGAGAAAAAACATATGGTCATCTTAGACCAGATGAGTTTGGAATTTTTCGAGATCTAGAGGGACGTGCACAAAATATTTATGGGAGAATCCTACATATCTTCAAGGAGGATGTAGCAGATGCCCTTATTTTGTCTAATGGATCGGGCAAATTATTTGGACAACAGCAACAACCACCGATCGACGCACCTCTTTCAGCGTCGATCGACATTGAGCAGCAAAAGAACGAGCTGATCCGTAATGTTCCATACACTTCTAAACATCCTAGATCGATCGACGACAGACAGCATGCATCGATCGACAGCACCCCTCCAAAGATACACAAACTTTGTACTTCCACTGCCTATAATTCAGAAAGTTCATCATCGATCAACGGGATCAACTCAGATTCGATCGACAATTGTTTCGAGCAATGTGCGAGAGCCTATGATGCTAAGGGCAAAAGACTTTTCCATTGTGAAAAGAAAGATGAGTATGGCATCTACAGAGATGAGAATGGTAATGCACGAGCTACAGACGGAAAAGTAGTGAATATGCAAGCTAAAGCCATCAGAGCAGTTCTAGAGAGAGCTACTATATTTGAGCAGAGCTACATATGTTTACTAAAACATGCAGCAAAGATCAGTATGTCTATGGAGAATCAAAATACATACAGCAGAGCAGAGATTGATGATATTGTGCATGAGATCTACAAAGCTCAAGAGATGTCACTGGATGATTTCTACAAGAGGCTTGATGATGTCTACTATCCTATAGACAACTGCCTCACCGATTTGACTACACACATGGATGAGATGAAGCAAGGAATGGATACTATAAAGAGACAGCATGCGATTAGGACAGAAGAACCGGCATCGATCAACGGTACCCCAGACCATCGATTAACGGTACCCTCGACCATCGATTGACACTAAAGCCAACAGACATAAGACAGCAGCAGAAACACAATTGGAAGATAGGTTTGATGAGATTGCTTATTCTCAGAGCCTAATGAAGGAAGATATTTCTCAACAGCTGGAAGATATATCTGAGACTACAGCTGCCAGACTTAGAATGCTATAGCGCAGTATTGAGAACCTACAAAGAAGAATGCATTCAATGGAGGTTGTTAAAGAGGTTATAAGGAATGAGAAAACCAGAAGAGATGAGGCAATGGGGAGCTTCATTGGTACATGGTTTCAGAAGAGCAGAAAAGATGTAGACACTTGTTTTCCAAGTGTTAATCCACCTCCAAACTAGTCAGAAAGTTCACAAAATCGAGCTAAACACTATAACCAAGCGCTGAGTGGGAGGCAACTCACTGTTTCGTAAGTTTTAATTAGTTTTTTATTATATTAGTCTAATTTTGGATTTTATTTTATTATTACAGGTTTTCATCTAAAAAAACAAGGAAGATAGTCTGCACAAAGCATTGACCGACACTTGATCGCTGTCGATCAACGGCGTAACCCTAGTATCGATCGATCGCCACTTAACTGTGTCAATCGACAGTCACCATCAGCAAGCAGGTATATCGTTTTCCCTTGTTAATTTGGTCCTTTTGATTTATTTTATTCACCAATCTCATATTGTATAACACTGGTGATGGTGTTGTTAAGTCTGGGGGAGGTTTAAAAAGATTGTGTTTTATTTTGATTTTTATTCTTATAAAAAAAAATAGTAGAAACTTACAGGTGTTTCATTGATCGATTTTGAAGAATCAACATCGATAAACCATGGATTGAAAACATCGTTCAAACCCACCTGCCTACCATCGATCGACACTCTCTTGCAGAGAGAGATATCGAGTTTCCTACTTAACTATTTACTTATGATTTAATTTTTCCTAACCAATCCGGGATGGATTACACTCGGGACAGTGTAATTTAAGTATGGAGAAGGTTTGCTAACGCTATTTGATTTGTTTTGAGTTTTATTTGCTATATATATATATATATATAAGTTTTTCAAAAAGTTTTATTAAGTCAAGAAGGGGACTATGACCAAGATTTATTATTGACTAACCACAATTTAGCACAATTCTTAGAAGGTTGTTTGCAGAGATTACTAGAGATATCAAAGTGGATCATCATGCCACCATATCACACTTGCTTAGAAAGTTTGAAGGAACCGAAGGTTATTTCAAACACTAATCCTGGCATTATTTGCTTGCTTTGGAGCTTGGTATACACTTGATCAGATTCATTTTGCAAGTTTGTAGGTACAAATCATTGCACCTTTGGTTCCCTTCTCTCTCTTTCTTCAGCATCTACTTAAAAGCTTAAAAGATTGAGATTGAGATGACTTCTCGAGATGCAGAGGGGTAGGTACATTACCCATAACTCCACTATTCTAAAGCGTAGGAATGATCACACATTGTTGGAAGCGAGGGGTAGGTAAATTAACAATGACCCCATTATTCGCCTACAACTTTTTCCAAAAAGCAAAAAAAAAATAAAAATAGTTCGAAAATAAGATGGCAAGATGGACAGTATCAGTATCATTGTCCATTAAGTTTGAGATCCAAAAAGATTCGTAGAAGAGAGAAAACATGGAAGAAAGGGATCAAATAAGACTTTGTGCCTAGTTGTTAAGATACTTGCAGAGATAAGAGTCCATGTGTCCTTTGATCGATACTCCCAAGGTAAAACCTATAGTTTTATTTTATGCAAAGAAATGAGATCAGTAGAAGGGTGAGTCAGACTAATATTTGCTAAGTTGTTGGTAGAATGGATTTGGTTGCTATACCAGGATAAGGTATATAAAGTTTCTCTATGATTGACTTGTTAGGATGTGGTTGCAACAAAGTAGGGTGATAGTTATACTTAGACATTATGTTATGTCTCCGCTTTTCAAAAACCTCTTTCACGGACTTTGTTTACTTGAGGACAACCAAAAGGTTAAGTCTGAGGAAGTTGATATAGCATATTTATTACCAGTTTTAGGCCATGTTGTAGACTCTATTTAGGATCTATTATATATGTCTAGGCTATATTTTAGTGTATTTACATGTCCAGAAACGTTTTGGAGATATATGAGATACTTGGAGCTTTTGGAGCATTTAGAGGAGAAGAATTTGTAGTTGATCATTTAAGGAATTGAAGAAGCCATCGATCAATGACACATACTTGGCGTCGACAGATGAGTAAAGACCAAGGACAATCGAAGCAGCAAATTTGCCATCGATCGACGTCCGACTCGCAGACAACATATTTCAAGCTCAAGTCAGAATGACGAAAATGCCCTGCACGAGTTTTGACCTAAGTTTTAGAGGTCCTGATGGTTATTGTTGTAATATTGAGAATAGTGTTTCAGTTATCCATCTAAATATAGGTAGTTTAAAGTTGCATTAAGAGGGTTGTTACATAGAGAGTCCTAGGATTGCCATAAACAGATTATGCAGTTACTTCAACAAGTTGTGTCGGCGCATCATTGACCTGGAGAAACTTATATCAATGGAGATAGAGTTTGTGGAAACAATGTGTAAATTCCCCCCCCCCATCCCTTTTTGATATCCTTTTTGATATCATGTTTCCACCTTCCAATACATCTATAAAAAAGGCACGTTTGAGAGGACCAGTACACTTCCACTGGATGTATCCTTTCGGAAAGTTTGATGTACTCATTTGCTTCAAAATATATATTTCTTGCAATGATGTTTGACTAATATTCATATTTTTTTTTACTGAGTTATAGGTACATGAAAACACTAAAGGCTTTTGTTAAGAATCATGCAAGGCCAGAAACATGTATGGCTGAGGGGTATTTAGCTGGAGAATGCGTTGCATTCTTTTATAGTTCCTTCAAGATTCAGTACTGTTCAAAAAAAATTATATTGAAGATATTGAGGCTGACAGAATCATGGTTGAAAGCCAACCTCTGCATAAGGGTATAGAGGTTACCCTTTCAGTAAAGATATAGACATTGCACATCGCTATGTGCTCATGAACATGGCATCTATGGATCCTTATGTTGAGTAATAGGTTGCCTTTTCTGGGTCATCTACTTATAAATATAATTTCATTTTCAAAAAATATTGTTTAATGTAAAATCAGGATGCATTTGGAAGAATTACAAGCTAATGATGCTCGATGTGCTAGAAATAAAACTTCATTGTGGAAAAAACATACTGAGCAGTTAGCACAATGGATTAAAAAAGGTTTCCAACTCCAACTAGTTTTCTTGATTATTATTTTATACAACTTTTTAAATTGATGAACATGTCCAGACTTTAGTATTTTGATGACTTGTTAGCTTCATGACTAGTTTATCTAATTTTTTATTTATTGTACAACGTATTTTCTTGAATCAGATTGTTAGTTTCATCATAATGTTTTGATTATCATTTTAGTGTCTACAGCTTGTTAGCTTGATAACTGGTTTTCTTGGTACATATTGTTAGCTTCGTGATCATGATTTGATTATTATTTTAGTACCTACAACTTCTTTGCTTGATGACTGGTTTTCGTGATTATCACTTTAGTACTTAGCTTGATGAACATGTTCTAATTTCCTGCGGTAGATTTATTCTGACTCAACAAATAGTCATTGACATGCGGTGTGTTTATTATTCTAGAAGGGTATAAATATCCTAAAGAATTAACTATCAAATTAACCGTAATCTTAACACACAAAACAATACTCTTGCCAAAAGAGATCATGTGTCGTACTTAGGGATCAAATCCACAGAGAGCAATGACACACAACAGATTTCTTATTTCTAAAGACTAAGCTAGGTAAATATATATATATATATATATATATCAAAGGTGAACAATCAATTAAGAAAATATTCCTTATCAAGAGGTATATATGCAATATGGAAATATGCTACTAATGCAAATATGGAACTATGCTACTAATGAAAATATGAAAATATGCTACTAATGCAAATATGGAAATATGCTAATGATGCAAATATAGAAATATGCTATTAATTAACTAGATCAAATGTAAATATGCTAGATCTAGGATTTCAATCCGAATGAATTATAGGGAATAGGAAGCACGAAAATGTAAATATACTAGAACTCAAATGTTAACTATTCTGACCCTTTTAACTCCAACTCTCGCATGCGAGCAAAAAGAAAAACCATCGATCGACGGCTAAGTCCAGTTGTCGATCGACGGTGAAATCAGAAGGAAGTGTATGGCAAGATTTGATAAGTCCACCAGACTTATTAGACCAGCTCTCGCATGCGCCTAACAGCCTAGTTCAATGAAGTCTATTCTGGCACAGAACCTACTCTCGTAGTTGTCCATGTCCTATCTTCGAGATCCTAGTTAGCTACTCTAGAATGCAAGCATGAAGCACAACTTAATTGATGGATATTAACTTAACCTAGCAATCTTAATATTGGGCTAATCCATGATTGCTATCATTCAACCCTAAATCTAGTTTGATAACTACTCAAACATGAACTTTGTCACAGAAAACTTAGATGAAATATATATGGAATAGAAATTAAATAAAAACCAAAGGAGTTCCAGGAAGACTCTGAAGGAGTTTCTCCTTTCTCTCCTAACCCTAATACAAAATGATAGAAAAATAATAATGCAATTAGAATAGTTGTCCTCTCCTTCAGTTTGTTTCTCCTTAAGACATAAATACAAAACCCTACTTAGATAACCTTTGGCAGAAAATGATCTTCTCTTTCTTGGATAACCAATAGGCTATTGGAGGTAAGTATGTTTTATGTGTGCAAGTGATTTCTAGTTCCAATATCTTCTAAGTCTTTTCTTGCTTTAAAACCATCGTTTGACTTTGAACTTTGCATCAAGATAGACAATATAGCATCTGACACATTATTTTCTACGTGCATAACATCAATATTGTGACGAACATGCATATCCTAACACATTAAAGAAGAAACTGTTAGGCATATTCATATACAATAATCAGAGAATATACTTCAGTTACACAACTTTACCTTCTAGTAAGGTAGTTCAAAGAATATTGATCTTTTCTTCCATCGCCATAGATCATTTGATTCTTCACACTCTTCTTCTTCAACCATCTCATCATCTTCGCACTCTGTTCTTTTTCTTTTATTTTCCTTATCTTGAGGTCTTCCAAAATAATTCCTTATCAAGACTGTAAGTGTGAAATTCTCCTTCACACTAATGAGTCATAAACTTCAATACCCTCAGCCCACAAATCTTTTAAATCGTCTATCAATAGTGCTAAGTAAACATCTATGTTATTACCAGGAACTGTTGGACCAGGGATCAACAAAGCCAACATGATATTCTCAGTCTTCATACACATAGTTGGGTGTGTGTTATAGTTCACTAACAACACTGGCCATGTGTTGTGATTGGTGTTTTGCATGGAAAAAATGTTCATCCCATCTATAGAAATTCCAAGTTGAAGATTCCTTGGTTCAGTAGAAAAATATGGCCATTAATCATTCACTTGTGCCCGAGATATATAATTAATGGGGTGTTGCAGTGTACAATCTTCAGTGGCATTGGTATAGTGCCAACGCAGATCTTCAGCCATCGCTTTTGATGTAAACATCCTCATAAATATGTCCTTGATTGGAAAATATCTAAGGACCTTCGCTGGAATCCCAACATTTATCTCGTTATTGTATTTATCCTTTTCCCATCTTGAAACTTTGCATCTTGGACAGCTTTCTAGCTTCTCAAACTCCTTCCTATATAGTATGCAATCAATCTTGAAAGCATGAATATTGTCGTAGCCAAAACAATATATCTTCAGAAATTTCTTGATCAGCATGCCCTGAAGTAAAACCAAAAGCTGATCAAAGTAGTTCTCAGACACACCACTTTTAACTTTGAATCCGTAAAGTCTCAGTGTTGGGATCAAAACTGGTCACGACGGAATCAACGCTCGAAATCCACCGTAGTGAAAGTTTCTATTCTCTAAGTAAAAACTACGTAAAGAACTCAAGGAGGAAATCTTCCACAAAAGATTGTCTGATCTGTAGATAGATGATTCTCGAACCTGTTGGAACCAAAAGTTTCAGTCTCAAGCCTCAACGTTCAGCATTGCCATCCAGTTCTTTCGGGAAAACCTTGCAAGATATCTTCTGAATGATCTAGGGAACAAGGTGACAATCTACAAACCAATCCACCCAGACCTTGAGCGGGGAAATTTCACGGTCCAGTCCACCCAGCCTTAGGGTGGGGATGTTCCACTGTCCAATCCACCCCGCCCTAGGGCAGGGACGTTCCACGGTCTAGTCCACCCAGCCCTAGGGCGGGGAAGTTCCATGGTCCAGTCCACTCTGCCATAGGGCGAGGACGTTCAGCGGTCCAGCCCACCCCGCCCTAGGTCGGGGACGTTCCATGGTCTAGTCTACCCCGCCCTAGGGCGGAGACGTTCCACGGTCCAGTCCACACTGTTGTAGGGCAGGGACGTTTCACGGTATAGTCCACCCCGCCCTAGGGCATGGATATTACACGAGACAAACCACCCCGCCCTAGGGCAGGGATGACCCACGGTCAACCCCTCCTTAGGACGGGGACATTGCTTACCAAACCATCCCGCCCTACGGTGGGGACGATCCACGGATGGATCAGTCCATCCCAAACTAGGCAGGGACTATATAAACTAAAGCCTTTCCATCCAAGGACAAGCCATGTATTAACTCACAGAGTCATGATCAAATGAACCCTTGTTTAGTCTCAATTGGACTTGCCGTTGGATTTTTACGATGAAAACCGTAAGACTCGTCTTTCGAAAAAAATGAGAATTACTCATATACTATGGCACTGGTTAAAGTTAACACCATCTTCGTCATAACTTTATGTCCACTACCCGTTGTCTTAAGTAAACTAATGACTAGCCTCATATGAAAGGCGATTTCTCCGAAAGAAATCGTAAAAAACGTCTCTAAGTTAGAAAATGGCCCAACAGGGTCCAAACATGACAAAGGACTAGCAAACTCTAGACGGGAAAGACTCCATTCATTATGACGGCTTACTTAGTTTCCGAGTAGATAAATGGGAAAAATAGATAAACGTCAAGTTTTCGAAAAAAACTTGAAAATCAAGAGAAAATAGGAAAACTTTCGCGGAATGATAAACTCGGATTGGGGCATAGCAGGATAAACGCGACCAACCTTGGAGGAGTATATAAAGAGGTTCAAGGATCAAGACACAAACACAAGAAATTCTCATCGAACTTAACACTTATAGCGAATTAGGCACCTTTCCGTTTTTAGCGAGTTGTGACTCAACTAGGTTTTTAGTTTTAAGTTACTGGAACTAGGGAAACTCGCCGGCAGCTCTTGTAGCCAAAGGCTTTACCTATTGTACTCGCTCTCTGCAGATTCAGATATAAGATCTTATTTTCTCTACTTTTCACTTTACGATTTATTATTATGTTTGTATTGATAGTTTGATTGCTTAACGTTTGGCTTAGCAGAAATCCAGGACCTCAGGAAAAGCTAGGGTTTCCTAACTTTCCTCCGATTAACGGAAATTGACGGTGTGAATTTCGGTTTCCACACCCATGATTGTTGAAACCTTTGTGTATTTGATACAATCAGAGTACAATGGAGTTTCAGCGTCTCTTAACCTTTTCCTAAACTCAGTTTCCTCTACTTCTTCATCATCATCATTTGCATCTACCCAATTATCATTCTTCTGATTTGGATCACCTTCGCCCATAGATAATGATGTCTTAAACAAATCAAATGTCTTTGTTTTATTTGAAGACCATTTTCTTCTGTAGAATCTCCTTTCACCATGAATACTCCAACAAGAACTCGTATACTTCTTATCCATACCCCTAATCACTAGATGCTCAACTATTTTATCTACTAACTGGTGGCATACTTTGCGGCAATCTCTACAATGGCATAGCATTTCAGACAGATTTCTCAATCTTCTTGTTGATGAATTCACAAAATTAGTTGCTCCTTCTAAGTACTCACGTCTATTCCTATATGGTAAATTGGAAAAAGTTACCTTTCTTTCAATCAGTGAATACAAGTAAGCTCGAGAGATTTTAGTTTATACCTTGGCAGCCAAATCCACGTCTTATCCATTTGGTCACGATGGAGATGGATCTGTTATGAAACAATTTGCTCAAATCAAAGCTAGTGAGACAAAACATGATTTGTTATGAAATTTGTGTTAACCCTAAAGACGAGTTGTGTGGTGGTGTGAGGAATCTATTTTTTTCTCAGCTCTTTGTACTTGTTACCTTTTTCCTACAATATAAATATGAGTGTGATTAAATCTATAAGACATGACCTATACACAAGAAAGTTACTTAGTTGTAGATAATTAACCATGAAAGTTGTGGCACTACAAGAGAAGTGGGTAAAGATAGCGCATGAAAATAGCCGTTTTAGGAAAATTCTATAGTTGTTATAACACCCAGTTTAAGATAGCATTTCAAAATGTAAATGCTATCTTTGTTTTTCGGATTCCAAAACTTTCTTTTATATAGCATGTGTATCGTTAAAACGATGTGTTTAATCTAGGCGGAAAAAATATTTCATTTTCCGGCAAAGACTTAACAAAAATTATTTCACTCTCCCTCCCAAACTCTCAAAATTCACAGCCAATTTTTTTCTCAATTGCTTCAGATCTATTTCTTCTTCTTTTTTTTTGAAAAAGGGCTTTCTATTAAAAACATAAAGAAATTACAAAATGTGTCAGCCTACCCAGGCAGTTTTGTGGGCCTTGCCATTAATAAATACCCAAACCCATAATGCCACATAAATTAACCACAATAGAATGCCCAAAAGAGACCCAAATTGTGAATTGATCCCTTAGCAGAAGACAGAGAGGCTCATCGGTGCCAGAATTGGAAAAGAGAGGAAGAGAGTTTCGGTGAGGTTGATCTGATTGCTCCAATTTTGTGCCGGATATAAGACTCGATCGAGTCCGGGGGGTGAAAGACGATCCTTCGCAATCGAGCATTTCGTTCGGACCAGATGTTGTAGATAGTACTCTGCCATACGAGGAGACAGAGAAGCTTTGCATGGCGTGGTCTCGACATCTGTTGAAGTGTGAGGAGCGTTTGGTTCCATGAGGGAGAGACGGAAAGGCCCGATCGAGTACCAACGGTATGCCATACCTGCCAGGAGTAACAGCATTAGAAAAGGAGATGGTCGCGACTCTCATCACTAGAGTTGGAAAGGAGGCAGGTAAATGGAGTATTTAACCCCCAAGAGAGAAGCCAATCTCGGGTTGGACATCAATTGAGCAAAAAAAGCCATGATAGGAAACTCTGCTTAGGGTACCTCGGGGACACCATATTGTTTTGCTCCATGCCACCTTTGGATTGTGATGTTTGATCTCGCTCTAGAGTTCTCCAGTAGAAAAGGTAGTGGACATTTTTCCATTGATTTTCCATGAATATTTATCTTCTGTCTCATTTAGAATGACAGTAGAGAGGTGGGCCTGAAGTAGTACTTGTTCCTCCGATCTTGCTGCAGGAATTAACCAGTTACCATTATCATTCAGGTCGGCAAGAGTTGCATTCATCGGGATTCCAAGGCGAGAGGGTGGAGGTAGATTCAAGAATTCTTTGATGCTTCCAAAGGGGCTCCAGTTATCACTCCAGAACCGACAGGTAATGCCATTTCCTTTATCAATGCACAACCAAGGATAGACAATTGCTCTTAACCGAAACAATCTTTTAACTAACCAAGAATGATTGTTGTTCTCCTTTATAGTCCAGAAGTTTGAGATATCTCCAGAGAGCACTGTATCAACAAACAAGACAACCCAAATGGACCCTGAGGTGGAAAACAGCATCCATATCAGTTTGATGGAGGCCGCCTTATTCCAGCTGACTAAATCGCGTACTCCTAAATGTCCTTCCTCCTTTACCTAAGTGATTTGATCCCAAGCTACCCTTGCAGAGTGATGGCTCTCTATAGTACCTTTCCACATATCTATTTCTTCTTCTCTCAATACAAAACCCTAATTTCTTATATTTTTTCTCAATCTTTTTCTTCTCAATCCTTAGATGAAAATGACGGAAGAGAAATAAATGCCGAGAAGCTTGGCCTTAGTCGGCTCCAACTCCAAATCTCTCCTCTTTCTCACAGCTATGGTGGCTCACTTCTTCGATTCTCCACTTTGAAATCTCTCCTCTCTATATCTCCTCCGATTCAACATCTCCATCTGCTCCTGTCTCCGTATCTTTTCCTAGTGCTCCTATAATCTCTCTTACTCCCTTAAAGCATGATTCTTCATAAGTGTTGTTGATTTTGTGGTCTCTCCAATGATTTACCTTGTTCGTTGTTTCTCTTATGAATTTCCAGATAGCGTCTCTTCAGTTCTCTCTGGCTATCGATCTCCTCAAACAAAAGACGAAGCTTTTTTGAATCTCTGTCTTTGTAGATAGTTTCTTGTGTTCTTAGGCGGGTGTTTCATTTGGCAGGCATTGATTACATTGATGATATTGTGACCTATAATGCTGCTGACCACAACGTTGAACAATTTCGTCTCTTTATATCTCTTTTCTTCACTATGATATCTATGCAGCATAAATCTTACCACAAAGTGTAGCGATGCAAGGAAGGTTGATTAGTACTTGTATGAAGCTCAAAGTTGAAAGCGTAATCTGTTGTAGTAAACGATGCTACTTGTAGCTAGTTTCTTGTGTTTTTACTTGTACTTATGAATTTTGGCAGGCATTGATTACATTGAAGAAGGGCTTGCAGCTTTTGAAATATGGTCGCAAAGGAAAGCCGAAGTTTTATCCTTTTAGTTGTCTAGTGTGAGTTGCTTTCTGCTCAACAACTTAGTCTCTGTGCCATCATTTTTCTGCTTCATCTGAGAAAAGTATTCTCGGTGGTGCTGGTTTTGCAGGATGATAAGTCTTTGATCTGGATATCGAGTAGTGGTGAAAAGCGACTTAAGTTAGCTTCTGTATCTAAAATTGTACCTGGACAAAGAACTGTAAGAAGACATTCTTCATTTTCTTGTGAAAGTTTGTTCTTTTGGATCTTGTTCTGAAGCATATGGTTTAAATATTGGATCTTTCAAAGCTGTCTTCTATGTCGTTTAACAAGTTGCATCCACCCTTTTTAAAAAAAAAAAAAATTTGCAGGCCTTGCTAAACTCTCAGTTACAGGTTGTATCTCGATTCAGTTTGTTTTTGAGTAGCTGCTATGTCTATGTTGTGTTCCTTTACTGTTTTTTCTGCAAGTCAGAAATTTGTTTGATAGTGTTATTGAGGAGCCTTCACACCTGTCTTAGGGAATCGATGTGAATCAAAATAGGTCCGGAGTCACAATTTTCTTTTGATAGTGTTATTGAGGAGCCTTGATAGTGTTATTGAGGAGCCTTCATGCATGTTCACACAATCTACACAATCTAAGAATTGATATCCAAAATCAAAATCAAAACCCAAAATCACAAACTTCCACATCAATGTTCACACAAATTAAGAATCGAAACCCAAAATAAAAATCGAAACCCAAAATCACAAACTTCCACATGCATGCTCACAACAAACCAAGAATCGAAACCCCAAAATCAAAATCGTTTTCCATTCCTTTGTTGCTGATTAAGAAACGATATCGATGAGATATCGATAGAACAAAGAATCTAAGATTGAATGAGAACATACCTATTGAAGCTTCGATTCAAGAGAATTCTCTGGATTTTCCGAAAAACAATGAAGAAAAAGTGTTTCGTTTTATGAATTCTTTGTTTTATGAGAAGAAAGAGATAAAGTGGGAATCGACGAGTGGTTTGGTCAAAAGTTAACTTAAAGTATTTTTTGACTAAAATTGAAGATAATTTACATTTACGATAGTGTTTAATTTTGGTTCTGCAATGCTAAGGCACCTACATTTAGCAAATTTACGTGACTAAAAATATTTATTTTTTCTCGAGAACAAATATATCGTTTTAAATTGACAAATGCTATACAAAAAGTTAGTGTTTGTATACAATAGCATAACTGTAATAAACGTTATAATTTGATGCTATTAATACCCACATTTCTTGTAGTGACGGCTAGGTATCTTCCCACCATTCAACCCAATTACTATATCAAACTCTATCAGTGACATTATAACAAGTTTTCTAGTTAACAAAATCCAGATCTAATATTTTTTTGTTCACTTTCAAAAGCCTACCAACCACAAGCTGTCCAAACGCATCTGAAAAAGGAGGATTCTCTTTGATGGAAAGTATCTTACCATAAGTTGAATTGCATGGAAACTCAATCACCTCTAATTCAAAAGTGTTTATAATTAACTCCATTCTTTTGATGTAGTGATACGAGTTGACTCTTTTACCGGCCGGTTCTTCCCCGAACATTTTCAAACGGAGGTTGACTTCTTCCATCTCTTGATAGCAAAATCAAACATTGTCTAATGTTAGGGTTTGCTATTCAGGATGAAATTCAAAGGGTATATTAAGAAGAAGAGGATTGAATGAAGATACTCTTGAATGAATGAATAGAAAGCGGGTGGTTATAAGAAATCAAATAAATGTGATTCTTTGTTGAATATTTTACCCTCTAGGTCACACTTTATCACTTGCATATTCCACTCAAGGTCACTTGCTACTTGAGGCCCTTTTTTTTGCTGGATAGTCATCGATACCCTCCAAACCAAACGTCCCATCCTAACTATTGAATCATCCTCATTATCCCCGGTTATGTGCTTAACTTGTTTTAAAAAAAAAAATTATGTTTATCGGTTTCTTTTTGCCCCCCCCCCTTTCCCAAAATTAGAAACTCTAATCTATTATCGCCTCCTTTCGCAGCCTGCGAGTTTTGCTTTGTTGTTCAAATCGTGAAACCCAAATCGTCAAACAATCTCAAAAACACTAGTCGTTATCCCACCTAATCGTCTTGCGAGGTTTGTTTTCGAGTTCGAGTCTTATCCGTTCATCTCCATTCCAGAGACATGCGAGGTTTGTTTATGCTCCCCCTCTAGAGTTACTCGACATTTTCTTGTCTAGATCTCGGTCTAGACACCTCAGAGGTTTGTTTATTCTCTATGTTTACTTGCTTCCCCCTCTATGTTGTCTTGCTTGTTGTTCGAAGCTTTGATTTTTCTCAGTTCTCATATTCTCTGACTAATCTAACCCATTTACACTTCTATGAGACAAGAAACCGGACCCCCGCCTCCCTCCGAGGCTTTTTGCCACCGATCGGTTCCCGAGTGGAAGGGTCAACATTTACTCAAAACCCGACTTACTGGCTTTCGTTCGTCATGTGTTCCGGGACACGAAGGAGTTCGAGTACATCAAAGCTTCTTGTTTTGGAACGTTATTTGAACTTCCAACACGACAATGTCATGTGTCTTGCAAACTTATTCACGCCTTGCTGACCAGACAACTTATTTGTGATGACAAAAACACCCTCAGGTCTATCTTCGGAGCTGATCCTCTTAGGTTTGATCTTCAAGAGTTTGGTACCATCACAAGTTTGCCGTGTGGAGCTTCCCGGTTGGATACTACCCTAACCCAGAGAACCCGAGTGGACCACTCAAAGATTTTTACTAGTTCAAACTCATAGGCAAGAAGAAATCCACCACTATTGTTGAATTACATAGCAAGCTAGAGAATGAAGCAAACATGCCAGGTTGGAAGAAATTAAGACTTGCTTTATTAATCATCGTTGATGGAGTCCTGATTGCTCATCAACAATCTCCACTCCCGACTCCTAGGTACGTGGAAATGGTGAAAGACGTTGAAGCCTTCTGCTCACACCCTTGGAGGAGAGAGTTCTTTCTGAAGACAATTATTTGCATGAAGCTTCCCAAGTTTATTCCTCGTAAATGCGAAGACCCTATTGGAACACTTCTTCAGCTACTAAATCAGGAGACCTACAAACTTAAGGGTTTCCCCCTTGCTCTTCAATTGCTTGCGTTCCGGGCAATCCCTCAATTGCAGTCATAGATCGAAGTCCCATTTGACACTATCTTAATCATGGAGCTCGATGAACCTCATCTAACAATCTTCCCTGCCCTGAGCAAAACAGACATTCTACGGTGGAAGCCGATCCCAACGTGGGTTTTTAATTCTGATTTTATCATAGTTAATATCCATGTATGCAGAAATGATGTCTGATACCATCTTGCTTCATAATGGCAGCTTAAAGTCACTTCTCTTATACCAGTACACAACCAACCACAACCAGGCTGGGGAGTCGAGCCTGATGTCTATGATGATTCCCGCTTGTCATTCATGGAGCAACTTCTTGCTGATCATCAATCTTTTAAGAAAACCCAATGGCCACACGGTGTCATCTCTTAGCCTTTTATCATCTATCCTTCTCCACATGATAACCCTGTCGCCAAGAAGAGATCTTGCTCGATGAAACACCAAACCCAAAAAAAATTTAAACCAACGACGTCTTCAAAGAAAGTCATAACGCCCCAGAAGCAGAGAAGCATCAATTCATACTACCTCAAGTCTGGTTCTTCCAACAACTCAAACGATCAGGTGTTGGAAATGCTATCTGCATCGACCACTAAGATCATGGTGCTTGAAGTAGAGACAAAGCGGTTACACAAGTTGATCAAACGTAGAAAGACCCGTACACACTCCAAGCACTCTTCCTTCCACTCTCTGCTCTCTCGTTCAAAGAAATTCCACAAATCAGACAAAAGAGGTCAGACTGATGATATCCCAAGCAACGAGGTATTTCTTAATCTCACAGGGAGATAATCCCCAACTTTAACACATCTATCACTCTTATTAATATCACCCTTATCATATAACCCCGCAGTATGCTGCCCCTATGGAGGAAGACGAACCTCCATGCCACTCACCTATCGTCAATCAATACGCTGCAAAGCATTACCGCTCACCCATCCACACGACATTTATCCACACCTCACCTGTCCACACCTCACTCGTCCACACATCCCCCATCCAATCTACTCCCGTCCACAGCAATCCCGTCCACATCTCATCTGTCCACAACTCACATGTCCACACATCTCCCATCTACACGCTGTCTTTCCACACATCTCCAGTTCACGTAACACAAGTCCACTTAACACCCGTTCACACAACTATCACCACTGCACCCACCACCACCCTCGAAACAACCACTTCAATCACAACCACCACCCCGGCTGATCTTACATCCCCTCAACCACATCTCCAGCTTATGATACTAGTGCCCATCCACTCAATCTGCAGGACTCTCCACCTCACTTTCCTAAAAAGTCTTCTCTTCAAGATGTTATTTTTGGTGATGTTGAAATCCACTCCCCCATAAGTCCTGACCCCCAAACACCAACACAACCAAAATATGACTTTTCCACCAAACTTGCATCACATAGACCCCCTTTGTACCCTTTGTCTCCCCTCCTGTACACACCAGACACTTCTCCAAATAATAGTTCAGATAATGTTTTTGGGTTCGCTGTCCATGTGTCTTCTGTTAATGCATTTGCAGCAAGAACTACATCCAATCCTGGTCCGAACGACACTGCAACGATTATCCAGGTTATACATTTTTCACATCATCTTCGTCTCTATATAAACCTGTCACACTAACTAAACCTAGCTACTATCCTGGTTGGTAGGCCCAATTCACTTTAGATGGTTGTGTTGAACTAAGTGATAGTTCCCCAGCTAGACCAACCCCTGGGCACATACCCTCCTTAGAAGAAAGCCATCTTGCAAAAGAAATCGTCCATTGTCCATCCATCCCCGCCCTTGCTCTAATCAGTCTTCTACCCCAAATTCAATGGGATCATTTCCAAAGAATTATTTCAGCTTCAAAGATAGTGTAAGTCGATATTAACTTTCAAACTAAATTAAATCCACTAGTTTGATTTGTTTGATTTCTCCTTAAGAGTTTTCACATTTAACGCCTATACAGGTTTCACATAACACCTTTGCAGTATGATTTTTCCAACGACTTCCTCTTACAACTTGCAGAACCTCAAAAGTGGACAACAACTTACGTACATCCCTTTGCAACACTATAACTACGCTTTTTATAATCAGATAATTCTAATTTCCTTAACTAACCACTACAACTCATTGTTTGCAGCACATGGCAGTACTTATGCACATGCTAGCTTCAAGACATAGCCTACTCCTTCAGGATCAAAAACTTGCTTTCACTTCACCTTACCTTGCTTCAGGAATGCAGGAAAAATACAGGAAGTTCACCGCAACAAAAGACAAGAATCGCTCCCCTTGGGACAAGCAGCTGACCGAACTGGTCCTATAGCCATGCATAAAATGGTTGGAAGATGTTTTTACTGTCTACACTCCCATGATATGGTCCGACTCCCACTGGGTTGGTCTCGCAATCAACATTGATTTTGGATTGGTGGAAATCCTGGACCCCTTCACTACATTGAACTCAGAAAGGAAGGCTGCACGGTACATGGCAACGATTCTTAAAAGCCTCCCTTACTTTGTAAAGAAGGTCGTGAACTATCAGCCAACACAGTTTCATGGCCTTGCTCCATTTACATGGTCTAGGTTATTTGGTCTCTACATTAACTCCAGGGGAGGAGACTGCGGCCCGGTTACTGTCAAGTTCTTGGAGATACACGCACATGGGGACCCGGCACCTCACATGTATGGATTAATGGATCATATCGGTTACTGTCAAGTTCTTGGAGATACACGCACATGGGGACCCGACACCTCACATGTATGGACCCGGCACCTCACACCCTTGACATCTATAAGACCATTGTCCTTCCTGCTTACTACTCTCGACGTATGATGTCGAAAATACTCTGAAGTTGCCTTTCATGGTTTGCTTTAACAATGACTCTATAATCGTCTTTATGGTTGTCTTATGTAATGCATGAGTACCCTTTTCCAGACTATCTTTATGTTTTAGGATGCTTAACTGGCTTGGCTAATATGTAATAACTCTATTTTCTAATATGTCAACTCAACTTATTATGTTTTTTGGTTGTTGTGATTCTTCATTTTGTTGTTTGGAGATTATTGCATACATGTTATGTTTTCTTTGAGTCCTTGTTCTTTCCAACACACATGACGTGGATGGGAGTGGATGTATCATCCATCCACGATCCCCAGCATATGTCCATAATCCACGTGTTCTGCTAGCAGAGAAGTCGCGTCTTTTAATTTCTAATGTTCTTTTTTCTTTTTGTTTTAACGTCCACAAAATTAAATTTAAAAATCTACCAAATACTCAATCAATGAATCACTTAAACCAAACTGGTCTCATCTCCAGATCGTAAATCCCAAAGCCTCGATTAGGGTTCTCAATCAACACACTATCAATTTTCTATCAAGTCCGATGAGCAGCTCCTCCTCTTCCTCCTCTCGTCATGGACCGCGTAGATATGTTATCGGCGTTCCCACCAGATGTTGGTGTGGACAAAACATCACCCCCCTTGTCTCCTTAACCAAAGAGAATCCTTATTAGAGATTCTACAGATGTGAAATAACTTTACAGGTTCTAACAAACTGTGTGGACGTCTCTTTATTTGGCATTTTATATTTTCATTCCTAGTTCTCGCAATCAATTTATCTTCATATGTGGATATTTTACTAATCATTTTCACTTACCAAATCTCCACTTTTTGGAGGATTATCAGCGGAAAACAGAGAGCCATCTCTTTAAATGGGAAGACAAAGCCTTCTTCAACGAGATTATGATGGTTGATGCTAAGTGTACCAAAATTGTTCACGACTTAAGCGCACAATCAAAGACTCTAATGGATGAACTTGACACTCAAAAATATTTGTTGACTAAGGGGACAGAAGACATGATGGAGATTCTCAAAGCCAATTCGTTGAAGATGGTCCAAGAGATTGATATGTGTGTTTTTGTGAGGCAACCAAGGCATCCCAAGAACTTAAAACTAGCAACTCGAACCCTGCCACTCATACAACATCACCACCCTCCCACAACAGTGGTTGTATGAAGAACATTGTCGTCGCAGTTGTAGTAATTGGATCCATGGCATACTCTACTTGAAATTGGTGTGAAGGTGGTCAATTCGTAGTTTATCCTAGGTGTCATGTTTGTGTCTTGCTGCAACTGTTATGTGTGTTTCCAATGCTCTGCTTCTGTTCTCACTTTCGTATCTATTAATAATGGATATTCTACTAATATAAGCTTTCATCCAATAATCATGTCCACAATATTAGCCACAGTAAAAAATAAAACAATCCAAACACCAGCTTAACCGCACACACATTGTAAATTTGTAGATACCATTCATAACAGAGTTGTCATAATAACCAAAACATGTCTACGAAACCTTCAACTCATGTTCCCAAATAAGTTTCAAAAGCAATCACATTCATAAAACAATACAATCCTAACAGCCAGGATGTTTACCATCTTTGGCATTTACATAATAATATTGGGAAACAATAAACATTCATGTAAATTCCATAATATAAATACTCCAAGGGTAGACATATCTCCCAGTGGTCCTCCAAAATCGTTCTCTACCACCCACCCCACAAAACATACTGCCCAACCATATTCACGTCCTCTCACGTCTATATGGAGTTTGTGTAATTGGTACGGTTGTGCCCTTCACCACGACACCTCCCACATTTGTTCGGCCCCAATTTCGTCTTCTTGGGCACTTGGATGTAATACCCACATCATGTTAAAGTGTACTACTTTACGAAGGGCATCCACATTTCAAAAAATATACCAAAAACTCACTTGAAATTCACCAATCGAAGCTATACGGTTCTTGCGCCGCCTCCCTGCTTGTATTTTCGTCACTGGTGGCATCAACACCTTCTTCCTAACATCTTCAGGGATGTTCACATTCCGTGGATCCCCTTCCGGATTAATTACACCTGCATATGTCTCCCTCCAAGTTGTTATCTTGTCCCAATGCCCCACCAAAGTATCATAAGGAATCCCAAATGGCCAACTGCCATCATTGCATGACCAAAAGGTATTTTGATTTTATCAAAATACTTGTGGTCACATTGTTTCTCATCAAGGGATACATGGTCTTTCCCACCAAACTTTTCAACAATTTCACAACTCCAATATGTTATGATATTTACCTTACTCTCCCTCATGGTTGTCATATTCTTCTTCATCTCCTTGTCCACCTCCACACTAACCAAACCTTTATGCTTCTCAGCTTTAGCTCTTCTTGCATTGAACCAGCGAGTAATCATCCGTATGAAAATGACCAGCTCCATAATAGGCGAAGTTCTCCCTTCAACTAAAGCATGGTTTGGATGCTCTGCAATATTGCTAGTCATAATATTGTAGCGGTCTCCTCGGATATTAGCCCTAGTCCAGTGAGCAACACCTATTTTTCTCAAATAAACTCTGCACGCACTATTCACAACTATTACCTTGTTGTACAGATCTTTGTATTCATGTGCTTTATAAACCATCACCGTTGCAGTTAACATTTTCTCTAAGCTCTTGTTCGAGAAACGGGAGTTGACATTTCTTGCCAAATGAACAATGCATAACTCATGTTGGGCAGAAGGATACACTCTTTTCACTATTGTTGCTACACATTGAGCATAGTAAGATATGATTGCAAGCCTAGGCGTATCCCCTAATATCCGTTCAACCTTCTGGAGAAACCAAGTCCAAGCCTCTTCATCTTCACTGTCCACAACAGCATAAGCTAGAGGGAAAATCTGAAAATTTGCATCTTGACCACTTACTATCATCAACACACCTTTATACTTACCCCCTAGGTGTGTTCCATCAATCACCAACACTAATCAGAGCTTCTTGAAACCAGCTACGGACGCACCAAAGGCAAGAAATAAATATAGGAAATGCTCATCCCCGTCCTCATCCACTTCAGTCTCCAAATCAGCCATTGTCCCGATTTTGCAAGTTTCAACATGTGTAGATACTCAGAGAGCTTCAAATATGAAACTTCATTTGATCCACAAATTTCAGATATAGCATGTTCTTTAGCCCTATAACACTTCATGTAAGATGCTGAGACATGCAAATCCTCAAGTACCAGTCTTTGTAGCTCTCTTGGTACTGGACCTTTTGCAGGATCACCAAAATTTGTTTGTACACTGCCGCAATGACCCGGGAAGTTGCTCTACTCTTATACCCATTCCTAGCCTCGATTGGACAACTACGATCGAGCTGAGCCTTCCTAATCTCATAATAGCCACATCCCCTTATCTCATGTGATGTTGTCCACCTATCAAAACGGGGATCCGGTCACTCTACAACAAATGAATCAACCCTGATCTTGGTTTGCTTAAACTGAAACTGATTCTTTATAGCGTAAATAGCCAACGATATTTGACAATCCTCTTTGTTACCAAACACCTTCCCCACATAGAGCTTCCCATCTCCTTAATCAATATCCATATCAGGGATTTCAGCCGTTTCATATTATGTATCATCGAACATCAACGAAATATTGAGCTCCTCTTCGTTTATTTCATCTAAACTCTATGGACGACTTCCTGAATTTCTGTCCACGCCAGAAGCACCAGCGGAACCACCCATCCACAAATATTTTTTATCAGGTCCCTCACTTTTGCAACCACGCACACCACTGCTTAGTCCCCCTTTTCCAACAACATGGTCAAATGCATCGTTAGTCATGCAAGTATAACGTCTTGGTCCTGTATTCTTCGTAAACCCATCCACAATCTCATCTTCGTTGTAAATGACATGTACAACATTCAAACCACCATAGTCACCATTGAGCAGTGTACTCCAGAAGTTTTTGTCATATCCTCGAGGCTTGATGTCTATCTCGTTCACCTCTTCCACCACGTCCTCATCACCAACTCTACCACCACTGACAACTTCTTCCTTGCTGCAGCTGTTGCGTCCTTTTATCTCCTCCTCCAATATCTCAACCTCCCGTACAAATTCAACATCATCCAGATTCACCACGTGAGCTTTGGTTGCATCCTTACGAACAAACCTACCCATGCACGAACCACTCACAGACCTTGAAGAAACACTCGATTTATACACCCGTGGAGTCACAAACCCCATATAAGAGTCATCAATGTTGTCTTCCTCGACAGGTTTCACAACACCCTCGAACCTCACAAACAGGTTCATACCTTCGTTTACTCTAAAGTGTTTGAAAAAGTAACAAATCGCTCCATCACTCGAAAGTAGTACCGGCGGGGTCCTTATTCCGGTGACTAGCTCTAAAGTTGAAGGTGGTCAATAGCTAAGCGAAGCAACAACCCCATCACCGTCCACATCAAACTCTCGCGAAACCCTGCCTTGAAGCTCACCCAGAGTCATACCCTCGTAGATTTGAACCACCCTCGCCATCTTTTGTTTGTCAACGACGAAGTCCCACTTCCATTCCTCACCACAATTCCACTCTCCGCTCATAACCATACATTGCTCCATTCCCACGTTACATGTAACACCAACATTATCTCAAATCGATATTTGGCTTAACAACCATTCAACGTTCTCAGCCATAAACCACAGCGAAACATACCTTCAAAACCTCATAACTTTGCTCCTCAACAAAGGGTAGCTTAGCTCGGATGTGCTTCCTCGTTTTCGACATAAACAATTAATGCAATGCGAACTTGACGTAACAAAAATAGCGGCATCAAATCCTGGTCATTAGATTGTATTTTACTTTATAATATCTTGTTGTCAGAAATAAAACTCTTATTCTAAAAAACAACCTAATAAATGCATAGAAGATAATTAAAAAAATTATGATCCAAAAGTAATCAAACCGGAATATGTCCCTTTTCATCGAATTGATTCAACGCTTCCCTTGTTAAGGATAATAACGTTCAAAAATCCTCTTTTTCACTTATTGTTACCCTCCAGCATAAAGTGCTCTTAGGTAAAACACGAATGTGGTCCATTATGTAATCAACTTTTTTTTGTTGCCTGGAATTTGAATAACATGATACACAAAGACATTGCTTCTAACTGATGTATAAATGATGTGTTTTGACATAAATGATGTGTCTTTTGACACTCAACTCACAGAATCTATGTTGTAGGCGATGGTAGGAGTAAACTGGGAACATGGGAGACTAATATGATTGGTAGATTGTAAATTAGTGGTCAATTTAGACACCAATTTGACAATTTCTCTTATTTATTTTTCTCCGTATTTCTAACGAGAAATACTTCGCGACAGTTTCTCGTTTCCTACACGCGCGGCTTCTTTCTCTCACGCGCCACCGCAAAATCTAGTCTTTCCTTTTCAACTTTGTCCCTCTTATCTTTTTCTTCTTTTCTGGCCTCCTCACTTTTACTTTCCTTCTTCCTCTTTATCTTCTTCTATCTTTTTCAACTTTTATTTTCCTTAAAGATCTCGGAAACCTAAAAAAAAGAGAGAGAGAGAGAGAGAAATCTAGGGTTTATGAGTAAGAAGAGGTGGTTCTGATGATAAGATCGTCTTCTTCGCTATGGGAGGAGTAACTTCATCAATCGCCGCTAAATTCGCTTTCTTCCCGCCAACCCCACCTTCTTACGGTTTGATTACCAACGATAGCTCCTCCGTTGACCGATTGTACATTACCGATGTTCCTCGCCGCGATGACGTTGACGTCCTGAAGCTACGCACTCGTCGTGGCAACGACATCGTTGCTATTTATGTCAAACACCCTAAAGCTAATGGTACGCTTCTCTATTCCCATGGAAACGCCGCTGATTTGGGTCAGATGTTTGAGCTTTTCGTCGAGCTTAGCAGCCGCCTCCGTGTTAATCTCATGGGGTACCATCCTCTCTCTCTCTCTCAAGACTTCATTTCTATAAAATTATACACTTTTTAAGGGTTTCCATATTTGTCGTCTGTGAAATTGTTTAAAAGCTTGTGGTTGCTTTGGATTTGGTAATTTAATGTTAACAGTGTAATGATGACAAATCTATGTGTTGTTGACCTGAATGGATTAAATTTCCCAATATTCATCTAGTTAGAATCTGAGGACAAGTGTTTTCTTCCCGAATGTTTTGGCATTTCTATAGAAATAGTTGGACTCTTGTTTCACTGCAACTGTTTCAGTCATACTTCTGTGTAGCATAACAATAATCTCGGAGACTGCGCATATCTTCATACATTATAAATGTATACTTTGGTTTCCTTTCATCATTTCTTGAAGTAGCATAAGCTTTTCGCTTTACTTCCCTTCTCGCAGTGTTATTAGGTGATAGTTCTTTTATTCCGTCCTTTGGTTTTGTCCTTTGCCAGGTATGATTACTCCGGCTATGGTCAGTCTACTGGAAAGGTAGTGTTCTAAGCTTCGAAGATCCATTCGTTTTTTGTTCATTTCGAAATAATAAATATGAAATTTATAGATTCCATGTATTGTTTCTAATGGATTTAAATTTTTTTACTTGAATCAGGCAAGCGAATGTAACACTTATGCTGATATAGATGCATCGTATAACTGCCTAAAAGAACATTATGGTGTAAAAGATGATCAACTGATATTATATGGTCAGTCTGTTGGTAGTGGACCCACGATTGATTTAGCTTCGCGGACGCCTAATTTAAGAGGAGTGGTTTTGCATAGCCCTATTCTCTCTGGGATGAGAGTTCTGTACCCGGTTAAACGAACATATTGGTTTGACATTTACAAGGTAAGTTAGTAGTCAGACATTTAGCCATCTTTGTTTCTGGTTTCCATGTATTAAATGCTTATGCATGAACAATTCCTCGTTTCAGAATATCGACAAGATCGGTTCTGTTACCTGTCCTGTCTTAGTCATCCATGTGAGTAATGCTCATTTCTGATTATTGTTTTCTTTTGTTGTTTCTCTCTTTCATTACTGTCATCCATTGCCTCCACAGTTTCTTGAAACTTGTAGGTTTATAGGACCATTTTGACAAGAAAATGTTTGGTGAAACTAAAATTGTTGAATTTATTGTTTAACCATTAATAGAACATGATCTGTCTTCTCTTATGGCATCACTTCCTATCTAATTTTCTCCCGGTAACTTTAACTAGTTGAAGAAATCATTGAGGTGTTAAACTCCTGTTGTTTGGTATTATAGGGAACTGCAGATGAAGTAGTTGATTGCTCTCATGGCAAACAACTTTGGGAACATTCCAAAGAGAAGTATGAACCTCTATGGGTCTCTGGAGGAGGACACTGTAACCTTGAACTCTATCCAGAGTTCATCAAACATCTGAAAAAGTTTGTAATATCCATCTCTAAACCCAAGGCACCAAAAAACGGTTCAAACAAGACGAATGCAACAGATGCAACCAAGGACCAGAGCAAGCCTTCAGAGAATGGACGTGCTGACACGTTTCAACTCGGCTGCTGCCTTCCGGAAGTTTCCAGAAACAGTGTTGACAGTCAGCTTGAGAAATCTAAGAAGACTAATAAACCTGAGAAGTCTCGGATGAGTGTTGATAGGTTTAGAAGGAAAAAAGGTCTTGTCTGGTGACATTAAACGGGTCTACGCAACGATCAAAATCAGGTTATTTGTTGTACCACCTGTTTCTGTAATGCTATGTATTTTTGTTTCTGCATAAGTTATGATGTGTGTGCTTTTTTCTCTCTCTCAGGTTTGTTGTATGTATTTTCTGACGGACATATCAAACTCAAAAGTCCTAGATTTTCTTACTTGGAGTGTTAAAATAGCTGTGGTGACTGGTTAGTTTGACAGCTTAAACTGAAACAAGTTGCAGCAATGTTTTTATGTGGATTTGGTAATTGATGAATATATGGTATATCATTTAATTTTAAACATATATATATATATATATATATATATATATATATATATATATCTTATATCATTTAATTTTAACATATATAAAAAGGATCGGTAAAGCTTTCACAAAAAAATAAAGAGAAATACCTTAAAATAGTCCTAAAAATATTTGTCATAAAAATAATTTCCAAATAAGAAAATAAGAAAAATGTTTTATTAAAAAGTTAAATATATATTTTTAGGGATAACTATTTTAGATTTAGAGTTAAATGGTGGGGTTTTGGGGTTAGAGTTCAAAATTTCATAAAATAAAAAATAAATATTAAATAATTAAAACAAAAGAAGTTAATTTGGTTATTTTTTTCTTTAAAAATCATTTTTATGATAAAAACTTTAAAATGGTTTATCTCAAAGAATTTACCAAAAATAAATCAGAATATTTACCTTGATTTCGTCGGCATAAGAAGGAAAGCACGTCTGAAGAAATGTAGATCCAGTTCTAAAATACTCAAATCACAGAAGATTTAACTTTCAATCCCTATTTCCATAGACAAAATAATAATCCGGAGAAAAGTGAATTGTTTGGATTTTTTTTTCTTCTGAAAGAAAATTACATCGAAAACTTGGTGTTTTATTGTTACCGTAGGCAAGTATATTATGGGGTAATTGAGCCGAATTACAAAACACGGTTCTGTCTTAATACTTTTATTCATACGGCCATTTTAAAAAGAGTGTTTTACCACTTAAGACACATTTATCTCTTTTTGACTAGAAAGAACACTTGTTGCTAAAGGGGCACATTATCATAACTATTGTCTTTGTTATGGACATATATACCCTTAAATCTCGTATAATTGACATTAAAAAAAAAAGCACGTACAAACTCAAATAAAAGATAGTGTGTGTATATTTATCTAACAAAAGAGTATTATTCTATTTTATACAAAAGTAACTTTTAAAATTCTCCAACATTTTATATGTCTCACTATTTTATATTCTACTATATAAATAAATATATAAACACATAAAAAAAATTACTAGTTTTTTCTTTATATTTTGATATCCATATGTATACATGTATTTTAATATTTTTAAAAAATTAAATTAAAATTTCATACGGTGTATTTTGATATTTGTGGACATAGTTTTGTGGATATATTTTTGATGGACACATTTGAAATAATCGTGGATATGTATTTTGTGGATAACGTTTTGGTATTTTATTGATACATTTTTGATGAACAAATTCAAAATATCCAATGATATGGCAGAGACATTTTGTGTATACAATTTTATGGACAAGTTTTGTGAACAAAAATCTCAATCTTACAAATTTCAGGTACAAAATTTTGTGGACAAGTTTTTTGTGGGCAATGTTTTGTAGACAAATCATACAAAGGTTCAAAGATTTTTTTTTTTGCATCAATCTTAGTCTCTTGCATCTCTTACAATCATAAAGTATTTCTCATCCAAATGTGTTTTAGATTTTGTTCTCTATGTCCCTCCAAAAAAGAAGATAATGAAGTTGAGCCGAATTATATGAATTAGATAAACAAAAAGTAGAATAAATTTGGGTAAGTGTTAATGTTTTCAAATTATTTTAATTGAAAAAAGAAAAGTTAATAAATAAAATAAATATAAAATTCAAACCAAATGCTGTTTTTACTCGACAAATGAAGAAGTAATGAGAATGCAGGTTTATAGAAGGTTATATTGGTCTTTGCTCATCTAGAAAGTGTGTGACCATCAACATGTGTCTTATTGAGTAAATAGAAAGACAAAAAGTGTCTCTAGAAGTAATTTTTTCTTTTAAAAATTAGGTGTGGTAACTATATTAGAATCCAGAACACCTAGTGGTAGTGGTGTTCTTAAACAAAAAGAATAGTGTTAGAAAAATTCGAACTAATAAGTAGTTGACAAATTTTACTTGTCTCTCAATTTTTTTAAGAAAAAATATTTTTAAAGAGCTAGAGTTGACATTTTTCTTTTCTTTTTTAATTTTTCTAATGGATCAAATTTTTGAAAACATTAATAAAAACTTCATTGATGTTGATGCTCTGACTCATTTATTTATTATCTTTTCCTTTTAAAATACAACAGTTAATTACAACTAAATTTTTGACAAATATATATATATATATATATATATATATATAATATCCATAAAACTATAAGATACAAAGTTAGTTATTTTTCATAAATATAAATTTGATATATATATAAGTTTAGGTAATAAATAAAAAATATTTTAAATTTCCATCAGTTATAAAATTTTACAAAACAATCAAATAAATTAATAATATGATTACTACCATTAATATTTTAATTTTAATATAAAAAGATAAATTAACAATTACATATTAAATAATGTTGAAAAGAGCTGATTATGTTGACATAACACTTTAAACAATATGTTTAAACCGATTATTATAAACTTTAAATTAAATATTTGAAATATGAACACATACCCGCACGGGTACGCGGATCAAACCCTATTATATGTTATATTATTGAATTTTAACTTAAATATGTTTTATAGTTTATTTATAAGATAATAAAAGTTATATTTTCTATATCATAAATCTGAAACAGTAAAACTTGGGCATTACAGTTGGGGTCGACTAAAATATTTTTTTGGTTCTACACATTTAGATACAATTAGATACTGAAAACAATTTAGTTTGTTTTTTCGAGTCTGGATCGGTTCAGAGTTATAATTAAAATACATATAAAATACTTGGAATACCCTAATACCAACAAAATTTAGTCAAACTCTACCATAATTATTTAAATTTTTATAAAATAACAAAGATAAACTATTAATAATTGAAACTAAAAAACATTTTAAACTCTAAATTTTATATTTAAAGTTTCATATTATTTGAAAATGTCAGGAAAATAATAATGAATTGCAAACAAAAAGATATTATAACTAAATCATAAAATAAAATATAAAAACTAGAACACATGGAGTAATACTCTTGGATATTCATCTAAAATGCATGGTCAACAAAAATCTAAGGTTTAAGATGAAGAGTTATTAAAATTTGATATCAAAATCGCGCAAATGAAAGTTCATGTTTTCGTTTTGTTTGAAAGATATGAACTGGCTTTATCTCTTTTAGTCTTTAAAAAATCAAACTATAAGTTTTCTGTGAGCTTTTTGTGAAAGATCTAATTGTTCTTACTTAGTTACATTTTCAATAAAACTGCTAAGTTAAGTTAATTATTTTTTTTCCTAAGTTTTTTGCTTCATTTTACAATGGATTAAAAAGATATGCATAATAATAATGATGATAATTTACACATGTTTATAAAACCGGCAGCTAAACGAACTAAGAAACTAATTGAAACTGTGGTAACTGTGGATCCTATGACCACACTAAGTATTTGATATTGATTGTTTGTAAATATTAAAGAAAAAAATAACGTGGGCAATAATATCTTCAGAACAAAACGATGTAATCAAATTTTAGTCCACAAAAATAGATTTAATTAGTGAAGATCGATTGAATTACAATGAAGGCTACAATGATAATCAATGACTAAGATCTAAACGGAAGTACAAAGAGCTTGAGATCGAGGTCAAGGTCGAGTATCTAGTGTATTTAGAGTTGGAATGTGTCCATCTTCCCTTCTCTTCTCTCCTTCTATAATTGTACTTCTATTTGGTTGTTTCCGCTATAGAATCTATAGAATCTCTGTGATGACCACAATAATTTATATATGAAAAATAATCTTATCAATACTGAAATGACTATTTAAAACCAGACTTCATAAATGTTTTTTGTCCATCTCATGATGACACATATCTCATATTACTTTTTATTAAATTTTAATAATTTAGATATCAATATAAAATATTTCCATATAAATCAGTTATTATATTTTAAAACTAATACAGTTAATAAATTTGTATTATACTAATAAAAAATTCTATGTTATAGTTTAAAACTTAATGTTTTGTATCAAATATATATGTCCTATAAATAAATATTATTTTATTCAAATAAAAACAAATAATAAATACTAGAGATATTTAAAAATTATTTTTATGTCATACATGTACATTTGTAGTTGTTATTGCAAATAAAATCAAAAACTAAAATGGTAATAAGTTGATAGTAAAATATTTATTTCTTATAATATCACAAATTAACAGAATATATGAAAATAAATAAAATTTTAAAAAATAAATATATTATGTTCGTGATGATTTGATTTTTACAATATTTTAGTAATAGTGTTAACTTTAAAAAATTCAAAATATTTGAAAATAATTTCACATGTAAAAGAAAAACTAAAGCTCTGATTAGTAATGACTGTTGCTTTAGGCTTTGACTTTATACTTTTGGTTATAAAATTTTTGGCTGTAGAAACTGTGACGATTTCTTAAAGTATTTTTGAAAATTTGATTGGTATTAAGAATTGTATAGACTATAACTATTATTTTATATTTAATTATTTATTGTCAGAAAGAAAATTTATAGTAAATCTTAATATATGTTAACAAATATTGAAAAATTAACTCAAATTATTATAATACGTTTTATAATTAAATTTCTTATGAATATGAACAGTAAAATAGTTCATTTTTATTAGTTATGCTAAATATGTATTGTTTTAATAACTACGTTAAAAAGTACATGTGGGATTTTACAACTTTTATATTTTCATGAATGTGTTATACAATTTTTTCTCTTATATGTATATATATAAAAATAAAAGAATAAAAATATGATAGGCAATATAGATCTTAAAATAACAAGAAAAAATGATAATAATTAATTTGTTAAAAGCAAATTATAATTAAACTAATATAAATCTATATAAAGTAATTTAGTTGTGATGGAAAAAGAAAAAAAAAGAGCAAAAAAACAACAACTAGAGTTAAAGCTTGAGACTTTTAAGTTAGCAAAAGTCACTAAACTTTGATTGGTTAAATATTGACTTTAGAAAATATACAATTGCTAAAAGTTTTGGAAGGACTTTAAATCCAATATTTAACTAAACATGTCAAGTCATTATTTATTTCTTACATTTTTTTTCAAAAGTTTTAATAATTAAGAATGTATTTATAACATTTGGTTACCACAACAAAACACCTTCGAGTCTTTAAATAAACATTTATAGGCTCTCAACATTCATGGAATCATACTTCTTAGTAAAAATTGAGGAACTTTCACCTAATGCCTGAGAAGACTCTGCAACATTTTGTATTTGCATATGCAAAAGATGCTTAGGAGGGGCTTTAAGAGTATCCAAGCTACCTTCCATCATCTCGACCACTTTGTTCATCGATGGACGATCTGATGGACGTAACTGAACACACCAAAGACCGATCAAGATCATCTTTTTGGCAAGATCTTCTTCTTCTTGTGTTATTTCATCGCCAAGAAACCTTGTGCTATTTCCAACTTCAAGATCTTCATAGATGCTATCCGGAAAGTAAACCGAGCTGTTATTCGCATCAGCATTTTCGACGCTTTTGTTCCTTGCTCCCACCATCTCAAGAACCAACATTCCATAACTATACACATCAGACTTGTGAGACACGCTTCCATACATTCTTGAAAACAACTCTGGAGCAATGTATCCTACAGTTCCTCTCGTGTCAAGCAATGACAAGATGCTTTCTTGCTTCTCACAAAGCTTAGCGAGACCAAAGTCAGCAACCTTGGGTCTGAGATTTTCATCTAACAATACATTCTGAGGTTTAATATCGAAATGCACAATTCTTGTTTTACAGCTATAGTGCAAATACTCAATTCCCTTAGCAACCCCTAGCGCTATTCCATATAACGTACTCACATCAAGATTCGATGACTGATCTAAAGATCCATTCTCTAGAAACTCATATATAATCGCTCTTTTCGAACCTTCATAGCAGAAACCAAGCATAGAAACAATGTTAACATGAGAAGTTTGGCTCATGCTTGCAACTTCGTTGATGAAATCTTCACAATTGCTCTTTGAATCATTCAAGACTTTTACTGCAACTTTACTACCATCACTCAACTTCCCCTTGTATACAGTTCCAAAGCCTCCTCTCCCAACTACATCTGTAAATGATTTTGTGATCTTCTTGATTTGTCCATAACTATACCGTCTCAGGCTTACAAGTGCCTCGAGGTTATGATCCCTCCCAGCATTAATTGCTCTTCTCTCGCTTAAAACAAATGCCAGAAGAACCGCAACATATACAGTTAATATTGTCCCTACAACTGAAAATTTAGTTAAGTCTCAATCCCACGAAAGTTCAATACATGATTGTCTTATTGCAAAATAAGTTCAAACCTGAACCAAATGTGATCACAATGGATCGATTCATGCGGTAAGTTCCTGCAAAAGTGAATGGCATAATGAACAAGACTGCATAGAAAGAAAAAATTCAAAAAAATATGATGGATACAAAAACATTTGAGAGTTAGCGATTTTACCACCAGTTGTATACATCGTATCACTGCAAATTAAGCCACAGTGTCCACCAGGGATAATACAGTCTTGACAAAACTTTTCACCAATCGTCATCTTCACCTCAAATCCTTTTTTAAGAACACTCTCCAAATGGGTCAAATTCAAAGCTTGTTCATCTGGAACGTAGCTTGTAGGAACTGTGACTTCGAAACTCTTGTCACAAAGCTTACGGATATTGGAGATTCGAACCAGCGAGCCAAGACCTTTCTCTGGATATGGACATGTGAAGTTCCCAAGTAAATGGTGGCGATAGTCACAATAGTAAAAGACGGTGAGGCTTTTGTAAGAAGGTAAATTCTGGAAGAGTTCAGAAGGCAAAGGTGTGGAGGAGAATGAAGCGGAGCAGAAAGAACGTGACAAATCTTGTCTGAAAAGTCGAATGATGTTGGAGGTGTTGTCTATATGGAGGAGACTGTAGTTGTAGCCTGAGATGAAAAGAGTGGTTGTGTTTGAGCGTTTGTTGCAATTAAGTTTCAGAGAAGGATGACCGCATCTTTCATGGCGTTTCTCTCCCCAGAAAGGAAAACCAACAGATATGTTGCCACAGTGGATGAGAGTATCACAAAACCCACGTGGTGCTCGCTGGCTTGTAACACAAGGACAATGATGAAACAAGAGTAATAAGATTATTAGACATAATACAGATGGTGGAGATCCCATGGATAACAGAGAATGTTTTTGGTGTGATTATAAACGAAAAGACAGAACGTGAATAAGGAAGAATACAGCAGAGAGACTTAAAAGAAGGGAATTAGTTGACTATTCTAAAGACTTTTGAAATCAATGACATGCGTGCAGCGTGGTTTATAATAAATCATTCATCTGATGAACAGAATAATTTATGCTTTGTCTTTTTCCCAAGCTTTTTTTTGTGTCTTGTTGCCTTTCTCCTGTCTGGATCAAGTTGAGATATTTTTTGACTTTTCAGAACTCAGTTGGTTGATAAGACAAACATCGTTCATTACTTATAAACCACAAACAATGTATCTGATGATCCTCTCACGAGCCATCAGTTGCATTCTACATAATGTTCCTACAACTCTTTAAGCCATCAATAGCATAAACGAAGAAGATACAAAAGCTCCATATCCTATCGAAGTTCCATCCTCGTAGTCGTAACCTAAATTACCCACTTCGCTTACTCATGTTTTCCTCTTAAATTGAAGGGAAGTTTACTAAAATGACACAATTAAATTGTGTTATTAATAGAATGACTCATATTTTTTGAAAATTATTAAAATATTTTTATGGTCGAAATTGTCTTTGTCCATAGTTATAACAAAAAAAAACATTACCAAAGTACTCCTAACATTTGATCGACGACAGATTTATTTTCAAAAAATAAATATGTCTGAGTAAAAAGTCTATTTATAAATGTTAAAGTGGTGTAAGACTTTCTTAGAAATGTTAGATTTGTTTCTACGGCAGAGTTAATTGTCCGATTTGAATAAAAAAATAGGTTTTTAAGAATATGTCTGTCGAATGAGGTAGCAAATTTATTATAAATGGTAGATTTTTGTGGTTAACTTATTTTTTTATGCTCGACTTATTTTCTTACGGCAGAATTATATATTCAACTTAAAATTGTTGATAGACTTTTGTTTATGTGGTGACAGACTTTTTTAATTTATGTTGTGGTAGATTTATTGATGAAAATCTAAATTTATGTAAACTAAACTTACTTTAATGATCAATTTTGATCTAGTTTAAATTAATTTTGAATCTGGTTTATTTTTAGGTTAACGAAAATCAGAATTAGATGAATTTTTGGTAACTGTTCATCTCTTTATCCCTCTTTTCTTCCTTATCAAATTATCCTCTTTCATGAAAAAATATATATATATATATAAGGATTACATACTTGATTCGAAGAACATGAGTTAGAATTGACCTACCATTTGCCGAAACGTAATCTTTCAAACAAAATCTTGATATAGCTTTCATGAAAGTAAAAAATTATTGGCAGTTTCCAAAGTGTAGAATTTAAAGGTAAGAAACACAATGTAGAGAGAGCTACCCAAGATCCAAAAGACACGACAATAGTTGAGGAATTGGTTCCATGTGTCGAGAAACATATGTTTTTATGTAACAGAAAACAAACGAGGATAGACATCAAATAAACAACACAATCACTCTTCTTTTGTTACATATATTTGTATATAATCGTTTTGGCTGCTTTGTGCTAAAGTTGACCTGATGACTGATGTTGGAAGACACTATTTACTTCTCTGGACTTGTGATCAAGTACATATGCTAGCCAACCCGCTTCTTTTACTGTCTCTCTCCCATTCTCTCTTATCTTCTTCACTATATTTTTCCGTGTCCGAGCCCATTTTTTTTTCTAGCTTAACTAAGCTATTATCACCATCTTAATTCCCCCTGGTCAGAGATTGAACTTTCTCGTTTTCTTTCTCCACTTCTCCAGATTAAGCATATCTTATATCTATCAAATCATAAGTTTCACAGTTAGCATCCATTTCTCATCTAGGTATAATAAACTGAAGCACTTCATGAGAACCACTAGCATCAAGCCGGGGACTTCTACAAGACTAGCACAACATGATCAACTTACTACACCAATATCATATCAGGCTTGGCAGGATTGTAAAATAATACTTTCTTTTTTATCTTGACTTCCACACAAGTTTAAGATCATCCTAAATAATGCTTTCAAAAACGCATTGGCCACCCATTTCATCCAGTATATCTTGAGTTAATACAGTTTACTAAACCAATATCACATCAGGCTTGGCAGGATTGTACCTCATACACTATGACACTATTCAAGTAATAGTGGCAACAACCAAAACAGCAAGAGTATTTGTGAACTTCTGGTAAACATCCAACTTCACCAAGGTCCTTTTTATCTTCATAAGATTCTATTACAAAGAAGTTGATAAGCTAATCTGTTGGGATCTTACGTAAAAGCCTTATAGCACACAGAGTCTAATCACAGAGTTGATAAACTTGAAAGAAAGAGATACATGTAACAATTCCAGTGTTTTCAAAATGGAGGTAAAGATCCAGAAAACCAGAGAGGTACAAGCTGACTATTGATATGAATAATTAATCAATTTCACAATCGGCCGGTTTCTCGAGTTCAAAGTCGATGGGATTGAGAATTAGGTTTTCAAAATTAAACATGCAATTAAACAATACTCCCTCCGTTTCATATTACTTGTCGTTCTAGGTTTATTCACACATATTAAGAAAACATATGATTTTGTATATTTCCAAAATAAAAACACAATTACCTATACACCTAACCATATTTCAAGCAATAGAAAAATAAAAACACAATTACCTATGAATCTTATTAATGAATTTTGCATTGAAACTCTAAAACAACACTTATTTTGAAACAAAAAATTTTCTCTACAACGACAAGTAATATGAAACGGAGGGAGTATATTTTACCAACGACAAAATAAAAACCTAGATAAGCATAGGTTTAGGACTTACGTGAATACTGTCTTCAAACTGAAGGCGAGGTGAAGTCGCGTTAGGGTTTGTCGTCTCGTCGTAGACGACTGCTAGTTAGGGTGGAGGTGACGGAATGGCAGGCGGTTCTCACGTAGAAGAAGGTGGCGGATATTCCGACTTCGGTCTCGTCGCCTTGAAAGAGACGAGGATATTCTTCACTCGTCAAGGACTTTTGTTTTCTGAGAAAATATAAAGAAATACATCCTATTAATAATATTTAATGGCAAAGAGGTGAATAATAAGATAAAAACAGTTTTTTTTGTACTTCCGCCTTTTAAATTCTTTATAGTTACGAAATGATATGAGTTAGTCTAGTGATTAGATGTTAGATTAGATTCATGTAATTTCTCTAAAAAATCTTCAACTTCCTTTGAGGTTTAGAGATAAAGATGTTAGTGCAGATTTTGAATGAGTTTTAGAAGTCAACATGAGATGATAAACTTGCACATTCAAACTGCTGAGAAGTTTGAGAACATCCTGGCGTATGATATGTACTAGGTAAAAGTACTACGTGAATTCACTGGAATATAGTGTTAGTTGGATGATGTTAGTTAAAATGCAGAGTTCATGTGAGTGAAGATGCAAAGTTCTGACGTACATCTTGTATTAGTTGGAAGTGCAGCAGGATCTACACCAGGATCTATAGCGAGATTGAAGAATGACAAGATCATGCTGGAGCTAAGTGGATGGTTTGGATATTGGATTTGTAGTCAGGCTGGAGCTAAACTAAAAGTTACTTGAAGGCTAATCAACCGGAGATTTACCTTGGAGAAAGAAGATTCAATGAGGGAATATTTCCAAAAGACTTTGTAAAAGTTTTGGAAATATTCCATAAAGTAAGATTTGAGAATATATCTTCCTTGGGGAATTGGCTAGTATCAGCCACGAAACTACTAAGTATAAGTAGGTTGTTGTGAGCTTTGTACGAGCTTATCACAGAGAAAACTATTTTAGCAAAAAAGGGGTTTCATGACTTGTAAGGTGAGTGAAACACAAAGGGCTAAAGGGGAGAGGTTCTAAGGTTTTGTATTCGACCTTAGAACGTGTGAGGCTAGTGTTTTTCTGTTTGAGTGAGTCTTATAAGTTAACTTTAAAAGAAATCTAGTAATTACACATATTCTTTGTAGAGAAATTCTCTGTGTTCATCTGCGTAGTGCTTTGTGACGTAGTTGTTGAAACAGTACTCGTAGTACTCTATGTATCAGATCCATCTTGCACTTACAAGTGGTATCAGAGCGGGCACCCGTTCGATTATATAATAGGTGAGATCCTGAAGGCAAGATGGTTGATATGGTACGAGAGGAGTTTATGCTGGATCCCAAATACTATGGGCATTGGAAAGTAAAGATGAAGGCAATTTTATTAAGCATTGATGTGGATGTTTGGGCAGCAGTGTAAGATGACTATGAAGTTCCCAAAGCAGTAGAGAAAGATGGTGTTGTGGTTATCAAACCGATCTCTAAATGGACAAGGCGTGAGAAGGAGATGTCAATGTATAATGCAAAAGCTTTATCCTGTATTTTTACATCAATTAAAAAGAAGCAACTCAATATGATTCAAGGATGTACAAATGCAAAGGAAGCGTGGGATATTCTTCAAACACACTTTGAAGGAACTGAGAAGGTTAAGAGTTCGCGGATGGATTTTCTAACAACAAGATTTGAGAACTTGAAGATGGAAGAACATGAATCTATATCAGATTTCAGTTTTCAGCTTAGTGCATTAGCTCAGGAGGCTCGTATACTTGGGAAAGACTACAAGGATAAGAAGCTGGTGAAAAAGTTCTTAAGGTGTCTACCAGAAAGATAAGGCAGCAATGTATGTGTCTCTCAAAACAAGAAGATAAGCTTTCACGAAGTTGTGGGTATGGTAAAAGCCCATGAGATGGAGCTTGATGGCGTGAGTAATCATACTGAAGTAAAAGTGGCAACTGCTGAAACAACAAATTAAAAACCAGAGAGTGAAGACAATGTGATTCAGATAATTTGTGTGCTTCAGCAAGTACTACAAGATGTGATACATGAAAAAAAAAACTGTGTGAGCAGTCAAGGTCAGTAAGCTGGTGAGCCATGTATAAATATTGAAAGCCAGTGTCATGAATGCAGAGGATATGGACACTTCAAAAACGAGTATCCAACAGTCAAAATAAGGGGAATCAAATGCTTTAGGTGCAAAGGATTTGGACACACTCAGTGTGAATGTGAACACGATGAGAAGAAGAAAAAGGAGAGATCCTTATTACATATGAGTGATAATGGATCAGAAAAAGAAGAAGTGCTCAACCTCGTTGCACTTGGTGCACTCAAAGATGAGTCACGTACATCAGCCGATGCAGATTATGATACAGAAGTTGAGATGGACTCCGAGAAAAATTATCATGTTTTGTATGACAAGTGGTTGAAGCTCAAGGATGAAAATTGAGATTGCTTCAGGATCTGGCGCAGAGCCGGAAGAATGGTATGGCTCAGGAGGCTTGTCAGGAGCAGAGCAAGTTGGTTGACGAACTTGCTGTTGTAAAAGAGATGAATAGATCTCTGGTTCAGGAGGTTAACAAGCTTAGAGAAGTTGCTAAAAGTGAACAAGAGAGAGCAAGGATATTGGGACGTGATTTGGTTGAAAATCACAAGAAAATCAAGATGCTCAATAGTGGATCCAAGAACTTGAATCAGATACTCTCGATGGGACAACCAGCCAAGGTGAATTGGGGTCTGGGATATCGAGGAACTGAAGGTACTATCAAAGTACATCAAAAGGGGGTGTCACACTTCGTGCGGGAAAGCACATCAAAAAGTGAAGGCAAGGAAGTCCATCAGAACGTACGACAAGAAGTTCGACATGAAGTACTACAACGTGGAGAGGTGAGTAACAAGCCAAAGATGGTACAACAATGCGAAAACATCAATGTCAGACAAGAGGCTCTGAAAGGTGGTTGTGCATATGATACAAGGAAGAAGAGTGATTGTTGTATCAGAAAATGTGCCAGACAGAACAAGAAACAACATCAAGTGTGTTGTTGGTTATGTGGGAAGCTTGGACACAAGAAAGTGGACTGTTTTGCTCGTGAGAAGAGCAGAAGCGAAGCCTAGAGAATGAACAAAGCGTTCATTAAACCCAAGAGGCTTGAAAAAGTGTGTATAGCCAAGTGTGGTTTACTTGATGAGAACAAGGAAGAGACACCAAAAAGAGGTTGCGGCTTTGTAAGAGTTGATCAAGGAGCACCAGGCCTGGAATCATCACAATAAGGAGATTTTTGTGGTGCAAAGGGTAAGGAAATCAAAGTGCATCAGGAAGTGATGCAAGGTGATCGTCTGGAGAGTGATGCATGAATCACTCAAAGACTATAGTAACAAGTGCGGCCTGCACTCGGTGAGGAGGGGCTTGTAATCGAGATGATGACCATGATGTAAGCCAAGTCCTCAAGAGAAGTTGGTCGAGGGGTATATCGACGAGTGCGTCAAAGCATGATATCCCCTGTTGTGTTTTCAATTAAAGGAGAAAGTGCACAAGGAGTAGATGGAATGACTGGTTTCTTCTTTCAACATTACTGGGATATATTAGGTGATCAACTTACAAAGGAAATCATCAATTTTTTGAAGTAGGGATCATGCCTGAGGAATGGAATTACACTCAGCTTTGTTTGATCTCGAAGAAGCCGAATGCAACTTTGATGTCTGACCTAAGACCAATCAGCTTGTGCACGGTAATGTACAAGTCAATATCTAAAATTCTGGCATCCAGACTCCAAAGCTTCCTCCCGGATATTGTCTCAGCTAATCAATCAGAATTTGTCTCTAATCGACTCATATCAGATAATATAATCGTAGCCCATGAAGCGGTTCACAGACTCAACTCCAAGAAGGAAATAGCTAAGAATTTCATGGCTGCGAAAACGGATATGTCAAAAGATTTTGATAGGATTGAGTGGAACTACCTTCAATCACTACTCTCATCCCTGGGCTTCCACAAAACAAAGGGTAAATTGGATAATGTCTTGTGTTTCGTTGGTGAAATACTCTGTCCACATCAATGGACAATCCCATGGTTATATTTCTCTGAAGCGCGGCCACAGACAAGGTGATCCCTTGTCTCCTTTTCTATTTGTTATATGTGCGGAAGGTCTCTCCCATCTCTTAAACCAGAAAGCAGGAATGGGTTTAATAGAGGGCATGCAGTTTTCCCCTGAAGGTCCAGCAGTCCACCATCTATTTTGTGCAAACGACAGTCTATTCCTCTTAAAAGCTGATATGTCCCAATGTCTTGCTTTCCAAGAGGTCTTACAGAAGTGGTGAGGCCACTGGCCAAGTTATAAATCTTAATAAATAATCTCTGACGTTTGGTAAGAAGGTTCATTAAGACTTGAAGCTGCAAATCCAATATATGCTTGGGATCTTTTCTGAAGGAGGTGCAGGGACTTACCTTGGGTTGCCTGAATGTTTTAGCAGTTCAAAAGTCGAAATGTTAGCTTACATTCAAGAGAAGATGAAAGGGAGAATGACTGGATGGTATTCAAGATTTCTATCCCAAGCTAGAAAAGAAGTTCTCTTAAAATCTATAGCTTTACCAATGCATATATTTGTTATGAGTTGTTTTAAACTTCCCAAGACAACTTACAAAAAATCTATCATCAGCTATGGCGGCTTTTTGGTGGAGAGCCTCTAAAGATAAAGGGAATATTCACTGACTAAGTTGGGATAAGCTTTGTGTCCCTATAAACCTTGGAGGAATGGGATTTAAAGATATAGAAATTTTCAACCAAGCTTTGTTAGCTAAACAGGTATGGAGGATCCTTGAAGATCAGTCTTCTCTGTTCGGAAGATTTTTAAAAAGTCGTTACTTCCCTAAAAGAAATTTTCTCTTGGCTAAGTTAGGTAACAGACCCTCCTTCGCATGGCGTACTATTCTTTATGGTCGAGATCTTTTACTCAAGGGATTAAGACATATGATCAGTAATGGTGAATTCATTTATGTTTGGTCTACCCCTTGGATTGCGGATGGAGATCGAATGCATATCTCTTTAATGAAGAAATTCTTGATTGACCTAAACCTCAGAGTGAAAGATCTTATGCTACCTAACTCTCATCTCTGGAATATGGATAAGCTAAATGATCTCTTTTACCCTCAAGATATAGCAATTATGATCAAGATCAAACCGGTCATCTCTTCAGAAGATTTCTACTGCTGGAATCACACAAGATCTGGAGAATACTCAGTTCGATCAGGCTATTGGTTTGCAGATAAAGTAGAAAACAAAGAAGCCTTCGTGGCAGGAACCATTCTCCCATCGATCAATGTATCAAAGATTACATATGGTCTTTGGATACAGCTCCGAATATCAAAATTTTCCTTTGGAAGGCTGTCAGTGGAGCACTTCTAGTGATAGATAATCTCAGGGACAGGGGTATGCAAGTTGACTCTAGATGTCAATTCTGCGGTTTGGAAGAAGAATCTATAAACCATGTGCTTTTCACCTGCAATTTGGCTAGACAGTTCTGGGCTATCAGTAATTTCCCTCATCCGCCGTCAGGTTTCTCTCTAACATCAATCTTCTCTAACATTTTCTATGTTATGAAGCTAGATATGTTCCCTCCATTCCCGTGAATATCAGTTGAACTGAACCTTGGATCATTTGGAATATTTGGAAGAACTGAAACTCTCACTTTTTGAAGGATGTATTACTAAAGCTTCGGATCTCTTAAGGAAAGTGATTGAAGAAGCAAACCACTGGTTCCTTGTCAAATCCTTAGAAAAAGAAGAAAAAGCTATTGACCTTGAACGAAAAAAAGAGAATCCTCTTTGGATGGAAACTTCCACCTTTGGATTGGCTCAAATGCGATATTGGTTCTGTCTGGAATAAACAAAATCAAGAAAGTCGTGCCTCTTGAATTCTTAGAAACAATGATGGAAGAGTTCTTCTACATGGGAGGAGATCCTTTTCTCAAATCCGCAGTCGCCTTGATGCTTTTTTGGAAAACTGGCTTTGGGCAATTGAAAGTATCAAAAGCCTTCATTTTGATTCGATTATTTTTATAAGTGGAGACAAGGATTGAACTGCTGCAGTAACCAACCCAACTGCTGCAGTAACCAACCCAACTGCTTGGCCTTCTCTCAAATTCTACTCTGAGAGGATATGTCTTCAGCTTCATGATTTTTTGGACTGGCGTGTTCTGTTCTCAATCCGTGGTAACATCATAGGTGATGTTCTTATTGCTGATAGTGTCATTAAAGAAGATCGTTTTCAGTCTTACATTGTTGCTGGTTATCCTTGTTGGCTAAAACACCTCTTCTTGTAGCCTTCTGTTTGGATTTCTTTGTCCAGACTGTCGTTGATTCCTTTGTAATGTGTCTTCCTTTTTTTGATTTTGTACTTTGTATTTTGTAATTGTTTCTTTCCTTATTTTATTTATAGTGGAAAAAAATAAAAAATAAAGTAACATAAAATAATGAGAAATTCCCAGAGATAGCCCCTTTTAGTTTGTTCTTCACAAAAATAGTTCTTAATGAAGAAAATGACCTAAATAGTTTTTTTAGAAGCTAATTTTTTTTAAAAAATATACATTTATACCCCTAGGGTTAACTAATTTAGACTTTAGGGTTTAGAGTTAAGGGGTGGGTTTGGGGGTAGGGTTTCAAATTTCAAAAAAATAATAAAAAAAATTGAAAATTTCAAAAAAAAAACATCCTATTTTGATCATTTTATTTTTCTAGGGCTATTTTGTGACAAAAACTTAAAAAGGGCTATTTAAGAGAATTGTCCTATAATAATTTTTATTAATTATATTAATTAGTTTTAAAAAAATTAGTTTTCAATGCTTGATAATTATATTATTATAAATTATGATAAATATTAGAAAATATTGTATAAACGATAATTCTATAAAATTAAGATTCACATCTGCTGCACCCCTAAACCGCTCTATAAAATCCACCCCTGAGAGCAGTTTTTATGCTATTCTACAAAAAAATTTATAAGTTTTTCCTATTACATAATTTCATTTTCTCTAAAACTCGAGATGTAGACCCATTAATAAACCTTTATTTAAACTGCTAGAATAAAAAGATTTCTACAAAATGTTAATTAACTAACAAAATATTAATTAATTCTCACGATTTTAGTATTTTGCATTTATTATCACAGACATGGTTGAGTCAGGTAGCTAGTATTAATTACCAAAGTAATAATCGTCATGTTTGTATTTCTTTCTGCCCCAAAACAAAAATCGTATATGCTTCACCAAGGAAAACAAAGATGAAGGTACAAAAATTGAGAACGGGTAAAAAACAAATAAAGATTTACATTGTCACGGACAAATGACATTCCAAGAGTACGACGCCGTTAGCATGGTGAGGATTGGTAGCTAAGCTATATTGGAAGAATTGGAGAAGTATCAAAGTCATTGCCAAGCACTCCGTCTGACTGGTCTTCTGATTTTATGGAAGAATCTTTCTTGCTGCGTTCTAGAGATGTTGCTTCGAATATTCCAAACCCTAACACTAAGCAACAGACAATGAAACCAGGAAGAGAAAAGTCCATCTCGTAAGCAATCTCCATGACGATTATGCATGCTCCTGCTACCATTAAATGTCTTGGGGAAGAAAACACCATATGCAATCTGTAAAGAAAAACATGTAATACATAAAGCTGCTGTTGTGTGTGTAAATGAAATGTAAAGATGAAAGAAGGGGTAAAGCTTCAAAGGAAACCTCTCTTCTGCGATATTGTCAACATAGAATATTAAAATGATCCCGAAAGCAATGGTACTAAGGAAAGCCAACGCAGAAAACGGCAGCTCGACTGTTTTCTCTGAAGACGACCCCTGAAGTTAAAATTTGATTTTAGTGACCCGAACTGGCTTTCTCATTGCAAAATAGTAGCATCACTTACTATGACAAGGTCCAACATAGCCAAAGGGAACAAGAAACATGTTGCAGAAGTAATGGTTATTGCATGAAGTCGTTTCTTCTGCTGGTTCTGTGAAAGCGGAGGATTAGTTGGTCGAAAAGGAAGCAAATATGAGAGGAAATAGGACTGGCGTAACAGAAAAAAATCTGAGAGTATTACCTTAACCGAAACACGCCGCGCAATAACTCGCCTTAATGCAGATAAGATTCCAGCAAAAACGGGTATCATCATTCCCATCAGCCCTAGTACTTGTGCTGTCAGTACTTCTTCCTCTTTGATGTCCGTACTATCTTTTGAGGGTAGTTTGTTGTTAAGTTAAACAAACCAACGTGTAAACGACCCATACACAGCAAAATGAAACAAGATGAAGAGGAAGAGAAAGAGAGAGAGAAATAAAACTACATAGATATAAGAGAGATTGCATAAAAGGATATAAAACGGGGAGAGAGATGATGTCGCCCATCCTTGAGACAAGAAAAACAGAGCTACCAGCATTGCAATAAGGCCACCTACCTGACACGATTTGTGAAATATGAGAAGTTGTTTGTCCTAGTGGTTTACATAGCACATGGATTAGCGAGAGGAAACATCATAAAATGCTACAAAGTTCAAACTATTTCACAAGTTAAATCTCTATAATTTGTCTGCGAGAAAACTGAGTTGATGCATGCCAAGTGAATAAACAACGTAACACAATAAACAACATAATAATGTTAGCTAACTGGTTACATTGACTACAAATGATTACCTTTTTCCACACATGGCCTCTTCGTCCATATAGTACTCCAGAAAGTACTCCAAGAACAGCACCAGAGTACTCTGACAAGATAGCTCTGCCAGTAATATACAAAGAGAATTACCAATCTCAGGGGTAAAATTTCAAATTCCCTGCTTTAAAGAAGCCAAAATAGAGGATAATTTATGGTAGTATAACTCTTGAATACCTAAGCGGTCCACAAGACTTAACACCTTTTCCCCACAAGATGAAGTATAGAGTGGTGATGACCCCATTGATAAGAGAAGGTACAATCTGAAAGAAACAAAGTGTCCCCAGAAATTAGTAGAGTAATTGTTTAGTCAAAATCATTTTATATGTGTATCTATCTGGTAATAACAAAGTCAACCTGTTGATTGGAAAGTGCCCTTCCTTTCCATGGTTGATGAAGTATCAAGAAGATGATGGATGACGGAAGGAGACAGCAGAACAGGAAGAGAACAACAGGGGCTCCAGTCTGATTCAAGTAGCGGTACATAGAATAAACTGACCATATCCTACAAAAGTTCCCAGTGACATGGATGATCTGGAAAGGGGTACGCCTGAGGAACACAAAACATGACTTCAAATTACAAGAATTAAGTTTAAAGATCAAAAAGCATGACTTCAGACGATTTATTGAGTTTCTTGTTTACTAAAAGTGTTCTTTTCACTCTTTGATTAAGTCTGGTAGTATCACTAGTTCTGGTTTCTTGACCTTAAAATTTGTAATTACGAAAAAAATTGTGTTATAAGGATTACGTAGTTTGTTGGAGGTGTGTATAAATAGGTGATTACATTGTGAAGAATTAGATCAGGGGAAATCTATGCTACATTGATCAGATTACACATAACTTCTGAACAATCTATAAGACTTTCGGTAATTAGCTACTTGCAATGACCAAATAAACTCGCAATCTTGAACTTGTTAACACAGTCGAAAGCAACAGAGCCTTATCCAACTCTATTGACTAGATACCATAGAACCTACTCAAACACACAGTGACTAAAACCAGAAGATAGTGATAATCAATCAAGCAAAGCAAATGAATCCAAGCTCCAAACACATTTCATCGCCATTTGAATCGGTTCCATTGTAGCAGAAAGAAATATCGTTTCGAGATTTCATATCTAATGAGCAAAACCTTTACCTGAAATGTGGAGATCCTCGATCGTCGGAGATTTGCTTCGGCGACATCATCAGCCTAACGTAGCTAAGATTCTGAAAAGACTGTTCAATTTCTTACTGTTCAACGAAGAACTCAAGCCCAGAATCTGAAAAACGATGTAACTGACGAAGAATCTCGCGCGTTTTATTCGTCAGGGAATCCTAAGGTGTGAGGTCGAGCGATCTATCGACGAGTGATCAAGCAATAGTGGACATAATTTCTTATTGGGCCTAAATGAAGCCCATTTAAAGTGGCCAGTATCTTGTGGATACTTAAAGCAGCGAGTCAATTCCACGGAAAACTGGTTGATTCCAACATCAACAATGTTTCGGGGCTCCTTATCCGAACATATGTTCATATTGTTAAAACATACATCAAATCAAATATATATTTGAATTTCATATTTTAATTCTTAAAAAGCAGATTATTGATTTAAGTTAATATCAAATATGTGATTTGGCCGTCTATTAAAGATGACATAACGACAACATGTGCCAAATTCTTAAAAATGAATTTTATATACATTAATTAACATTGACATTAAATCTGTAATTTAACCATTTATTAAAAATGATGTCGCAACTATTTTACTCCGGTACAAGGGCTTGAAACCAGGTAGAATCAATATAACATCCTAAACATAACCATTACACCAAACATGATTTACCTACTGTAGTCTCTATGATTGCACTTTAATATTAGTGCATATTATATTCTGATAATTTTCATCTTCCTCTTAACTTTTCTTTCTCTATTTTTAGTGTTTATATCTTTAATAGTACTAGTTTAAACAATTACAACCAAGATTAAGCTCACCCATTATTATAGGTATGATCATCTTTTCGATACTACAAGATTAAATAAGCAATACATAGGAAAACCCTTAAACCGTTTTGCCTAATTCAAAACCAATCAAATCGAATTATGGTTAAAAAGACAAATTTAAAACAAACCTACGTTCCCTACTCATAATGGCGTTGCTGTTAACGGCGGGTTATCCTCACAGTGGTTTATGCTTTGTTTTAAATCTGGATTTGTACCGACTCTCATGTGTTTCTCGTGCTGGGTTGGTTCATGTTTTCTCGCTGTTCGATTAGGACCTTATGTACCCTTCAAAGTTTGCTTTTCTTTAAAGTAAAGGTCATGTTTTCAGAAAATAAAAGCCATGAATTCGAGTTCGAACCTGTCAATTTCGTTTTGAAAAACGATTGAAGAAAATGAAGATTCCCTAGAGAAGAAGAGACTAGAGATTTAATAATATCCATGAAAGATACAATTACTTACTTACTTTTAGTGCAATGGTTGAGCTTAGAAATATTTTATGATCCAACTTGAGTTCGAATCCTCTTCCCCTTTTAAATTTAAAAGAAAATATTTTTATTAATTTTATTTCGTAATGAAGAAAATAAAACACCGTCATTTTTAAAAGTTTCAGCGCCGTCGTTGATTGGTTCTAATGGCTAAGATAACATCGGAATCTATTTTTTCTGCTTGTATCTAGTTTCTGTTAGATTTCTTTCTTCACCTCTGCATCTAACTAGATCTAAAGCTTTTAGTTTGATCTTGTCTTGATCTTCAGATCTGGATTTGTGAATCGATTAGCTTTTAGATGGTAATGATCTTGTTTGGTCTTGGCAGTTTGTCTAAACTCAGCTTGTGTCTTATTTGGTGTTCCTATCTATTGTTTGGTTTTGATTCAGATTGGTTGGTTCTACTTGGCTGTTTTTCAGGGTTGATATTTGCTTATCTTTGCTTCAGCAAAGGTGAAAGTGATGGCTTGGTCTTGGCGTGATGGTGTGTAGTGAGTAGAACAAGTCTAACATCATAGAGAAGAAATTGGTTCTGTGACATGTCTTCTTCTCCCATCTTTGAAGGAGTCCTACTCCCAGCTTTATAATAAGTGATACTTCCAGGTTGTCTTCTTCCTCTCTTGATCCTCGGTGGCTCTCTCGAAGCAATATAAAGAGGTTGGGGTCTTTGGCATTCTGATGAAGGCATGTTTGAGAAAGGGTTTCATTCTCGAATGCTGTTACTTCTTGATTATGTGTGATATTTATCTGTGTGTTCTAGCTTTGTCGTTGTGAACGGGTGGTTCTTAAGTTCTAGTGTTCAGTCATCTGCATTGCTCCCTCTCTTGTGTGCGTTCAGTGCATGCATGTCGGCTGGTAAAAGCAGTTGTAGGTTGTTGGTCTTTTTGCTTTCACACAATCTGCAATATGTGAAAGATCACAAGTCTCAGGTTGCAAGTTACTGTTCATTTTGATATCGTGCGACTGAACGCACGACCAGTCGCATAATGCAATTTTAAATCGTTAAAGAAAATAAGGACTAAAATTAAATAAACTTAGTCATATGACTTGTATCACATGACTGATCGTAGGTCACAGGTCGTGCGACATGTTAACAAATAAACTTAGTCATATATTGCAGGTCGTAATCGCAAATAGCAAAAAAAAAAAAAAAAAATTAAATCTAAATGATTTTTAAAAATTAATAAAACTGTTGACATAAAAACTAGATCTGTTTTTTATTTAAAAAAATTGATTCCTACAAAAGAAGAGGGATTCTATATGATAATGAAATCACATTCAATAGAAACTCTATACCTAATATTTGATAAATTGACTCCTACAAGAGGGATTCTATATTGATAATGAAATCACATTCAGTAGAAACTCTATACCTAATATTTAATAAATTAATAAACATAATTAACTAATAAATATCTTTAATTTTTAAATTGAATACTGTAAAATATAACATAGTTCAATAAAATTTTAAAATAATAATAATTAGAAATTTTAAAGAAAAATATATGATTCCATTTAACACATAATAAATATAAATATAAAATTTTTATATACATAAACAAGATATTGTATTGTTTAATCTTTTCCAAAATAATTTTATCTCATATTTTAATTTTCTGTTTATATATTTTGATTTATTTTATCGAATTATCTAATAACAACATATTTTGTAGTATGTGATACATATTTAACATACATAAAAATATATCAAATAATATAATAAATATATGAAATGCAAATCTATAAAATTTAATCTATATATGATATTGTAAAATCAGAATTGCTTTGTTTTGAGGGCTTTTTGCAAAAGTGACTTAAAACTTGAAGTCAATTGCAAAATCAACCAATGATTTATTTGAAATTTTGTTTTTCTCTTTTCACCCTATTATTTCAAATAATTCACGAAAATATAATTACTTTAATATTTTTTTCCGAAAATGATTGTATTACCATATCTTCATCAAGTATTTACAATATTGTCATTGGTTCAATACACCGACCACCATGAACAACCAATTTGAAGCTTTTCATGCTTTTAAAAATAGATTTTGACTTCTTTTTTTTTGTTTCTAATGCTGAAAAAACTTAATCTCTTTCACTTTCTCTCTTTATTCATCCAAAATACACAAGATTTTGATTCAAAATTTTGTAAAGGTTCATAGAGCCATTTAAGCTCATGGTTCTTGGTCATTAACGAGTGGGTCGCTCAACTTGGTCATTTTATGTGGTATTGGAGAAGCTACACAAGTTATCTCAGTTGTAAATGTATGAAATCGATTTTTTACCCAGATTTGTTCGTCCAGAAGACCTCCATATAAGTCTTCTCGTTGGAGAAGACTTATATGAAAGTCTTCTGGTCAAAGAATAGATTAGTTTTTACAATTGACTTTCTTGGTGTATTTTTGAAACGACTTATATGGAAGTCTGAAGACTTCTTGGAAATCTCCCAATATTTCTTTGTTAGCAAAAAAATAAAACGAGAAGACTTCATGGAAGTCTTCTAGAAAAAATAGGTTTGTTACTGCAATTAACCGAATTGTGTCAGAAATTTGACTCTCCTAGAAGACTTCTTGTAAGTCTTCTGGGAACGATTCAATGAAAGTCTTCTCAACTTTCAAAATTAAGTCTTCCAACCGTTGGTGTAAGTCTGCTTAGGTTACTTTTGCAATTAGCAATAAAAACTTAAAATAATTAATTTCAACCAGAAGTCTTCTGGAGTTTTATTCCGGGATTCTGGTCAAGAAACACTTACGACAGAAAACTTCCACGAAAGTACTTATTTTAAGTTTTTATTGTTAATTGCAAAAGTAACTTAAGCATACTTACACCAACGGTTAGAAGACTTAATTTTGAAAATTGAGAAGACTTTCGTTGAATCGTTCCCAGAAGACTTACTTGGAAAGTCTTCTGGGAAAGTCAAATTTCTGACACAATTCGGTCAATTGCAAAACAAACCTGTTTTTTCTAGAAGATTTTTTGGAAGTCTTCTCTGACATTTCGAATTTTTTTAAAAATCAAAGGGAGACTTCCCGAGAGGTCTTCTGTAGAAGACTTATCTGGAAGTCTTCCATTGTAATTTTCCAATTGCAAAAGTAACCTCGCCGAAAGACTTACCCGTTAGTTTTCGGCTAGAAGACTTACGTGAAAGTCTTCTTGCAAAGACTTCCAGGAAGTCTTCTAAGTCGATTTTTAATACACTTTCATTTTCTCTAAATATATAAAGACTTTTAAATATTTTTTTCTTATATTAACCAAATATTAAGGCTACTGAATGAAATTTGTACCTTAATTGGTGGTAATTATGAGGTTATCAACATTCATGTTTATTAGGGTTTTTAGCTAATGATAGAAGGCTATATTGATGTTTTATGTTATCTAATGTATTTTAATTGTATTTTTTTCAGATGATGTACCAGTTACCGGTAATGATATAAGGCTATATTGATGTTTTATGTTATTGATGTTTTATGTCTATGGAGAGTGGTTGATGAAAGATCATTCTTAGGAATTTGTGGTTGATTATGTCAAAGGAGCGAGAATGTTCTTTTTGACTGAAGGTTCTATACATGAGAAACTTATTCAAATGGCTCAAAAAGATTATAACCTAGACATGAACACATAGATTGTGGAGTTGACATACTCATTACCAGAAGCAATGATGCAACAAACGGCTCCATCATCTTTCCGTCATATTCATGTTACAAGTGATAGACAAGTTCAGAACTTGATCAAGATAACTAAAACGGATTATGTACGTTTTTGTGTATCAAGCCGAGGCAAGTTTGGAAACAAAGAAGCTGAAGATAGTAATGAAGTTGAATCTGAAGCTGAAGCTGAAGATAGTAATGAAAGGGAAGAATATGAAGTCAGGGAAGAATATGATGATAACTTGCGTTAAGATGGAGAAGATGGTGGGGAGAAGAATGCTGATATCCCTTATTTTGATGAAGACGTTGACAATGCTGAAAGTTACAGTGTTTATAGAAAAGTTAAAGATGAGGAAGAGGTAGAAGAAGATCATATGGGTTTTGAGGAATTGAAAGCGGCATATGATAGGGAAGGATGCACTGGTATCAACGACAATATCTATGTCGACCAGAGTTTTGTTAGTAGAGATGCACTGGTTTCAGAGTTGCGGTTGACAGCGGTGAAGAAGAGGTTCTCCTATAAAATATACAAGACAAAAAAAACTCTATTTGTGGCAAAATGTAGTGTTAATGGGTGTGTATGAAAGCTTAGAGCAAGTGTGAAACATGGAGAGAACACTTTTTGGGTAACCAAGTATGTGAAAGACCATACATGTTCTGTGACAGACCGGATAGCTCTGCGGAAACGAAGTGCTCCGAAATATATTGCTAGTCTTTTCTTAGATCGAGTTGGAATCATTGATGGGTTATCTCCGCAACATATCAAAGATGCAATGAAAAAGATGTTTGGCATGAATCTAGATTACACCACTTTATACCGAGCATTGGTACATGCTCAAGAATTGGTGAGAGGTTCAGTAGAAGATGGGTATGAGCGGCTTCCTTCATATTTGGAGCAAATTTCATTAGCAAATCCGGGTTCTATCACAAGTATAGAGCTTGATTCTAAGAGTAGATTTAAGTATCTATTTATATCATTTGGAGCTTCTATAGTTGGGTATCAATATCAAAGAAGGATAATCGTGGTGGATGAAACTCACCTTGGAAAGTATGGATGTGTTATGTTAGTTGCAACTGCACAAGATGGTAATTTTCAGATATTTCCATTGACTTTTGGAATCGTTGATGCTGAAAACAATGAATCTTAGGAATGGTTTTTCACAAAATTGAGGAGTTGTATTACTGATGAATATTCCCTGGTGATAGTCTCGGACCGGCACACATCCATTAAATATGCATGTGATAAGGTATTTCCTTGGGCGACTCGAGGAATCTGTTATTATCACCTACAACAGAACATTGTCCAAAAGTATAAGGGAAAGCATCTCTTGTATTTGGTGAAAAGTGCTGCATATGCTCATATTCATTATGATTTTAACCGGTACATGGAGGAGATACATAATGCAAACCCTGATCTTGCAACATATTTGGAGGAAGCTAACGCATCTTTATGGTCACGGGTTCATTGTTTAGGAGAAATGTATAACATAAAAATGAGCAACATTGTTGAGACAATTAATTCCACACTCAAACGAGCTAGAGGATTTCCAATACCATCCTTTTGGAGTTTATAAGGGAGAAGCTAGGAAGGTGGTATTGAAAAAGGATAGAAGATGCTTTGACTCTTACAACTCAACATAGTCGGGGAGTTGATGTCTTATTGGCGGTTCGTTCGTAAACAGCGGCTCCGATGAGTGTCCAACCAATTGATAGATGGCGGTTCTTTGTGAAAGGTGGCAAACGGGACTGTGTTGTTGATTTGGAACATGAAAAGTGTGATTGTGGTGTCTTTGCAATTGAAAAATACTTTGTCTTCATGCTATAGCAACTGTAACATTTTCTGGTGTGGATGTCGCTACCCTCGTTAGTCTGTATTACTCAAATGAATTTTTGTTCTCAGGATACTCACAGAATATATATCCTTGTGTTGGAGAAGTTGAGGCACGTAAATGCCTTTCTCCAGAACAAAAGCGTGGTCTAGGAAGACAGAAAAAGTCAAGATGGCAATCTTGGTTGGAGCTATCCAGGTTTAAAAGACGCAAATCCCAGAAGCTATACAGGGAGTATAGGTGCTCAAACTACCAAGAAACTGGTCATAAGCGTCCACATTGCACCAGCTGATCGGGTGAGAAGACTTCCGTGAAAGTCTTATGTTAAGTCTTCTGGTGAGAAGACTTCCGTGAAAGTATTCTGTTAAGTCTTCTGGTGAGAAGACTTCAATGAAAGTCTTTTGTTAAGTCTTCTATTAAGTCTTCTGTGAAAGTCTTTTGTTAAGTCTTCTATTAAGTCTTATGTTAAGTCTTCTATTAAGTCTTCTATTAAGTCTTCTGTTAAGTCTTTGTGTTGTCTTTTTGAACTTATATTATTCGTCTTACATAAAAGTAAATCATTCATTACAACATAATCGTTCATTACAACAAAGTCATCCTAAGTCAAATAATTACATATAAATCTAACCCTAAGTCATTACAAACAAACAATTACATACATCCTAAGTCATTACAAACAAATAATTGCATACATACTAAGTCATCCATACGTATCCAAGTCGTTATAATAGGACGACTTATCTCTGATGCCTTCGAAACCAGGGATCTCGTGAAATATATCATGCGCCATCTTCTCCCGAATATGTTTCACGTTCTTCTCACAAAAGACAGAAGGAAACGAAGTGTATCCAAGAGCATGACACTCGATGTACTTCAAGGCGTACACACTACAATCACCAGATGTGCACTATCGTTACAAACAAATAATTGCATACATACTAAGTCATCCATACATATCCAAGTCGTTATAATAGGACGACTTATCTCTGATGCATTTGAAGCCAGGGGTCTCGTGATATATATCATGCGTCATCTTCTCCCGAATATGTTTCACGTTCTTCTCACAAAAGGCAGAAGGAAACAAAGTGTATCCAAGAGTATGACACTTGATGTACTTCAAGGCGTACACACTACAATCACCAAATGTGCACTGTGGTACTCTAACTATCGCTCTCTCATATGTGAATGGCTCCAATGAGTATTTGATACGCTCTTCGTCGGTGGAAGCGCACTCAACTAGTAAATAAGGGACCATTATGAGAAAAGGCTCCATTACCTCTTCTAGTTGTGCAGGTGATATATGTTTCACAATGATGTCCCAGATTATTATGTGTCTCTTAGGGATCGATATCCAGATAGCAAGCCAATGATCATTTTTGAAGTTCACAGGTGCATATATATCATCAACATCCACACCTCAAATCTTATTAGTAACGCAAAATATCAGTACTATACCTGCATAAAGATCCCATAACCCGCCAGACAACCTTCTTCCTAAACCGTTGTGATCGGGCGTCGAGCTCTTAAATTTGCCGTACTTGTCCCTCCACATTCGTGAAAATAGATGATCGAGAAAGCAAAATTTTTCGCTCCTAAAATGATTTGGGTTGTTTCTGTACCGAAGCCTTAGAATATTGATATAAGCATCCATATGCTGCAACCAAAAAATAAAACAAGTTAGAAAACTTTCCAAAAGACTTACTGTTAAGTCTTCTATTGGGATGACTTCACAGAAGACTATCCAGAAGACTTACCCGTAAGTCTTCTGTGAAGTCGTCCCAATAGAAGACTTACTAGTAAGTTTTCTATTGGGACGATTACGCAGAAGACTTAAAGGTAAGTCTTCTGGATAGTCTTCTGACTTGTTTTGTTTTTTACAAACACTATTCCAGAAGACTTACCGTATCAAGGAGACATGCTAGGGGGGTTCGGGTAACTTGATACCAAAACAATTCATGTGAAGAATTAACTCGGGAAGTTATTGAACCTGTGAAGAATTAACTTCGAGAGCCATGTGAAGAATTAACTCGAGAAGACTCAATAACTTAGACAGCCCTTCGGTTTGCGCTCAAAAGATTTTCTCCAATTTCTGCAAACACAAAAAGTAGATAAGCATTAGCAATCATTTTCTCTAGACTAATAAACAACAAAAGTATCACTTACAGATCTTTTTCAGGCTTTCCGTAAGCGTCTTGCTCAACTGCTTGTCCAGGAGTGCAAAAGGATCATAGCCATGACCAACCTTAGTGTTTGGGATGATCAATTTGGATGTGCTATTCTCCTGAAAAGGAGATTGCTGTGAGGCAACAAGCTTCCTATCTCGTTCACTCCTTCCCCGGACAACTGCCAAAGCAGAATCCTTCTTTGAAAGCCTCTCCTGCATCTTTACATCTGATACCGTATCTTTATCTTTGTTCGTTAAGACAACACTAGCTTCAGCACTCGCCTCAGGTTCAGTAGACAACACTGTATCAGCAGCCTCTTTCGCTTTGGCCTCTTCCTCCTGTTTGGCCTCTCCGAGACAGACCTCTACGGCCAGTTTGGCCTCTTTTTCCTCCTTTTCCTTGGCCTCCTTTTTTTTTGCCTCTTTGGCTTTGGTCTCTTTGGATTTGGCCTCTTTGGCTTTAGCCTCATTGGCTTTAGCTTCTTTGGCTTTAGCCTCTTTGGCTTTAGTCTCTTTGGCTTTAGCTTTTTTCGCCTTCACTAAGGCCTTCTCGAAGCCCTTTGTGGCCTTCTCTTTCAATTCCTTCTCTTTGCTATCTTTCACTTCCTTCCCTTTTGCTTCAACACTTAGGGTTTTGGAGGAACTCGGTTCTTATCCTGTCTTGCTTTCGCCCCATTCAGATTTTCACTCTGCAATTCAAACAAAGTTTCAGTTCTATTTCCTATTATTTTTCCTACAGGGAGCATGGTTTCGGAACTAACCTTGTGTTTGAGCCCCTTTTTAGGCAGACTTGAGGTAGTATGTTAAAGATCATCAGAGGAAGTCCCTTTCTGGTGATTCCCAGCTTCTTCTCCACAACATTCATTGTATTTCCAAGAAGCTTTATCTCCTTAAGATACATCCCAAACCCATCCCTCATGACATCTGTGAGGTCCTTAAATCATTTTTAATGTATGCTTTGTCAACCCCACTCACGGGAATAGAAGCCTCTGAACGAGCCTCAGGAATAGCCCCTGAACGAGCATCTGGATTATCCTCCGAACGAGACTCTGTAGGTGCCTCTATACGAGCTTTCTTTGAAGGTCTCTTTATATCTTCTTCTCTCACAACAAGACTCTTCACATAACTCTTTTTCTTCACATACACAACGTACGTCTTTGGATTGGTCCACGGGTTGATACCAGCGTCTTCCCAGCAATTCATGATCCATTTCCAATTAGGCGGAGCATTAAATGTGACTTGAATAATGTTCTCGACCGCCACATCCTCTCTATCATTATCCCATTTTGGAAACATTTCTTCGATGTCCTTCTCAACATAGTTGATCACGCAAATCTGTATTATATAAATATATCAAGTTAAACATTTGACGGATTAGAAATATAGAAGACTTATATGTAAATCATCTATACAGATTTTTCACGAGAAGACTTACCAGAAGACTTAGTTAAGTCTTCCCGGAAGTCTTCTGGTGAGAAAACTTTCGAGTTAAGTCTTCCGAATGTGAAGAATTAACTCGAAAGTCTTCTCACCAGAAGACTTCCAGGAAGATTTAACTAAGTCTTCTGGTAAGCCTTCCGGTAAGAAATCTTTATAGATGACTTACATGCAAGTCGTACTATTTTGAAAAATTAGTTGTCTGCTGATAGCGTCTTTAAAACATTTGCATCCTTTGCCACCCTTGAATGCCAACAACGGTGGAGACGGTTTGTTTGGTATGAGATTCCCATAATTAGCACCCAATTCTAGCATAGCATGGTAGATCCACACCTGGAGAACTTGTATGAACCCATCGACAGTATAAGACTTCGTGAAATCTTTTGCCTTCAAAGAGTCCATCAGCACCTTAAACGCCATTCTCCCCCAGGGATAATTTTTTAATTTCTCCAAATCCATGATGAACCTTGCAAGACTAGCTCGTGTTGCGGTTGAGTACTTCCTCTCTTTATTGAATCCAGAGAAGATGGCTAGGTATCCCAGCCGCAAGCGATCATCCCGAGACCACTCTTGGCATCTCTTATATGCTCTTATTATCTGCTCCGAACTTGGACCAGCATCGACAGAAACACCAATCCACTCCCAGAAAGAAGCCATCTCATTTGTAACCTCACATCTCGGATTTTCAAGGTTCTCAATGTACTCGCAGTTGAGACAAATGAGTTATTCAAACTCTATCAGTGAAAACTTCACCGGATCTGCACCAACCAGACTCCAAAGCTCATACTTTTTCTTGATGTTGAGCTGGAAACAGAGCATGTAATGAACCATCCTTGATGTCCAACCAAAATCCGTCTCCTTGAACTTTAGAAGACTCTCAATCTTGATTCCTTAAGCTCCTCATATTCATCATCATGTAGAGCATCCCTTACAACATAAAACAACTTGGAGTCATTTGTATGGTATGCTATGCTTTTGATTAGAAAGGACTTTTTCCCTAAGGTAAATATCCTCTTCGGAAGTTCTAGTGAATCCATTTTTTAGTCTTCAAAACAATTAAAAACCAACATCTCAATCACAAACCAAACACAATTACTGGAAGACTTCCTAGAAGACTTCCAGTTATTATTATCCGAGAAGCCTACTAGAAGACTTACTGGAAGACTTACTGGAAGTAAAATAAGAAGTCAGACTATCACGTTTAGGGTTTAACAGCGGTGAAACTTTGTAAAGGTTCGCCTTTAGTCAAAATCTGGACTCGGCACCAACGAGGAAGAACTTACCGGCGACGGAGCTCAACGATAACAATAGCAGAACATGAACGGTTTCAGATCTGAAAAAAAGGAAGCAGATTAGTTTAATCTCCAGAAATACTATTCCGACATGAAAGATAAAAGAGATTCGATGAAAGAAAGAGATTAGCGGCGGTGAAAAATGACGAAAAACGAGAAACGACGGAAATCGTCTTCGGTATCATCTTTAGAGAGAAACGGCTAGGGTTCCGTGGTTTACCGGCAAATAATGAATTAATAAAAAAAGTTAAAAATAACTATTTATATGTCCGGTAAAACATTTGGTTAAGTTAACTGTAAATTTGTAAAATTCACAACCGGTTTGGCATAGAAGACTTACGGGGAAGTCTTCTGGCAAAAAACAAGCGAGAAGACTTACAGGGAGTCTCCTACACCCTAATACGTCGAGAAGACTTACATGTAAGTCTTCTAACGTAATATGTTTTAGTAGACTTAAGTCTTCCAATACCCTAAACAAAAAAACAAACTAAATATCAGTAAACACTACACTAAACTTAAAATCAACTTCAAAATTGTTTAATATACAAAAAACTAAACAAATATATGTAAAATTTTTTTTCAAAAAATAGTTAAGCTTCCAAAATCTAACCCTAAAGATACATACAATACTATAACATATGTTTCCAAATCCTAGACCAAAGAATATCATGAGATGATACATTCACTCGTCTATGTTGAAAACAATTCAATTTTACTAGATTTTATTTTATATCATTTACAAATGTTTATTTTTATGTAATTTATAAATTATTTTTAAGATTTACTAAACGAGAAGACTTACATGTAATTCTTCTCAGAAGACTTACAAAATCACAGAAGACTTAAAAAGGACGAAAGACTTAAATAGACTATAAAGGTAAAAACACATACATTCTTTTTTTATCATTAGGGACATGTTGTAATTTCACTACCTTTTTAAGTTACTTTTGCCTTTGATTGATGTTTGGGTACACTTTGCATTTGAATTCAAGTTTTATGTTGATTTTGACAAATTTTCCTTCTTTTTGAGTAGAAATATTTTAAAATATAAAAAATTAAGAAATTATTTAAATTAGTAATTTTATAAATTATGATAGTTCCTTATATTAAATTGTAGAGTTTTAAAATACACTAAAATATTAATATGCAAAACGTTGGATGTTATTGTATACAAATAAAACTTCTAAGGTCTAATGCAATTGTAAGATAAATCATACGGTTTTTGCTAAAAAAAAGTCATACGGTTTTGTAGGGATGTTTAAAATGAGTTAAATTAAATAGAGTTATCTCAGTCCTATATCGAAAATTTTAATTTTAAACCTTGAATTTGTAACATAGTTAAAAATGGACTGGACATATAATAGCCACTGAACTTAATGAGGCTAAGTTTAAGCTGTTTTTTTTTTTTTTAAGAAAACTGATTTATTTTTATTCAAAATTAATCAAATCGATATTAAAAAAATACACTAAAAGGATATATGGAATCTAAATTTTGAAATGATTTTATTTGTAATGACTGTCTAGGTTTAAGAATTTGGTGTGGGATTTGTCGAACAACTCTAAAATCTCATCTAAAACTATGAGATTTTTATTTTTATAACTAAAAACTCATGTCAAACACTCAACAAACACTTAAATCTTTTTACAAAATGAAAAATTTAATAATAATAAATTTTATTTTATTTTTTAAAAAACTATATTTGAATAACATAATTTTTTTTGTTTTAATGCAAATCACCTCAAACTTCTAATTGAATACAAAAATTTATGCTTCTTGACAAAATCCTAAAATTATATTTTTTGTCAAAATCATAAAATTGATTTTTTCACAAACCGTAAAATTAAATTTTCTCACCAAAACTACAGAAGTTGGATTGAATTTAAATTTAATATATATTATGAAAAATTGTTTCTCTTCCACATAAGCATGTTGATCATTAGGAACTTGGTTCATTTTCTTAACATTTAGACAAAAAAAAAATTTTGGTGTTATATTTATTGTGATGTCGATTATAGAAAGTCTTGTTCACCAAGATTTACTTGTACTTGGTCACCAAGCAAAACTCTAATCTTGTATCCCTATATAAGGAGTTTATTATTCATGGAATAAGACACACAAATTTCTCTCTTCTCTTCTCTACTTAAAACACGTTATCAACACGAAACTCTAGCGATCTTAAGCTAATAGGTATATATTTTTATTATGTTTTTCTTTTTCTTTTAGTCAATATCCAATCCTTCTTCAAATCATGCTTATTATCAATTCATAGTTTGTAAGAATAGATTCATATATATTATGAGCTAAGGAGCTTTAGTCGACAATCCTGATTTTGCCTTGTTCCAAGTAAAGAAAATAATTTGATCCAAAATCTTGTCGATGATTATAAGCTAATGCTCATTGGTTAATTTTGATATTCACTTGATTATTGTCTCCCATATCATCACGTTACACCAAGTGCAAAACGTTTTAGTATGGTTTATTTATTAGCATTAACATGTTAGTATTAATTGTTAACCTACAATTTTAATATACAGCTGCATACTTTTATTGAATTTGTCTGTATATTCATAATTTTAACCTAATGGCTGCACTCATACTTTTATTAATATTGTTTTTACTGCTTCTATCTCTTAGATATAATTTTATTTGTTTATATATGTCATCATCTCAATGTGCAAGTATGATTCATCCTATTGTTTTTCCAAAATCTAGAATACATCTGATTTTACATTAACATATAAATGAAATATTTCTCTCATGCAGTAACTCGTTTGATAGTTTATTTTAGCACATCAATATTGCTTGACGTGTAGGTTGTTAGATTGTTAACACATTTACTTTGTATACCTATTATTACATTCTTACTTTGACTAGTTAAATTAGAATAAGCTTTAAATTTGTTTCTATTATCAATAGCATGAAAATATATTTATTCCGTTTAAGTTGAATACTTTCCTATTCGATATTTTAAAAATATTTATTTATATAACATATCATTCACTATTTGATATTCGATTGATACTATGAATTATATTATTATTGTTTGTTTTTTTCTTTTAAAATGAAACCTGATTATTATTTTATTGTTTCAGTGAACTATGTCGAATTTTACTAGTATTGAATTTGAACTTTTTGATATTACTGGAAACAACTATTTGGCTTGGGCATTATATGCTGAGTTTTTCCTTAGTACAAAAGGACTTGAAGGTACAATCCTAGAAGGGAATCAAACTCAAAGCCAAGAGAAAGCAAAGGCTATGATATTCTTTCGTCATCATTTCCATGGAGATCTCAAGAATGAGTATCTCACTGTGAAAGATCCACAAGTCGTTTGGAACAACTTAAAGGAAAGGTATGACCACCAGAAACTGTGATCCTACCTAAAGCTCGTTATGAATGGACACATCTGAGGTTACAAGACTTTAAGTCTGTTAGTGATTACAACTCAGCCTTGTTCAAAATCATTTCCAAATTGGAGTTATGTGGGGAGAAAATCACGGAAGCTGATAAGTTAAGAGAATACATTCTCTACTTTTCATGCAAATAATGTTGTCCTGCAGACACAATACCGTGAAAAGGGATTCTAAAAGTATTCTCAACTTATATTTTGTCTCCTTGTGGCTGAGCAAAACAATGAGCTTTTGATGAAAAATCATGGACTACGTCCAACTGGTTCTGCTCCATTCCCTGAAGCGAATGTGACTGAACAGAACAATACATGCCGCAGAAATGGTTACACTTATAGTCGCGGTCGTGGTCGTGGACATGGTCGTGGTCGTGTACATGGTCATGGATATACACGTGGATGTGGATATGGTCAAGTTCGGGTCTGAGGAGTTTCTTTTAAGAACTCTAACTCTCACCAGAAGTGGGAAAAGAAGGAAGGTAACAAACAAACAACTGAATGTTACCAATGTGGAAGTAAAGATTATTGGGCTCGTACGTGTCGTACACCGAAGCATCTTGTTGATCTGTATCAAAAATCAGAAAAACAAAAGGGAAAGAATGTGGAAACAAATATGGTGTACGAAGGTGGAGAGGATGACTTTGATTTTGGTGATGCCACTCACCTTGATCTTTTCAATTTTTCATTGACGAAGATAAAAAGTGATTGAATAATAATCATTTAAGAGACGTTTTTTTAATTTATTTATTGGCTTTTAGTTTTTGACTTTTGGTTTTTATTTACTATTTTGTCATTTCTTTTGCATTAATGAATTAAATCTATTTTATTATTTTATATGAGATTATAATTTATTTTATTTATTTATTTGAAGAGAAATGGATGGTGGAGATTTATGCTTGGCAGACAGTGCAACTAGTCACACAATTCTGAAAAATAAGAAATATTTTTCCAGTCAGAATGAATGTTCAAGAAGGACAAAATCAACCTGCTAATGAGTCTAAGATACGCCTAAAGCGTGGTAGACATATCGGTTCTAAAGATAAAAATCCTCGAAAAAGAAAAGGAGCAGAAATTGGCAATAATGAAACCGAGGTAATAACTATGAATGAAAAATCTCCAGAATAGAACATGACACAAGAAGAAAATCAAGTACCTGATAATGAATAGATCTCAACTAACTATGTCATGTCTAGAATAAAATGGAAGCGAAAGCAAATCGACATTAATGATATTTTTGCATACAATGTAGCAGTTGATTTAATGGATGAGGATCATGAACAAAAATCTATTGAAGAGTGTACACGAAGAAGTGATTAGACAAAATGGAAGGAAGCAATATATGCTGAATTAAAATCTCTTGCAAAGAGAGCAACCTTTGGACTTGTAGTCCGTACACCTAAAGGTGTAAAACCAGTGGGATATAAATGAGTTTTTGTGCAAAAGAGAAATGAAAATGGTGAGATTGTGAGATACAAAGCACATTTGGTTGCTCAGGTATTTTCACAAATACTCGGGATGTATTATGAAGAGACATACTCTCATGTGGTGGATGCTACTACATTCAGGTTCCTTATCAGTCTGACGATAAACGAAAGACTTGATTTATGCTTAATGGATGTAGTCACAGCTTACTTATATGGTCCACTGGATACTGATATATACATGAAAGTTCCAGAAGGATTTAAACTGCTAGAAGCAGCAAACTCTAATTCTCAAGAAAGTTATAGCATAAAGTTAAATTGATTTTTTTATGGACTGAAACAATCAAGACGTATGTGGTATAATGCCTAAGTGAGTACTTGTTGAAAGAAGGTTATAAAAACGATCCTATCAGTCCATGCATCTTTATAAAGAGATTTGAGAAAGGATATGTTATGAATGAAGTATATGTTGATGATTTAAACATCATTGGAACTCCTGAAGAAATTTCACTTACAATGGAATACTTGAAGAAATAATTCGAGATGAAAGATCTTGGAAAAACAAAGTTTTGTTTGGTATTACAAATTGAGCACCTCAAAAATGGAATCTTAATGCATCAAAAAACTTATACATAAAAGGTAGCTAAACGATTTTCTATGGATCAAGCACATCCTTTGAGTAGTCCAATGGTCGTAAGATCACTCGATGTGAATAAAGATATCTTCCGCCCTAAAGAAAAGAATGAAGAAGTCCTTGGTCCTGAAGCATCATACTTATGTGCAATAGGGGCATTAATGTATCTTGCCAGTCATACAAGACCTGATATATCATTTGCAGTAAACATATTGGCAAGATTTAGTTCATGCCCAACTCGTAGGCATTGGAATGGGATAAAACATATACTTCGTTACTTCCAAGGTACGAAAGATATGGGTATATTCTTTCTTAACCAATCCATAGAAGATTTGATTGGTTTTGCAGATGTTGGGTACATGTTTGATCCTCACAATGCTAGATCACAAACATGATATGTGTTTACTTGTGGTGGAACTACTATCTCTTGGCGTTCAATGAAGCAAACCATTGCAGCTACTTCTTCCAACCACACAAAAATTTTAGCCATTCACGAAGCTAGTCGTGAGGTGGTATGGTTAAGATCCGTCATTCAACATATACAAGAAGATTGTGGTCTATCTACAAGAAAAGAAGTTCCAACAATCATGTATGAGCACAATGCTGCATGTATCGCACAAGAATGGTATGCATGTATCGCACAAGAATGGTATGCATGTATCGCACAAGCTAGTCGTGAGGTGGTATGCATGTATCGCACAAGCATATTCTACCAAAATTCTTTTTCACTCACGATCTGCAGAAGAATGGCGATGTTCGTGTTGTACAAGTTCGTTCAAGTGACAATTTGGCTGACTTATTCACCAAGGCGTTACCTACTGCTACTTTCAAGAAGCTGGTTCATCTTATTGGATTACATCGTCTCAAGGATCTTAACGTTTGTATACATGAGGGTAAGTAATTGCCCGCTACACTCTTTTTTTCTTAACCATGTTTTTCTCATTGGGTTTTCCTGGTAAGGTTTTTAATGAGGCAACATCTTACGCGTATAATAGTCATCAAGAGGAAGTGTTATATTTATTGTGATGTCGATTATAGAAAGTCTTGTTCACCAAGATTTACTTGTACTTGGTCACCAAGCAAAACCCTAATCTTATATCTCTATATAAAGAGTTTATTATTGACGAAATAAGACATAAATTCTTCTCTTCTCTACTTAAAACACTTGGTTCATTTTTTGGATTTTAAAATAATTAGACTAACCCTGTTCATAATTAAATATGGTTTTTGGTTAAATATTTCGTTTTTTGTTGGCTGCAAATATCCAGAAATGATGAGGGTAATACAGTAACATTTCAGATAGAAAAGTTCGGTGAAGAGATTGTTCAAAAAAAAAAAAAAAAAGAGTTCGGTGAAGAGATAGCTCGCTCTCTCTCTGTGAGAAAGCTCGACCCTCTCGCACGAGAATGGCTTCTTCTTCTCTTGTCTCGTTCCCATGCGTTTCCTCTCTCAAAACGACATTCAAGCCAATGGCAGCTCTCAGAAAATCCTCCAGAACATATGAGCTGAAGAAGGGGCAGAATCGTCTTTACCATAAGCTTCCCTCTGGTCTAAAAATGGAGGTCATCGAGCAGAGAAAAGAGGAAGACGAAAAAAGAAGAAGCGAGAAAGAGAACCCACCATTGGTTTTTGTACATGGAAGCTACCACGCAGCTTGGTGCTGGGCGGAGCATTGGTTACCTTTCTTCTCTTCTTCTGGGTTTGATTCTTATGCCATCAGCTTATTAGGTCAGGTAGAAACTCCTTTCTCATTTCAAAAATCTTAATTCTTGAAATTTAGAATTTTCGAAGTAATATTGCCTACATATTGATCGAAGTTCGGAGTTTTAGCCTTTTTACCGTCAAGACTTCGGTTTTATTTTCCCTGTATATTAATGTTACCAGGAACATCAGTCTGAAAATGTTTAGTTAAGACAAAGTGATCTTTGAGTTCTTCAGGGTGAAAGTGATGAACCTATGGGAACAGTTGCTGGAACACTTGAGGTACTTGAACCTTTCATTATTCATTACAAATATGCATTGTCTTTCAGGAAGATCCTTAAAGTCTTTTACTTGTTTGTGGAGTAGACGCACGCAAGTGATATTGCGAACTTCATCGAATCAAACTTTAGCTCTTCGCCTCCTGTTCTTATCGGTCATTTTTTCTATCGGATCTGTCTGTTTTGTAACATATGTTTCTTTGTAGGTGAACGTGTTATTTTTGAAGAGTGAAGAAACATCATAATCATGTTATTATACGTATTAAAGAAGTGAAATTGTGGAAGCAGAGCATTCGTACATTTTACATTTCAAAGAGATATATATATATAAATGTTTTTTTGTATATAATATTATTTAATTATCAAAAATAGTATAATACACCAAGAAAAGAAATATTTACTATATTAATATGACAATTACCAAATGTTTAAGAATATTTTAAAAACTATCATAAATTTAAATTTAAATCTAAAATAAAAAATACAAAATAATAACATATCATTAATAACAAAAATAAATCAATAATGTCATATCAATAAGTTTTTTATATCATCATTTTTATTTGGTTGACATAACAAAAAGTTCATCAAAATTTAAGGAATCACAAATTTATATAATATTAGAAAATACATGAATAATTTAGTCAAAAATTGAGAATATTTTTCATATATATTTTGCCTTTATTGAATTAATGATATCAGATTGCAGGTTAATAGTTGGTTTTAAATTTTATTTGGGTTCTATTGTATTTTTAATTTACGATTTTTCATTAAATCCTAACTGGATTATATACGAGATACAAGGTCTATCGATTCAACCACATATCTGTATCATATATAAAAACACTTCTTAAAACTCAAACATCATTATAGAACAACTTTTAAATTATTTATTTTCTAATTAAAAGGTATAATCAAAACGGTTCAACAAAAAATATGTGTTTTCAAAGATATTAATATCTTCTAAATCTAAAAGGATTAAAAAGTTTAGACTGATGATTAGAACTATGATACAAATATATGATAAAAAAATTATTTTCAGTTTAAAATCCGTAATTCATATAATTACTATATTTCAATAACGAAAACACATTGTTCTTCAATATACAATATATCTACTCTATTAAAATAGAGTCATATTTTTATCTACTATAAACAAGTCTTAGTAGGACCATTTGATTAATTACTTAATATGACATAATGATTATTTATATTAATAATGATCTAACTATAAATTTGTTTTTTCTTTTTAATTTATAATAAAATCTGTTGAGAAAGAATCTAACAAAATCTTATTTAAAAATAAATATTTTTTTAAATAATACATTAACAAATTTCGTAATTAATAATATAATATTATTATATATAAATGTTAACAAAAAAATTATTATAAAAAATAAAATAAAAATTCTATACTATTTTTTTTATAAATTCTATAATTATATTTTGTATTATATAAAGATAGGAATGCTATATAAATTAATAAAATTTATATTTTTGATTCTTTCACTTAAATAAACTATCACTCATCATTATAATGGGTTAAAATTCTTAAACTATATAATACTTTTATACAAAAATAAATGTATTAACACAGGTTAAACTTTTATATCTACAACTATATATTATATTTTTAATTATTTTGAAACTCTCAGAAATATATTGTTTAAAATGTTTATATACAAAAAATAATAGTATATAATAACCTTTGGTTCATGTACTATTTTTAAAAATATGTTATTAGTAAATTATGAAATTTTAGTAATTGATTTAAAATATTAATGACCAATCAAATTTTAATTATAAATTTATTTTATTTTAATTATAACAAAACCGGTTGAATTTTCTTAAAAAAATATTACCAAAAATAAAAAAGGGAAAATTGCCAAAACCAACCTAAAACTTGGATTCAAATGCAAAAGTGTACCCAAACATCAATCAAATGCAAAAGTAACCTAAAAATGTAGTGAAATTACAACAGCCCCCTTATGACCAAAAAAAAAAACTATATGCGTTTTTACCTTTATAGCCTATTTAAGTCTTCCGTCTTTTTAAGTCTTCTGTGATTTTGTAAGTCT